>CM042154.1:67850913-67916097 GCA_023376005.1 Doryteuthis pealeii
TAGTGTGTACTTATGAATGAATGAATATATGTAAGCGCGTATGTATACTGTATATATATGCATGTTAGTATGTATACCAACATGCATATATACAGTATACATACATGTGTAATTATCGATGGATGAATATATGTATACGTGTATATATGCTGTGTATTGTATGAATGAATATATATACATATATATATATATATATATATATATATATATATATATGCTATGTGAGTATGTACGAATGAATGTATATGTATGCATGTAAGTATGTATACTAAGTATTGTATGAAAGTATATATATATATATATATATATATATATATATATATATATATACGTGCGAGGATATATACTGCTTATCAAATGTATGAAGGCATATATATATATTTATGTATGTATACATATATATGCGTGTGTGTATGTATAGTGCATATTGTGTGAAATAATATATATATATATATATATTTTATATATATATATATGTGTGTGTGTGTGTGTGTGTGCATATGTGTAGAAATTATATGTATTGCATGAATATGAATATATATATATATAATATATATATATATATATATATATATATATATGCAGTTGAGTATGTATTTCGTGTATTTTTTTAACGAATACATATATGCAATGTATGTATACTCTGTAGTATATATATATATATATGCAGTCTATGTAGGTGTCTATAGTCTTTCATACACCTTTATATATATATATATATATATATATATATATATATATATATATATATATATATATATAAATGAAACAATTGTGAATGATTTAAGTATAGTAATCTGTGTTAATTCTTATGGTATGCAAACATAATCAAAAATATTTCTTTGAACAATAATGTTTACGTGACGTTGCACCTTGCACTGATTTACACAATACCGCTAAGAAAATAAAGGTTCATGCCTTTCACATCGATATCAATAAACAGTTAATGCTAACTAGCTCAACCGGAATTTGAACCCCGTTCAATGAATCCGTTATTATTGTTGTTGACCTCATATTTGCATTAATATAAATTTATATGCGTGTGTTTGTGTGTGCGTCTGTACACATATCGGCATCTACCAATCAAGCTATCTGTTTATCTTTCTATCTGTCGACATTTGTCCTTACATCCCATACTGATGGATTTTCCCGTGTGTGTATGTGTATCACATTCTGTTATGTATGTGCATATACTGTATACATGAACATAGAGGTTTATGTGCCTCGTATAAACATGAATATGTGCATATTGGAATGTATTCAAGTTCACGAGTACGTGTTTATTCATAACTGTGTATTCGTAAGTGTAAATGCCAAATCTAAAATATTTGCACATATGCACAAATAACCACATACAGAGGCGGGCAGGTAAACACACACGCAAAGACAGGCAATTTACAACATACACACACACACACACCACACAAACACACACGAACACGCACACACACACACACACACACAACGAACAAATGCTCAACATTCCTGGAGATTCTTTATGCTACTTTTAGGATATCCCATATATATATATATATATATATATATATATATATATATATATATATATATGGGCTACCCTAAAAGTTCGTAGATTTCCAATAGAATAATGATTCTGTTCTTTTGTCATCCAGGGAAATCCTGAAAAAGAAGTGCATATATATATATATATATTATATATTATATATATATATATATAATATATATATATATATATGCATATATATATATTATATATATATATATATATATATATATAAATGCATGTATATATATATATATATATATATATATATATATATAATATATATATATATATATATATGTAGATTTAGAATTTCCTTTTTTGTCGTCCAGGGAAATCCTGAAAAAGAAGTGCAATATATATATATATATATATATATATATATATATATATATATATATATATATATTAGGAAACCTAAAATTACCTGTTTTTATATTTTTAGAAATATACTAACATTAAGATATATTGGCTACATTGAATTAGTACGTACGTAGCCAAACACAATCACGCACGGACACTTGCCAATTACACGTATATGCAATATGCATCACCTATGAATGCATATATGTATGTATATAAGGACGGAACCTTATTTATTCATGTTCCTATTTTATTAAATAAATACGTGTTTCTATTGTTTCTGTGTCCTTATTTTTCTGTAAATATACGACCTGTGTATTGTCCATCAACGGACGAAACAGTTAAAGCAACCAGTTTTTATATGCAAAAAATGGTACATCGTAGCGAAATTGTGGTACAAATGCAGAATAGCGCGCAAGATATAATATCATTAGAATCGTATAAATAGCATTAGACTAAGAAACTCCTGAAGTAGCCTAACCCTACCTCTAACCCTAAAACTATTCCTAAACCTAGCACTAACCATAACGCTATCCTACCCGTAACCCAAACTCTAACAATATCACTGACCCTAACACTAACCCTAACACTTACTTTAACCCTAACCCTTGAGTCTCAAAGGTTTCGGTTATTTCCGTGAAACGTAATGAAAGGTAATCATTTTTATACGTAAAGTTAAATGTAATGCTTTTTATACGTAAAGTGAAATGCAATGCAAAATAATGCTTTTTATACGTAAAGTTAAATGTAATGCTTTTTATACGTAAAGTGAAATGCAATGCAAAATAATGCTTTTTATACGTAAAGTTAAATGTAATGATTTTTATACGTAAACAGTTAAAGCAGCTACACAAACACTGCGTGCAGATACGCATGCGCACCCGTGCGCAGATTTGCGTGTCTCTGTGCGCGCGCGTACAGATACACGAACGCACAGGTATATTGCATATATTTTCATTTGCGTTAACATCTATACAGAAGTTTACACTCCTGACTTCGTTTTATGTACGCGGTCCCATTTTTCAAGAAATCTTACATTATTGTTTTATAAAAAGTAATTCAATACATATATGTGTATACACGTTGATTAGTTTTAGCAAAGTCAGATGTATGGGGTGCTCAGTAAGAATTCAACTCACTAAAAATGGTTTGCTAATCTAATTTGCTAACCATTACGCCACGATGTGTGCTTATGTATATTTTTATACGTTTCAAAATGCATTACTTTCTTAGAATTTGTAAATAATCATAGTTTATTATAAGTATAGAATGATATGTAACTTGGACATTACGGAGTGTCAATACATACATATACATACACATATATATATATATATATATATATTTGTGAGCTAGTTGTTTGGTGAGGAACATATAATTGTAATCTCTCATACATTTCTATAATGTATCTATCACACACTTCTGCACTCATATATATGCACATACACAAACATATACACACACATATACACAAACATATAAATACACATACGGATACTCACTAACACCATATTTTTACATAAACACGTACACAATACTATGAATATGCAAGAATCAAAACAGAAATCCACTCACAAAATGACATACATATTGTCATAGTCTCAAAATCATAAATGTGTATGCGTTCTTGTATGCACACACACACACACACACACACACACACACACACACACATATATATATATATATATATATATAATACTTATGTGTACAATCAAGATCAAAAACATACAATATACCCATATATGCGTGCATGCATGTGAGTTTTGCTGTCGATTGTACTGATGTCTATATGCTGTGTGAATGTATGTGTGCATGTATATGTGTACGCAGAGATGATGATAGGTATGCGTCCTGTGTAACTATCTAAAATCTAATCTAAAAGGACGCTGTAAAATCGTTTCCATACGTCCCAGTGTTTTTCTTTTTTCTTCTCTCACCATTTCAAGCTAACTGTAAATACATTTCAATAGTTTCTTAGAAACGAATTACACAGATAGGTTACAGGGTAGGAGCAGACGGTTTTAGTTGTTTCTCCAGATAATAAATAAAAACCCTACAATCTATTTAGGAACTTTAGTTGAGACCCATTAATTTTCCTGGTGACTTATTCAAAGCAAATATGTGCGTCCTAGGACGCACCAAATCAAAAAGCTATCAGCATCACTGTGTATGTATATGTGTATGTGTTTGTATGTGTGTGTGTGTTTACACGTATGTCTTGTCTGGGATGCATTCATATTGATTTAATCTGGTGTGTGATTTTAAGAGTAAGGTGGTTTTTTTTTATAAGACTTCGACCTCAATTTGAGTTCCAGTTTTTCCCCAACGTATTTCCCATTGTGTTCGTACCCTAAATACATATACATTCATTCATACATACTCACATTGCATATATATATATATATATATATATTATATATATAAATATATATATATATATATATATATATCTTATTATAATGGAGATTCTGGGTTTGTCTGTCTGTAACCGAAACTATCTCACTACTCAAGTCACAATTCCCTTTGTTATTGACATCACATTCTCCATGATTTTATTTTTTAAACCTCAATTATTAATAAAATTGTTTTACATTATTAATATTGTTGACCATATCTACATACCAATAACATGCAATTTTATTTATATATACAACAAAATAACGGTTTACAGTGTGAATGGGAAGGCTGATTTGCATATTGATATTAGAAATTTGATTTTAATAAATATATGCTTAGTATTATTGATTTCTAATTGTTTGGTTTTATCTTATGGAATATGATAAAAAATCTCAGTGATAAATTTTAAAAGAAATCCCTTAACAAGAAGAAATAACTGTAATATTATTCTTTACTTCCTATTTTAACTAAACAGTTTAAATTAGGAAAATGTACCAATGAAAGACGGGAGTAATGGAAAATGATGGAAGAGTTAGTTTCAAAGTTGTTCTATTTTTCAATCATACCCCCTCTGTTCCAAATCTTTTTATCTGCATTCTTATTCAGTTTCATTAACCTTTCTAATTTAATATGATATTTTATTATATTAAAACTTAGTTACTTGCACCCGGAGGGCGCATATATTTGCTAGTATATATATATATATATATATATATATATATATATATATATACATATATATATATTCATTCGTTCATACAATACACAGCATATATACACGCATACATATATTCGGCCATCGATAAGATGTGTGCAAATGCGAGAAGGTTTCCTTATATTGCTTTATACGCAAACCTGTTCATTTTGTTCAAAACTGTCCGAATCCGTGGAAATTCCACGTTTACTTTTTATATAACCCTTGCGACCCTGAGCGTCCTAGAACCTTGAGCACCCCCAACCCCGAATCGACCTTTTGATTGACAAAAAAAACTTTGTTATTCAACATCCTGATTGGCTGTATTGTTGCTAGGCAATAGCGATAGAGAAATAGGGATTCCCCGGTTGGAATTCTGGCCGTTCGAGTGTAAGTGATTACAGCCAGCAGCACAAATATGGCTGCTCCGTTCTAAGGGTTAAGTCAGGTATATATGTATGTATGTATATATGTATGTATGTTTCTCTCTCTCTCCCCTCCCTCCCTCCCCCTCTCTCTCCCCCTCTATCTCTCTCTCTCTCTCTCTCTATATATATATATATATATATCTTATATCTGTAGTTATCTATCTATCCATCTATCTATCTGTCTCTCTCTCTCTCTCTCTCTCTATATATATATATATATGTGTATGTATGTGTGTGTGTGTGTATGTGTGTCTGTGTGTGTGTGTGTGTGTGTAGAAAGGTAGACAAACGCAGGATGTTGTACAAAATGGATTTTATTGTGGGCAGTGATGTCGACGTTATAACGTTTCGGTATGTTAGACCTTCTTCAGGGCGTTGGATTGAGTTCTTGCTTCAACGGTGAACATTTTCATACTGGTGAATTAGGAGGTCGTGAATAGGGGAGGGTTGGTCAATTGTTGGTGTTAGCAGGAGTTATTAGTGGGAGTTCTATTTATCTATTTATTTTTGCTAAGTATCGTCTTGCTCTCCTTTTGGTCTATAGCTGTTTGTGATGGCTATTTTTGGGTACGGAGAAATATTAAGGAATATATATATATATATATATATATATATATATATATAATATATATATTTGTAGTTATCTATCTATTACATTTGCCCATTACACCCGTCCCTATCAGTTATTGCTACAAGTAGGTCATCTGCACAGCATCCGTTGTCCGTGCTGACCTGATCGATATATATTCTTGCTGGTCGACCCACATTGGTGTATCTATGTGTAGGTGCCTATAAGTAAAAGTAAAATCGTTGGGGTGGCCTAATGTCGGTACCAGCCAAACAGCGATGGAGTCTATCCCCTTTTCACTAGCGCTAGACCAAGGAGATTGTTTTCGTATTTGAAATGGAGCGCCACACCTACCATCAGTTGCTCATACGCTGAGTTTGCGAGGGCCGGTATCGAACCAAGAATCTTGCGAGTTCTAGTCCAGTGCTCTACCGACTAAGAGGTGCCTATAGGGTAACATTACTTATAAGCTCGTTCTTATTTCTCCATCAGTGTCCAGCATATCATGTTTGTCGAACTAGTATAGAGTCGTTAGAAATGGACTCGTCGAACCGAGTGCAATTCCTGGACAAAGCTGTTTGCATTTCACATGGTGCTAATACTTTTAGGACAGGTATGAATCCCACTCTCTCCCCATCTATGGGTAAATAGCAGGGCAGAATGTGCTCTTTAACCATGGCTAGGTAACCAGTCCAGGAGAAGGAAAACTCTGAAATTAAACCTGTTAAACTCCACTTAAGAAGTTGACATTGTGTCACATCCTGCTCGTGCGGAGGGGTTGATAAATATAAATATATCCTTGTCTGACATGCTGAGTTTACCAACACTGAATGATTTCGTTTCTTTGTTTAATGGCATATCAACATTTACGAGTTATTTAATGCCAAAGCTATCCTTGTAGAAGAAAAGTAGTGCTGCTACTTAGCCCATAGCTGGTTCATACCTTTCCCAAGAGTATTAGTCTAAAAGTGAGCGTAATAGTGTGACCGGAGTTCGAACTCGTTTACTATGAGGTCACAGTCTAGCACGTTCACCACTACACCACGGAGACTACCCATTTAATACTGGAAATATATACATCTATATATAATGGAGATTCGGTATCTATCTGTCTGTCTTTAACCAAAACTACATCACTGCTTATGTCATAATACCCTCAGGAATTGCATAAGTTTATCAATGGGTATTTAATTTATAGTCAAAATCATTAATACATAAAATAAAGAACAGTCCTTACTATATATATCCTAAACAAAACGCGAAAACAACATCCCACGAGAAAACAGCTATACGGTCACCTGCTCCATATCACCCAAACCATCAGAGTAAAACGGACAAGAAGCGCGGGACACTGCTGGAGAAGCAAGGACGAACTCATAAGTGACGTCCTCCTGTGGATGCCAGCATATGGGTACGCCAGTGCGGAGTGGCTAGCAAAGACATACATTGACCAGCTCTCTACGGATACTGGATGCTGTGTAGAGGACCTCCCGAGAACAATGAGTGATAGGGATGGTTGGAGAGAGATTGTCATGGATATCCGTGCTAATAGCGCGACATGATGATGAAACGGTCCACATTGTTAAATTAGTTTCGATAAATACATGTCCAGTGTTATTGATGTATATATAGTTTGTTTTATTTGGATATATATATATATTTAATATTATTTAACGTATAGAGTTATATGAGAAAATTGTCTTACGAAGGTTAAAGAGCCTAGTATAAAATATTTCTTTAGAATTTACTCCATAGAAAACGTGGGTATCTGTTAATAACTAGAGATGTGATATATGAATAGTTGCTTTTTAAGCATTGTTAAATCTTATTTTAAATATAAAAAAGAAACTTGAAGAACGATATTTGTTTGAATATTATTTCCTCGTACAGAATAAATGTGAGAACAATTCACGACGAAGTAAGTAGAAGAATATTGTTGTGGGGTTTTAAGGGGTCAAAAAGTAAATTTTCTCGACGAAAACCCCCTGAAAAAGAGATTTTGTCGTAAAATGGCAATTGGTTCTGTTGTGGGGTTTTAAGGGGTCAAATAAGAACAAAACGACGGGTAACAAATGTAGGAAAATGTATTAACAAAAGAGTAGACAATTACAGTACAGAGTAGTGGGAAATACGTCCGACAAATAGAGTTATGAACTGACTCGCTTGGGCTTACTCTCAAGCCATAATTGTCTCTGTTACTTATAGTAACCGTCGGCGCATTCCATTAGTCTATAAGGTATATCACCTATAACAAATATTCTATTGTCTCAGTAAACTTAACTGAAGAGAATTACAAGCATGATATGGTATACAAGGAAAATCTTATACTGAGTTGCTGAAAAGAGGTGCATGGTTTGGTTTGGTGTTGTTTTGTTTTACAACCACGTTGGGTCATTTAATGCCGGTAAAATTTTGAAAGATTCATAGGCATTTCTTGTCGGACTCTGCAACCATCTCGGACTCGGGAACCTTCTTTTCGAACTCAGGAATCTTATTGTAATCGGGAACCATCATGGAACTTTGAACCTAACCCTTTATTCAGTCCACGGTGTATCCTGTTCTCATTCCATTAACCATAGCTGGGATACAGGTGTTAACCTGAGTTATTCTATGTTACTGCTGCCCCTGGCCAGAATTGAACCTGCACTCTAGAGATAACTGTCACTTAGAACTATCTTAACCTAACTCCTTTAGATGAGACCCTAACAGGTACTACAACTCCGGGTCAGAGTGGACCTGGTAGCAATGGTGATAAAGGGGTGCTCCACATTCGACAGACCTCCAGAACTGGAACCTCCCCATCAGTTAGAGTTTAACGTCAAACCTAGGACATGAAGACCCTCAGCCACCGCCTTCTAACACCCATATGATAAAAAGGGTAAGGGCTTGACATAAGGACAATAGGGTCGGGGACAATCATATAGGTGCTAGCGTTTGACGTGACAAGCTGATTGATCGGAGGGGGCTTCTCCGACCGACCGTCTAGCCTAAGTAAGGGTCTAAGTGAAGTGTTGCATGTCATGGACTGCTCAGCCACCTGCGTTCAATCCTTAAGTATCACCGGTCGCCATCCACGGCCAACAGGTAGCCCCATTGGAGAGTTTTACTCCTCAGCAGAGGTACAGTCGGTGTATTCGATAGAGCTGGGAGGCGCGTGGTGTAATGGTTACCGTCGTAAGAAATGGACACGACGAGTTCGAATCCTGAACGAGGCTGTTTATATGTCACATTGGCAAAAAACCCTTGGGAAATGTATGAATCCAATTATTCTCCCTCCAGCTATGGGTAAACAGAAGGACAGACTGGGATCTAACCTTGTTTAGGTAACCTGTCTTGGAGAAGGAAAGTTCTGAATTCAAACCTGTTAATCTCCGCTTAAGACATATTGTGTCACATCCTGCTCGTGTGAAGGGGTTGGGTAAACACGTATATGTTATTGATGATAATGATGATGATGAGGAGGAGGAGGAGAAGGAGAGGGATGATGATGATGATGACGATGATGTGAATCCGATTAACTGATGATCCACAGAACTAACAATCTTATTTCAGATTTTGGTATCACCATTTCCCCCGATTGTAAAAACATATATAAAGGGCATGAACTTGAATTTCCCTAGTTACCGTTTCTCATCCTGAGGGGTTGGTACACACACACACACACACACACACACACACACATATATATATATATATATATATATATATATATACTGAGTTGTATGAACGATAAATCCTGAAATGAAAATGAGTCTTTAGTAGAGAAAGTGTTGTCTTTGATATGTAGCTAGTAGAAAAGGTGTAAAGACTGACATGTTAAGCATGTTATCGTGTTCATGCGACACGAGGTTGTTGTAGCGCAAAGTGTTCCGTCCGTGGACAGGAACACAACTGATGCATTGTTACGGAAGAGTGAAAGAGGGTTTTGACTGCCGCT
Organism: Doryteuthis pealeii; assembly: GCA_023376005.1. Lineage (NCBI taxonomy): Eukaryota > Metazoa > Mollusca > Cephalopoda > Myopsida > Loliginidae > Doryteuthis > Doryteuthis pealeii. The sequence goes on from CM042154.1 coordinate 67,860,826, forward strand.
TCTTTTATAATGCTCACTACGCCACCCAGCGGCCACTAGTAGGCACGGGACGTACTTACTTCTTGTGTCCTTTATTAGTTGATTGGTGTAATCCCAACAAACCTAAAACCAAAAAAACCCCCAAAGCAATTGATAATTTTAATTCCAATTCTAACGTAGTATTTCAGAGAAATCGAAACAGCTTGGTGAGAGAGTGCTTATCTTGGACAGCTGTCACGACGAAGTCATCACGCTAAGAGATTGTGGACTAAGGATTCATTTCGTGGTCCAATTCGCCTGCTGACGACCCACTGATTTAGTTTATCTTCATTTTTTGGGCTGCTCACCCCTAAAGATTTGAACATGCGAAACGTCTGCGCAAAGATGGTGTCGAAACTGCTGAACGATGATCGCCGCATGCAAGTGTATCAGGACAAGCGTCTTGAAACCGAACCAGATTTGTTAGGGAGAGTCATCGCCGGTAATGAGTCATTGATCTTCGAGGACGACCCAGAGACCAAACGTCAGAGCCTTCAGTGGAAGACCCCGAATTCGCCAAGGCCGAAAAAACCAAGACAGTTGAAGTCTAAAGTCAAAGTAATGTTGATCGCATTCTTCGATGTGAGGTGCATCGTCCACTGTGAGTTCTTGCCACAGGACCAGACGATAAACCAGCATGTCTACAATGAGATACTGCTGCATTTGCTTCGTTCAGTGCGCGAGAACAGGCGAGAGATGTGTCACAACAATTCGTGAGTGCTTCACTATGACAACGCACCTGCTCACACTGCCCTGAGTATTCGAGAGTTCCTGGCACAAATAAACATCACTGTGCTAGAGCAACTTCACTCCTCGACCGATCTAGCTCCATGTGATTTTCCTCTTTTCCAGGGGATCATCAAGGGAACTCGTTTTGAGGATGTGCACGACATCAAAAAGGCCATGACGACAAAGCTATGGAGAATCCCGAAAAAAATCCTTCCATGAGTGCATGCAAGCGTGACATAGAAGGATGTGAAACTGCATTAGACACCAGGGGGTTACTTTGAAGGGGATAACTTGTAGTTTGTAGTTTGGATTTGAAATAATTTTTTGTGACATCAGATTTGTAACTTTTTTGACATACCTCGTGTATATATATATATATATATATATATATATATATATATATGTGTGTGTTTAGTTGAACGCGATAGACATTTCCTGTCTAACGACCTTTTCCAATTGGCTGGCCATCTTACGTCTGTGTGGAATTAGTGAATGAATCCACCGAAGGTTCTTACACTAGTAATTTCGGCACTACTTAGTGCCATCGTCAGGTGTAGAGTAGTGAGATGTTTCCGTGGTTCTTTTTAAACAAACATCTTTAAAGGAATAAATGCTGCAAAATATACTTATATATATATATATATATATATATATATATATATAAACGTGCTTTGTCCTTCATGTTTCGTTTTGTTTTCATTTTTTTTGTAAAATGCAAATTCCCTTAAATATAAATACTTTTTAATCAAACTTAAAAGGTAAAAAACTGTATGGTATTAAGTTATTTTCCCGGCTTCGCAAGCCATAATAGACACGATGTCATTTTATATATAATAATCAACCTCTAAGCATGAGTAAGATGTGACACAAGATCAATTTCTTAAGAGGAGTTTAACAGGTTTGAGTGTTTTCCTATACTAGTTGCCTCACCAAGGTTAACGAGCCCAGTCTACTCTACTGTTAACCAATTGTTGGGGGAGAATAATTGGATGTATACCTTTCTCAATGTTATTGGCACAAAGTGAAATGTAAGCAGCCTCATGTGAATGCAGGTCACAGAGTTTATTTCCCACGATGATAACCATTATACTATAAGCGCCTCAAGTGCTTACCCGCCATGTCGGCTGGATCACCTCTGCAGAGGGGATACCTCTTAATGGGGCAGCGGATAGCAACCAGTGATGCTTAAGGACGGAATCCTGGTGGCTGAGAAATCCATGACATGCAACACTCCCCATTGGCTAGACAGGTGGTCGGAGAGGCCCCCACCGATCAATCGTAATGTCACGTCAAGCCTTAGCACCAATATGTTTGTCCCGATCCTATGGTAAACCCCAAACCCTTTTTATCGTATACGTGTTAGAAGGCGGGGGTTGAGGGTCTTCATGTCCTGGGAATGACGTTAAACTCTATCTGATGGTGAGGTTCCAGTTCTGGAGGTCTAGGGAATGTGGAGCACCCCTTCATAACTATTGCTCCCAGGTTCACTCTGAACCGGAGTGGTAGTACCTGTTAGGGTCCCATCTATGGGTTAAATAGAAAAACATAAGTTTATAAAAGAAATAGAGTATCCATTAAGAATGTATTTATTTAAAAACTTAGTCGGCTTTAAATGACCCACTGAGGTTGATATGCCGTAAAACTAACCAAACCAAACTCTCTTATATGAAAAGGGTCTGCAAGTGGTTTGAATACAATTGTCCAAAACATGTGTCCTACTGTAAAATCGAAATAAATAGAAAAAAATTCAATCGACTTGTCGATCTTTTCATTATAAGATATTTACTTTTCTTTCATTGAATCTACAACAATCTTTTATGAATATTAAAATCCAGATATCTTTGATTTAGGAAAAAATTACCTTTTTTTATAGCTGTCTAAGGTGTACTAATTTATGGACGATACTGAGTTTATAAAACTTAGTCTGACTGGTTTGTTGGATTTTACGGCATGTCAACCCCTGTTTGGTTATTTTTTGCCCAAGACATTGCGCAATGAGGAGGTATTGTCTCATATTGTTACATATTAATTGGAACCCTATTACTTTTTAAGGTAGTATAGAAATCCTTATGGCGATCAGTGCAGCTGATGGCCTTGAGAGTGAGTGACAATGCTTGACCTCACTCTGACCTTGCCTTGCGGAAAGGGACCGTGGGAATCGGAAGGCAATAGAAGCCCTTCCGGTTTAAGGTGTAAGGAACTCAGTAAGAGTTGCAGTTAGTCAGTTGCAGAGTTAGAAGCTAGCAAGATGTGACTCTTTGCGCGCATTTGTCTGGTCTTGGGGATCCAGAATAAACTAACATCCAAAGTAAATCGAAGTCTTGTTGTTATTACTAAAAGCTAACAATGACACAAGGCTTCTGATAAGAAATGGTCCCCAGCAGAACCAGACACGGAATCCCCAGATAAGAAGACCAGACGAGACCTGTAGAAGATATACCAGACCATTAGAAGACCAAGATAGAAGACTAGACGATCAGAAGACGGCCGGAAGAATAGAAGACCAGAGTAAGAAGCAGTAAGAAAGTACGTAACAAATATATCTATTGGGTACTGTGACGAACGGCTACGTTACAATATGGAATCTCGAGGAACAAGGCATCCTTCAATGCAGCCCTAATTCGCCCAAAGACAGAAAATTAACCCTCCGATCTTCGGACTGGGATCAGAGTATTTATTTACCCAATCTCTCCGCCAGGGCAGGATATGACATTAGGTCAATTTCAAATCAGAGTAAAGCTGTCTTGACTTCCGAGTTTTGCCTTATTAAAAATAAATGTATCAAAGAAAATAAGAAATCTGTGAGACTCCAAGAACGCTGGCGTTTTATTCAACAATTTTCAATAGACTGACCGACAAAGCAAAAGAGTCTCGCATATTTCTTATTTTCTGTGATACATTTATTTTTTCCTCAAACTAACGAAAGCCCTGATGAAGATCTATTGAAACAGATCAAAACACTGCAACGTAGGCGAAATAAACATCACTCATTTATGAACTTGTATTTTTCAAAATTTTGAAAATATTGTCTCTGTCTGCATGTCTGTCTGTCTGTCTCTTTCTATATATATATTGAGAGAGAGAGAGAGAGAGAGAGAGAGAGAGAGAGAGAGAGAGAGAGAGAGAGAGAGCTTATTGTTAGTGAGACTTGTAGTGAAAGGGCATATTGATAGTGAACCTTGTTTTGAGAGAACATGTTGTTACTGAAACATGTAGTGTGAGAATGTGTTGTGAGACTTGGAGAGAGAGAGAGAGAGAGAGAAAGAGAGAGAGAGAGAGAGAGAGAGAGAGAGAGAGAGAGAGAGAGTATAGTGTTAGTAAGAGCTGTAGTGAGAGCACCTATTATTAAAAGTTTTAAATACCATTACAGCCCCCCCCCCTCGATGTGCTCACGTTCTTTTATCAAAGTAATTGGGACACTTTTACTAGACATCTTTACGGGATCATTCACATTTATATCAAGTTGCTTTTTTTTACTGAAATTTATTTTATTTTGTAGGTTGCGATATGTGATTGCTATCATATATATATATATATATATATATATATATATATACCAAACCCTCCACACGAGCAGGTTGAGACACATTGTCAATTTCTAAAGCGGAGATTAACAGGTTTGAATTCAGAGTTTTTCTTCTCATAGACTGGTTGCCTAATCAAGGTTAAAGTGTCCAGTATGCCCTACTATTTACCCATTGTCGGTGGGAAAATATTTGGATTCATATCTTTCCCAAGAGTGTTAGCACAATGGGAAATGCAAGCAGCCTCGTCCAGGATTTGAACTCGTCTCGTCGTGTCCATCACCTACGACGGTAACCATTATACCACGCGCCTCCACACATGAATATACGTATAAACTACAAGTAGGATATAATAGCAAAAATAAAATCTCATTAGTTCTATGTTCTACAGCGTGTTTGAAAAGTTACCTTATTTAAACATTAATACTTATTAATATTTGAGTATGTTAATTTTTGGGCCAAACTGTATTAAGAATGAGCAGTATTAAATTTCTACCTAGAAATACAATATTTCTCTAAAATTTTGAGATGTGGCTTGATAATTTTTATTATTTATATAATTCGGACTATTGTCCTCATCTGTACATCATTTCGACCGATGCGTCCCCCGACCTTCTTCAGGTATTTCTTATCGAGTTCGAAAAGAAGGGTCACAACTTCGAGAAGGATCCCGAGTTCGAAAAAAAGGTTCCCGAGTTCGAGAAGGCTCCAGTCCCACGAGAAATACACGTAAAAGGCCGGAGGGCACATCGACCGAAACGTTGTACAGAAAACAATAAAGATGAGGACAATAGTCAGAATAATCTAGATAATGCAGAAATACAATAGTTGCTCAAAATTCACTTTCACACCTTATATCCCTTTATTATAGTGCGATACCGGCCTTCGTCAACTCAGCGTATGAGTAGCACAGTAGTGCGGTAAAGTAAGAAGCTGGTGGTATGTGTGGCGCTCCACCTCAGACGCAAAAACAATCTCCATGGTCTACCGCTAGTGAAAAGGGGATAGACTCTCTCGCTGATTGGCTGATACCGACTTAAGGCCACCCCGACGACTTTACTTACTTTTTTATAACTATAAGTAAAACCAATTCTAGTCATTAGCTTAGCATAGTTTGATACAAGGAAAAATGTATGAAACACGTGACTAACATGCTGGACTGCGACATCGTAGTAAGCGAGTTCAAACCCCAGTCGCACTTTCGGTCTTTTACCCTTGAGAAAGGCATGAACCCCCATAATCCCAAATTATGGGTTAAATAGTACTACAGCTGTTATTCTAGAGTTTGGAATTAAATAGACCAGGAAGGTTGATATACCGTCAAACAAAGAAACCAAACCCAACCAAACCAAACCAAACCAAAACCATTACAGTTAGACTGAAAGAACCGGTTCGCGTGAAATCAGCGACGAGCCTGTTCAATATATAATTGAGTTTGTTTTGTTTTGTTTTATTTTACGGCTTATCAACCTCAGTGGGTCATTTAATGCCGACAATGTTCGGAAATAAATTCATTCTTAATGGATACACAACTTTTTTATGAATACATTTTTCTATTTAACCCATAGATGGGACCCTAATAGGTACTACCAATCCGAGTCAGAGTGGACCTGGGAGCAATGGTGAGGAGGGGGTGCTCCACATTCCCCTGACCTCCAGAACTGGAACCTCACCATAAGATAGAGTTTAACATCATTCCCAGGACATGAAGACCCTCAGCCACCGCCATATGATAAAAAGGGTTGGGGCTTGCCATAAGGGCAATAAGGCTGGAGCAATCATATACGTGCTAGGGCTTGACATGACCAGTCGATTAATCGGAGGGGGCCTCTCCGACCACCCATCAAGCCCAAGTAAGGGCCAACGGGGAATATTACATGTCATGGACTGCTCAGCCACCTGAGTTCCATCCTTAAGCATAACGTGTCACTACCCTCAACCAACAAGTGGGGGAGGCTTACTCCTCTGCAGAGGTTCAGTCGGTGTATTCTAACGCCCCAGCCAACAGCAACCAGAATTGTTTATCAAAATGACACGAAAAGGGTTGATAAGCTGCAAAACATGACAACTTAACCAACCAACCAACCAAACCAAACCAAACCAAACCAAACTAGAATCACTGAGAATCGAACTCACTATCAATGCATACGTAGCCCAGACCACCAACCATTATACAATATACTGAATTTATAGGTCGATTTAGCTCAGTCGGTAGAGCATCCGGCTCGGAACCACAAGATTTCGGGTTCAATACCAGCCATTGCCAACTCGGCGTATAAGTAGCACTGGGATCTATGCGGTAAAATGGGGAGCTAATGGTAGGTGTGGAAATCCACCTCAAATGCAAAAACAATCTCCTTGGTCTAGCGCTAATTAAAAGGGAATAGACTTCCTCGCTGTTCGACTGATACCGACAATAGGCCATTCCATCGACTTTACTTATTACTACTGAATAGCGTGTTCCATCTTCGTTAGATACCCCATACTGGTGAACTTGTGTCAATCCCTACCCTTGGCGAATAGGTTGGGTAATTACGTACTACGCAAGGTACCGGGGAAGGGAGGGAACAGTTCAAGGACGAGGAATTGCTGAAAAGTTCTCAGCCGAACTAAAAAGGGAATGACTGTTTATTAAAAAACTGTTTATTAATTCTTCCCCTCTCTCTCTCCCAACCGTCTCTCTCTACCCCCTCTCTCTCTCTCTGTCTCTCTCTCTACCTCTCTCTACCTCTCTCACAAACACACACACACACACTCCCACAATCTTTCTCTTTCTCTCTCACTTCCTCTCACAAACACACACTCAAACAATCTTTCCCCTTTTCTCTCTCATAAGCACACACCATTCAAACACAATCTTTCTCTCTCTCTCTCTCTCTCTCTCTCTCTCTCTCTCTCATCCTCTCTCACAAACACACACACACTCACACACACTCACACACAATCTTTCGCTCTCTCTCCATCTCTCCCAAGCACACATACACTCCTATACACACAATCTCTCTCACTCTTTCTCTCTCTCCCCCTCTCTCTCCCTCTAACGCAAACATACACGTACACACTCACCCACAATTTTTGTCAATCTCTCTCTCTCTCTCTCTCTCTCTCTCTCTCTCTCATACACACACACACACACACACATACACACGCAAACACTCACACAAAACCTACCCCACTCACGAATACACACACACTCACTCACAATATTTATCTCTCTCCCCAAGCACACTCACATACAATCTTTCTTTCTCGCTTTCTTTCTCAGTCTCTCTCTGTCTCTGTTTATCTGTCTGACTGTCTGTCTGTCTCTCTTTCACACACACACACAAACACTCACACACAACCTTTCACCCACCCACCCCTCACGAATACACACACACACACTCACTCACACTATTTCTCTCTCTCCCAAGCACACTCACATACAATCTTTCTTTATCTCTTTCTTTCTCAGCTTCTCTCTGTCTGTCTTTCTGTCTGTCTCTGTCTCTGTCTCTCTCTCTCTATATATATATATACGTAGGGTTACCAGGTAATTTGGTATTAGGATGATTCTAAGCTGGTCTTTTCTTCAACGGTAAAATTTTAGAGAGTTCAGGTCCGAGTTTGAGAGCTCAATGTTTAATTTCTATAAACAAAGCAATATAATTAGTAAAGACAAAAGCTTAAAAATCGGGTATTATGCGGTTATGGTACCATTTCCACCCATAGGTATCTGAATATACCCATGAGCTTCGTCGGACCGCATTCTTTATTGAAAATGGTATACAGATAAATTCAGCATTGCTTTTATACATTTTCTCTTGATCCAGTCGGTAGAGTGTTCGGCTGGGAACCTCAAGGTCCATGGTTCGATACCGGCCCTCGACAACCCAGCGTATGAGTGGCACAGGGATCGGTGCGGTAAAATGAGGAGCTGATGGTAGGTGTGGTACTCCACCTCAGACGCTAAAAACAATCTCCTTGGTTTAGCGCTATTGAAAAGGGGATAGTCTCCCTCGCTGTCTGGTTGATACGGACTTTAGGCGATTTATATATATATATATATATCATAGGACGAGTTTAGCTCAGGCGGTAAAGCATTCACCTAAGGAATCGAAAGGTTACGGGTTGGATACCGGTTCTCGCCAACTCTGTGTATGAGTAGCACCGCGTGAGTAATCTGATATATGTGTTAAAGCATCTGGGAGCTGACGATATGTTTGGCGCTCCACCTCATCCACTGGTCTAGTGCAAGCGAAAAGGGGATAGACTCCCTCATTGATGCTGACAATAGGCCATCCCTCATACTTTAGTTACTTTACTTATCTATATATTACCAAATGTTGATATGTATGTAATTGTAAATCAACAAAAACGGCACATTGTAGCGGGATCTTATAGTAGAGCAATATACTTAAAATACTCCAGCTTTGAGAATTTTGTGGGCGTCTACGTATGAACATAGTCTTCGATTCATTTAGTTTATTGGTTTATGATAGATAACTATATAATGCAAATCCTAATAATTCAATCCCTTTTGGATAGAAGCGTCAGTATAATCATGGATCGTTGTCACAAAAGGAACCTAACGGTATCATGAATCGTCTAATCATCTCAGGCGAGCAATCTACAATAACTATGCCTTTAGGAAACATTTGGGTTTTATAGTACATTGAAATCTTCATGGGTCATATAGATTTGATGAGGGAAACACCTTCCTAAGGCTTGAAACGCAGACGTTATTACCACATGAGCCACATCACTAACACTAGACTATATTAGTGGTAGAAGTAGTAGTGGTAGTAGCAGCAGCAGCGGTGGCAATCATGGCACTTCCCGCTGATTTATTTTTCTTCTCTTCGTTCATTCCTGTCTCTGATCGCTTGCTGATATTCCAGCCAGTTCTATTTATAAGTCAGCAAAGGCTCATAATAGGCATCTGCGGATATTTCTGTGAAATGTTCTATTTTAAGCGAGCATAGCATTCCTCCACTGTCGATCTGTTCTTCAATCTTTGCTACTTTTCTCACATTTCAATTTCGTCTACTTTCACTTTCGCTTTCAAATTTTCTTTCATTTTCATTTTCTTTCTTTTTTTTTAGATTAGTGTGTCTTAATATAATAATTAAAAATGGGGGCTCCAATACGCTTATATATATATATATATATATATATATATATATATATATATATATATGTTTATAAAATTTTTTATTAATGTTACTTGAAGTCCAGAATCGTCTAATTAGGTATTGCCCAAATTTTTAACGCTGGGGTAATTTTGTAAAAATAACTGAAGATAAAAATAATTCCAGTCAATATTTATACGGGAAGTCAATATATATATATATATATATATATATATATATATATATATATATATATATATAGAGAGAGAGAGAGAGAGAGATCTAATGATCGTATATATATGTATAAACGCATATATAAACACATACATAAATACATATATAAACACATACATATATACACAAATAAATTTACAAATAAATACCTAATATACGTGTATATATATATATATATATATATATATATATATATATATATATATTTCATATATACCGATAAATATATTTTTATACATATTTGTGTGTGTGTGTGTGTGTGTGTGTGTGTCTAATGATCGAATATATATATTTATACATAGATATATATACATTCACTCCCACATACACACAATATATACTTATAAACACATTGGTATATATATATATATATATATATATATATATATATATATATATATATCACCATAATGTACATATAAAAAGTATATGCTGATTGTATATCTATCTATTCATATATCCCCTCTCTCTCTTTCTCTCTCTCTGCCTCTCTTCTCCTCTCTCTCTCTCTCTCTCTCTCTCTCTCTCTCTCTCCCTCAGCTCAGTCGGTAGAGCATCCGCCTAGGAACCAAAAGGTTCCTGGTTCGATACTGGCCCTCACTATCTCGGCGAATGAATGGCATAGGGATCTGTGCGGTAAAGTAAGAAGCTGGTGATAGGTGTGGCGCTCTACATCAGACGCAGAAACAATCTCCTTGGTCTATCGCTAGTGAAAAGGGGATAGATTTCCTCGCTGTCAGGTTGATACCGACTTTAGGCCATTTCGACGACTTTACTTACTTGAGGTCATCTTTCTGGTACATCGACATCGTGTAACGGATGGCAAGTTCATTTTGTGGGGCCGTTGGTGGCGGGTTCAATCCTCCCTCTGTGCTCTCGGCTCGCAACCATTTACCAAAATTCAAGCTACTCTCCTTTTATCTATTTTTTTAAAATTTGACATACGATAAATTCACGGGCCCTTGTGTCACACCTTATCTTTGAACACCTACGCTTAAGGCATAATTCCCAACAAGATAACCGAAGTTAAGCAACGGTGAGCCTGTTCAGTACCTAAATGGGTAACTTTAGAATAGCAAGTACAGTCTGGGGCTCGTGTTTTAGTCGATGAAGAGCTATGGGCACGACTTCATGGGATAATGGTTGACAAATTCGAATAGCAGACAGGTAGTGAGTTCGATTCTCACTGGGTGTCTCATATTTCTGGCCTTGTGCTAAACTTGTGCGATCTTGTGCCAAATATTTGTTATGTTTAGTTTTTCGGGTGCCAAGCATAGCTTCATAGTTAGTAAGCTAGGCTAGCAGACTATTGCTTATGAGTTTGCGTCTCACTGAGTGTCTCATACTTGTGACCAAATCTAAGCTTAGTAAATGACTTAACATATATTGTTTTTGGAGTCGCCGATTCTTACTGGGTTTAGATTCGGTTTCTTTGTTTAACGGCATATCAACCTTCGTGGTTCATTTAATGCCAAAGCCATCCTTGTAGAACAGTAGTATAATTATTCAACCGATTTATTGGAAGATGAGTGGTTTCGTACCTTTCCTAAGGGTATTAATTCGAAAGTGAATGGTTGGTAGGTTGTTGAATTTTGCTGCAAGTTACAAAATAACTTATTTTATGCCGAAGACGTTTTGATTTATTCATTCTTGATGCGTATTCAAAATTTTGGACCATATTACCTTTAGGCACCCCTTTTTGATCTCGATTCAGAAGGACATGTTTTTCATTTACACCGTCAATATCCGGTTGTTTGTTAACAGATGATTTTTAGAGTTTTTTTAAATTATAAAACCAAGCCATAACCCTAACCATACCCCTAACCCTAACACCTAACCCTAACACCTAACAAACAACCAGATATTGACAGTGTAAATGAAAAACATGTCCTTCTGAATCGAGATCAAAAAGGGGTGCCTAAAGGTCATATGGTCCAAAATCTTTTTTAAACAATTTGTTTAAAACTCATTTTTGTCTATCTAACCCATAGGTGGGACCCTAACAGGTACTACCACTCTGGGTCAGTGTGAACCTAGTAGTAATGGCGATGAAAGGGGTACTGCACTCAGAGCTTCAGAACAGAAATCTCTCCATTAGATGCAGGTTAACGTCATATCCAGGACACAAAAGCTAATGGAATATCGTCACTGGAGTTCGAACTCGCGCACTATGATATCGTAATCCAGTACGTTAGCCATTACGCCACGGTGACTTCAATTTTCTAGTTAGCTACTACGCCATGGGTACCCCTCTACCGATTCTCACCGAGTGCCCCATGCTTATAACCCGCATTAGATTAAGCAAAGGTTAGTAAATACCTACACATAAAAGTAAGAAAGTGAATTTGGCGGAGTGGTATCAGCCGGACAGCGAGTTAGTCTATCCCCTTTTCTCTACCAGGGAAATTGGTATTGCTGTAGTTGAACGACAAACCTACCGTCAGCTCCCCACTTTAATCGCACTGATCAATTACCCAATCTGTGCTACTCATGCACTGAGTTAGCGGGGACTGCTATCGAACCCAGAACCTTACGATTCCTGGGCGGATGCTCTACCGACTGAGCTAAACCGACCCCTTACTCTCTTTTTTTAATTTTTTTATTTTTTTTTTTTTTTACTTATCTACTTTTTTAATACTTTTTACTTATAGATAAATATTCAAAATATTTTACGAAGCTAAAAACAGCTACAGTAGTGTAGCTTTTAACATTCTAGTCTTATACGCCATTCTGAATGAGTTCGCTTCTCACTGGGTGCTACTCTATTATGGCTTTCTACTGAATTAAGTTTGGTCCGGCAATTATCTGGATCTTTAAAGCCTACCTAACCCTGAAATGGCCGGGCCCCGTTATAATACGGTCCATGATGATATTGATGCTTCTATTTAGAATTTCATAGTGTCACTGAGAAATTTAGCAAAATATGTCATCCAGCACGACCCCCGCCCCGCAAATAATCCATCGATTTAAATTTGGACTGAACTATGCTTTATGTTGGGGCATCTTAAGTGTATTGCTCTAATAAAATTCTAGCAGTGGTGTGCCATCTTTACAGGGTTATATACATATATATGCATTGAAGTGGACCATGAAAAAACAAAAAAACAAAACAAAACACGTATATATATATATATATATATATATATATATATATATATATATCGGCGAGTCAATTTCCTACGACGATAACCATTACACTACGTGCCTTTAAATATACACTTTTAAAATCTCATATTGCTCAACATTGGATTTTTTCTTTTCCTATCTTATCACACCACAGAGCGTAATTTGGTTTCTTGAGACCCCACATGAATTCAAGGAGAATAGTTTGTTGCATATACCTTTCCCGAAGGTATTAGTGCGCTGTGAAATGCAAACAGGCTCGTCCAGGATTTGAACTCATCAGGGCCGTGTCCATTTCGTACAACGATGATCATTTAGCACCATGCCTCCTTTATATATTTTGATAGAGCTCTGCATCATCGTGCATTAGGCATTGTAAAGATTTCATGAATTAAATATATATATATATATAATATTTAATATATTATTATATATATATATATATATATATATATATATATAAAGATAATCTACTGAGTCAGACGACCTACTATTAGTTTCGCATAAAGCTCTTCAGGCTAAATCTGACTTTAGCCTGAAGAGCTTTATGCGAAACTAATAGTAGGTTCGTCTGACTCAGTAGACTGGCTCTACTTATATCGAGCACTTTTTACAGATTAGCTAGCGGTTATATATATAATATATATCTTATATAATATATATACATATAAATGGCAAATACATAATTATTTTTTGTAACAATATCTTTTCAAAAACTTTAAATCAAACTCTCTGCTTTTTTTCTCTATATATTAAATATATATATATATATATATTTTGAAACATCTTCACCTGATGATTGCATCGCATGAAACCAATATGGTTTTGAATATATATATATATATATATATATATATATATATATATATATATATGTGTGTGTGTGTGTGTGTGTGTGTGTGTGTGCATGCATGTGTATAGTGGGGGCGGGACCAATATCCGAGATAATGGATCCTGAGGGATGTCAGGTTTATGGGTTTAGTTTGGGATAGTCGTGTGGTAGTTAATTAACGAATACCAGAATTTGTCCTTTTTGAGATTAATTTCTTATTGAAATTATCAGTTTTTAGTAATAGTTTGTAGAGATATATATACATAGATACACACACACACACACTCACTCACTCACACACATACACATACATACACACACACACACATATATATATATATATATATATAATAATATATATATATATAATACATATTAATGATATTAAATGAAGCCATATGTAGGATAAAACACACACATACACACACACACATACATATATATATATAATAATAATAACCAACACTCACACACACATATATATATATATGTGTGTGTGTGTGTGTGTGTATGTGTGTGTGTGTGTGTGTGTGTGTTTTATCCTACATATGGCTTCATTTAAAACTTTCAAATTGCAGCTATGCATTCAACAATATTAAAATACATACATTGGGATTGCTCTCAAAACAAAGAAGATGACGGGATATTTTTGGCAAAAGAAAAACCACTCAATTAGGTTTTCCCTCTGGCATGGACGCATATATATAGAGTCCTTGGAAGCTTGCCTATATAGATAAACCTATGGATTTATAGCGAGCACAGAAAGTCATGTTATATATATATATATATATATATATATATATATATATATATATATATATTGTAACATATATATATATTGTAACATTTGTATCATTTGTAACATCTTCATCTGACGATTGCCTCATATGAAACCAATATGGTCGTGAATGTTCCTTTGTCACCAAATAAATAGATATGTAAAACCTTTATATATTTATTTTATTATATCATATTATATCATATATAATACATAAACACACACACACACACACACCACACACATATATATAAATATATATATATATTATATATATATATAATAAGGGCAAGGGTATTGTGTGTGCGCGCGCAATGAATTACATGTATATGGGCCTTTGGAAATCGATAAAGAAGTTAAAATAGAGGTAAAGAGAGGTGGAATAGCTCAATAATAACCATAAAGCTTGCCAAAGCTAATGGTAGTACTGTTACTAATGGATTATTAGGGTGCTTCAGATTGATCACACCAGTCCATGGGAAATATGAATTCACTGATTTGATAGGAAGTGAACGAGCATCTTTAACTCTCTTCATCTTCGATGCTATGATACAATCAGGATGGGAAAACAGATATATATATATCTATATATATATACTATATCAATATATATATATATATACTAGCAAATATATGCACCCTCCGGGTGCAAGTAGTTAAGTTTTAAATGTATTGTATTAAATTAGAAAGGCTAATGAAAAACTAAATAGAATACAGATTAAAAGATTTACAGACGTGGGGGATTATAAACGTAAACATAGTAAAGTCGTATTAAATTCAATCTGAAGCCGCTTGCACAAATTCTTTAATATTTCATCTATATCTACTCTGTAGGGTAATCGTAAAATTTCATAAATTTAGTTAAATATTGAGTAATAAAATTTGTAGATGAAGTAAAGAATAAATATTTACAGTTAATATCGTTTCCTGTGTAAATCGGCTCTAAGTGTTCATATATGACTCAATATTAACTGTGCTTTTGCTAAGCCATTGAAAATAAAATCCAAGACCACCATTAAATAGTCATAACACATAATATAGCTTATGTAAATTGTTCAAATATAGCCTTAGCCTTCAATTTAACGCATATCATCTGTATATAAATACACGCGCGTAGTTTTGTGGAGTTATGTCTTAATTTTAGGGATATTTGTTGGTAATTATTGAGAAGTGATAATTGGCATGTTGTCAGTGATGCTCGTACATCACTACAGGCACAAATTGGACTAGAGTCCACAATAATTTATTAATAGTTGACCCGCATATTACATACACGGAAAATACAGAGATCATGTGTGCAAGAAGGAATATGGCATGAACAATTACACAATAAGGGCAACTGTATATATGTTGATTATTTAGTACTATTATGTTCGTCGGTCTAACAGATACGCCAATGAGAAGAACCCAAGAGTAATACATATATAATAAGATTCGGACTTCCGAATATAGATATAATATATATATATATTACATAGAGATAATATAATTCATAATACTAATCAACACGCAATAGATTTACCATGTGTCGAAAAACGCAGAGTTGCAAAGGCACTACTATACATATTGTGAGAGATAGACATAGCTGAATGCATAAGAGCCAAGACATGAGAGAATACATCATCGATCAATGAAATATAAAAAATATATATATCAGGATAATCCCAAGAGGAGAGAAAGATAGATTTTTATAGAAATAGGTAAGTGGTTTTCAGCAATTATTGATACAACCTCGAAAAAGAAGATGATCACATCGAGAATCTATATAGAAGACGGAACTGTTCATCTATTATAGAGCGATATATCACTTTCATGAAACGGATCAATATATAAGCTAAATATATATATATATTCTATTAAAACATTGTGAACTCGGAACAACAGACCTATTATTACTCAATTAGCTACATTAACGATTATCTCGGCATCATCTCTTGAGTCCAGCTAATACATTTCTTCGATGATTATCGTACAGTACATCATCGATATAATGCTAATCATAGACATACGATATATATGGTCATCTCTCAGAATGTGACAGTATAATTAAACTGTTTAGTATTATATGAACTATCTTAAACAAACGTACTATCACGTATGTAATTCTTAAATATATATTATGATTTTTTATATTTTAAATGCCATAATGACTTCGTGCTTTCTTATTGTTATTTTTGTGTTTAACTTCGAGTATACTTCACTCGTCGCTCATCTCTATTCTTCTTTCTGCGGTTGTTTCTTTCTTTAAGAAAGCTGCTGGTCTTCTTCGTCAGAAACTGCTCACTGTGTAATGCCGGATTATGATTTATTTAGATAAATATATTGTGCGTGCGTATTGAGAAGTGGCAATCTAGTGCGAGGACACGCGGCTGAAGGTGGCTCCAATGTGCTAATAAAGATAGATAGATATATCAGGATATTGAGCAGAGAGTGATGAAGTGAGGGTGACATGGTGAGGTAGAGAGAAGTGATAGAGAGAGAGACAGAGAGAAAAATGAGTAGAGTGTGGAGAGAGTGGATAGATCAGACGGGTATGGAGGCGATGAAAGAGAGAGAGACAGGAGGCCGACAGGGGAAATAGAGAAGATATGGCTGAAATGGGAGCCAGAGGAGAGTGGAGATCCCAGGTGTGATCAAGGATGACGAGCAGAGAGAGACAAACGAGTGAACAGATTACGAGATGAGTAGAGGTAAGAGAGAGGGAAAGAGAGATCGGTGGAGAAAGAGTACAAAGAGAGAAGGGGGGCTTAGATGTAGAGTAAGAGAGGTCACGTGTGACGTGAGAGGAAGAGAGGAAGAGCTGAGAGATGTCTAAAGAGGAGAAGAAGTGGAAAGATCCCAGCATGGACAGTGACCAAAAACACGCATCACGCATCCCACAGTATTCTATTATTGATCGGACAGCTTTCCCTCCAAGACTTAGGTCAACTTATCCCTTGATTAGAAACAAACGCCAACATTTGCAGAGACACACTCCAAAAGGTTGTGGCGATGACGTCATTGTGGAAGGAGGCTCTGTAACTGAGCGGGAGTAGCAGGCCGAGTTGGGATTCCTCGCTCCAAGGCGAAAGGGTCTCCCCCTTTCATTACACTCGGTAGTCACTTTGAAGTATGTGAGAGTGCGTTCGCATACCTATCCGTGCTCGCGCATGCGCGTAATTCCGATTATGAGGGCCTCGGCAAGTGGGTGAGTAATTGGAGGAGGCTTGAAACTAAAATAAATTTGGATTCCCTCTGTGCAACTTCGAGCAAGAGAAAGAAAACACACGTTTTTGCCAGACACCCACCTGCTTATAGGATTGTGATGGATCCGTGGTTTGTTTTGTTTTGTTTTATGGCATATCAACCTCGGTGGGTCATTTAATGCCGACAAAGTTTTGAAATAAATTCATACTTAATGGATACTCAATTGTTTTTATAAATACATTTTTTTAATTTAATCCCTAGATGGGACCCTAACAAGTACTACCACTCCGGGTCAGAGTGGACCAGGGAGCAATGGTGATGAAGGTGTGATCCACATTCTCCAAACCTCCAAAACTGGAACCTCACCATCAGATATAGTTTAACGTCATTCCCAGGACATGAAGACCCTCAGTCACCGCCTTCTAGTATCCATATAATAAAAAGGGTTGGGACTTGCCATAAGGGCAATAGGGTCGAGGCAATCATATAGGTGCTAGGGCTTGATATGACCAATCGATTGATCGGAGGGGTCTCTCCATCCGTGCATACGTGAGTGTGCGTGTGTGTGTTTTTCTCTCTCTGTGTGTATGTGCGTATGTGTGTGCCTTCGTTTCTGTATGTGTGTGTCTGTGAGAGTGTTTCGTATTCAATACTGCCTTAAAAAAGTGAGGAAAACAAATTACCCACCCTAACACCGGCGTTTAGAATAGGTTGGCTGTATTCTCTGTAGAGGGTAAAAACCCTCTCCCCCAAAAAGTGGTGTCCTGGTTATGACACTACACTGCATCTGATTGTGAAGCTCTAGTTGTGGAGATCTGTGTAGAGTACTCCTTCATTGCCATTCCTCCCAAGTTCACTCTGACCTGCAGTTGTAGTAGCTGCTTGGGTCCTATCTATTAAACCGGTTCTGATTAAAGATTATTCGTATTTGATTGGAATACTTGATGCCATATAACTGTAAATTATTTTAGTTAAGAATAGTTACTTGAAGCTATATTTCTTTACTAAGGATTATTATTATAATAATATATCTTATATCTATTAATAATAGAGATTGTCTGTATTTCTGTCTGTTACAAAACCTACGTTATAACTCTACGTCACAGCTTACGTCACAATATTCTCATGCTATATAGAAGCAAAATTTGAGTAAGCAATTTTAAAAATTGTTTTTTACTCTCGTCCTTTTTTTTTTTACAGTAACAAGAAGTTAACTAAAAAGTTTACAAATGAATAAATACCTACGATTTTGTGTAAAATTGATGTGGAAAATATTCAAAATAATTGTTTGATTATTACATGCACGCAACATTTTATTTGAATGGGACGGGGCTAAGTTTTCATTTCAAATTGTTTTATTTATTTTTACTCCTTTAATAAATATGAGGATTTGTCTTACTTATGATAGAAACCCTCAGACATTGAATTTTTAACTCCCACCCTCTCAGGCAATGTCTTTCAAAAATTAATTTTTACGACGCCCGGAGGGTGTTTTCTGTTGCTAGTCTATTAATAATGGAGATTCGCTTCCGGTTTTTGTCTGTAATAAAATCTACGTCACTGCCTACGTTACATTACCAAAAATCGTCATAACATAGAATAAATACATTCAAAATTTGAACATGCAAAATTAGACAGTCCTCATTGTTTTTTAAAACAAGTTTTAATAAATACATGACTGGTATTATATATCTATATATAGTTTGTTTTATTTTAATACATATTTAACGTTTACATTTCAAATAGTTTAATTTTTTAATCCTTTAATGAATTTGATGATTTTACTTACTTAGTGTACAAACGCGCTGACATTGAATTTTTAACTCCCACCCCTCAGGCAAAATCTATTTTTACATCACACGGAGGGTGTTTTTTTTTATTTGCTAGTAGTAGTAATAATAATAATAATAATAATAATAATAATAATAATAATAATAATAATATTTTTTTAGCTAATATATTACGTCTGAGACCTGTCAGCTATTCCTTATATTCCAAATATTCATCTTATTACCACAGAATATTTATATTTCCATAAATTATCCAACCTTGCCTTAAATGAATTTACCATGAATCATTAGTTACTTTAAACCATATAACTGTGTGCAATATGACTATTATTGAATATAAGCAATTACTTGAAAACACACAATCATTAGTATTAGATAGGAATACTTTAAACCATACAACTATGTGCAAATTATTTGTATTGCAAACATTTGATATCACATGACTGTATGTAAAACTCTTAAGAAACAACAACATAAAAATATACGAGATTGAGTCAAAGAGTGATGTAATTTTCTTCATTTCATGTGAAGTTTTTTTATTTATTTATAAGACCAATGCCTACATTGAGACCCTAACGAGACTCAGAGCAAGAATCCGACGAGTAAGACCCAACTACAGCTACGACACTTCCAACCCGTCTTTCGGGACGGGGGTCTGGTGTGCTTCGGCCACTGGACCGGTGTGTTTGAATTAATAGCGTCGATCCCAGGGGTCTATCCCCCAGGCAATACCCCATGATTTAAAGGGGCAGGGCTGGGTTTATTGCCCAGCGCCCGAGGCGCCCCCCTTTAGGGGGAATGCCGAAGGGATCGACGCAATTTTTGTTCTTTCCCACCCATGAGCTTCGGCTTGTGGGTGGGGCCCACATTAAAACGAGGCCTTGTTCCCAGCCCATACAAGTGGGGTATGAGGCAAATACCAACTACAACTATGCTCTCCTTGTCGGAATGGAGAGATTAGAAAACCAGAACAGTTGAAAATTTTACAAACATATAGACGGCATCACTAGTTTGAGATAAGACAGAGAAGAGACACTTACAAGATATGAACATTAAAATATTCCAACAAGGAGAGCGTAGTGTAGTGTTACAAACGTTGATTTGGTGCCGTAACCTAACAGGTACTACCACTCCGGGTCAGGGTGGAGTAATGGCGATGAAGGGGCACTCCACGCTTCCCAAAGCTCCAAACTTAGAACTTCACCATTTGATGCAGTTTAACGTCATAACCAGGACATAAGACCCTCGGCCACTGCCTTCTAGCACATATATGATGAAAAGAGCTGGGGTTTACCACAAGATAAACAGAGCCGTGACAATCATATAAGTGCTAGGGCTTGATGGGACTAACTGATTGATCGTAGGGGGTCTCTTCGAACGCCTGTCTAGCCTAGGGGACAAAGTGGAATGTTGCATGTCATGGACTGTTCAGCCACCAGGATTCCGTCTTTAAGCATCAATCAATAATACGACCAACGCGTGAACCCATTGTTGTGATTTTGCCCCTCTACAGAGGTTCACTCGGCGTATTTCACAGCCCCAGT
This sequence comes from Doryteuthis pealeii, assembly GCA_023376005.1. Classification (NCBI taxonomy): domain Eukaryota; kingdom Metazoa; phylum Mollusca; class Cephalopoda; order Myopsida; family Loliginidae; genus Doryteuthis; species Doryteuthis pealeii. Next base: position 67,881,695 of record CM042154.1, read on the forward strand.
TGTTGGAATAATTTCATCATATAATTTGTCATATAATTTGTTATATAATTTGTTATATAATTTTGTTATCAAAGACCTACTGTATGGTGAGTTAGTAGAGGGCACACCCGATCGGTAGGGAGACCACGCCTGCGCTTTAAAGATGTCTGCAAGAGGGACATGAAGACATGCTACATAGACATCAACACATGGGAGGCTTATGCAGAAGACCGTACGACCTGGTGCCTCCAACGAAAAGGAGTGAAAAAGAGAGGAAAGAAGCCGCCGTGGAAAAGAGAGCCATAAGGAAGGTGAGGCAACAGCAAGCATCACCGTTTGTTTTCAATCACTGCACCAGAGATTTCCATTCAAAAATTTGTCTGTTCAGCCACTCGCGCAGTTGCAGATAAAAAAAGTGGACACTACGCCATCGTCTTTAGTAGACGGAAGGATGCCAACAATTTTATTCTTATTTGTATTTTATTGGGGAAGCATTGTAAAATCAAAAGAGACAGAGTGTACGGTTTGAAAATTGTTTTGAGTTTGTGTTTTGTAAAAATTCAATTGAAATTTATACAAATTCAATCGAAAATTTAAAATTACTTTATCCGAGGGTTGGGGTAATAGGGTCAGTTGATTTTTCACTTTAAAAAAATATCAAATTATCCATCTATGCGAAAGTTGTATGTTAGTATACTAAATACTGATACTAAAAATTAGATCTTTTACATGTACCATTGTTTGAGGAAATAGTATCAAAGATCTTCTGTTACAGCGTAATTAATGAGGTAAAAAGCAGCATATCAGAGGTGTCAGTGGTAATGGGGGGAACATTTTCAATTTCAATTCTATTTATCATATTTAATTCGTTTCATTTTGATAAAATAAAATACAATTTCTGATTTAAATATTAAAAACGGTAAATTTTCTAACTGATTTCTAGAGTAAATTTTGCGAAAACGAAGATTTTTAGTGTATTTTTGATGCTATTTCCTCAAACAATGGCACATGTAAAAGATCTAATTTTTGGTCTCAGTATTCAGTATGCTAACACAACTTTCACATAGATGGACAATTTGATATTTCAAAAAAGTGAAAAATTGACATACCCTATACCCTAAATCAATTTCCCGATAAAAAGAGAGGTGGGGAATTGTAAAATATCTACATTAATTTGCTGATAAAAAGCGAGAAACATGACACGGTACATATCTAATTTTGGCCGGATTTACGCTTGCCACCGTCAAGGAAAAATATAGCGTAAATAAGGGCAGAAATACGGAACAACAAAATGTTATTAGACCCAAATCTTGTTCTTACAGAATCCTGGTGGTTGAGCAGTCTGACATGCAACACTCCACTTTGGGCCTTACTTGGGGTGGGAGGGGATATGGAGCACCTCTTCATCACCATGATGGTGAGGTTCCAGTTTTGGAGGCTTGGGGAATGTGGAGCACCCCTTCATCACCTTTGCTCCCTGGTCCACTCTGATACGGAGTGGTAGTACCTGTTAGGGTCCCATCTATGGTTGTTTATAAAAAAAATTGAGTATCCATTAAGAATGACTTTATTTCAAAACTTTATGGGCATTAAATGACCCACTGAGGTTGATATGCCGTAAAACAAACCAAACCTTCATCACTATTGCTCCCAGGTCCACTCTGATATGGAGTGGTAGTACCTCCTAGGGTCCCATCTAGGAGTTTAAAGAAAATGTTTAAAAAAAAAATGATTTATATATATATATATATATATATATATATATATATATATATATATATATATATATATATATATAGAGAGAGAGAGAGAGAGAGAGAGAGAGTCATCTACAGGCACCATGTTTTGACATATCACATCTCTTCAGTGTGGCTAGAAATTCACAAGCTACCTCTAGCCGGGATGGAAACCCAATTGATTTATCATCAGTCAAGCTTCTTAACCATTCGAAAAAATGTAGTTGTTACTCACAGTGACCTAACCAGATGATTTCAGATTCAGTGAACACAAAGAAATCGACCATAAACACCTCATAATTAGTAACCAATCTGCATTTCCAGACAGATTGGTTAATAATTAATGTCTATTGGAAAGGGTCAAATTTAGAACGAGGCTGCCTAGAAGTTATCTATCAAGATTTGCTTTGGTTTTACTTGTTTTACCTGTATCAACTTCGGTGGGTAATTTAATGCCGACAAAGATTTGAAATAAATTCATTCTTAATGGATACTCATTTTTTTTTATAAACACATGCTTTTCTATTTAACCCATAGATGGGACCCTAATAGATACTACCACTCCGGGACAGAGTGGACCTGGTAGCAATGGTGATGAAGGGGTGCTCTACATTCCCCAGAGTTCCAGAACTGGAACCGCACCATCAGATAGAGTTTAATGTCATTCCCAGGACATGAAGACCCTCAGTCATTGCTCTCTAGCATATATATGATAAAAAGGGTTGGGGCAATTGGGCTGGGACAATCATATAGGTACTAGGGCTTGACATAACCAGCCGATTGTTTCGGCTAATGTCCCCTTTGGCCTTCTTCGGGAGTTTCTTGTCGAAATCAGTAGTTATCATGGAATTTCAAATTAATCCCGAGATCGACAAGATTCGATCCTTCAATCCAGTGTCCTGATGAGATCGTGAAGGATCGAAACCGTGGTAGAACCATAATTTTCCCCACAATCACACACACACACACACACACACACACACACACACACACACACACATATATATATATATATATATATATATATATATATATATATATATATATATACAGGGTGTTCGGGATAAATTTGAAAGTTTCATAAGGAAAAAGAAAAAGTGCTTGGTAACTACAAAATTCTATGTATTGTAAAGAAATTCAACAGGCACGGAAATTACACTACTGTCAACAGGTTTCACTCAAAATAACCGCCATTAGCGTCGATCACAGCCTCAATCCTGCTCCGGAACCTGAAGCAAGCTGATGTTACAGTTTCCCTGGGAAGGGTCTCAAAAACTACCTTATTCTGTCGATTAACTGGACTTTTGTAATACTGGCAGGGCGATTGGTATCTTTCTCAACAGCGCCCCATACATAATAATCCATGGGGTTAAGATCTGGGGAGTTCGGAGGTCAAACATTGTGACTGGTGTAGTCGTAAAAATTCGCCGATAGACATTTTTGAGTTTTCCCAGAGGTGTGGCATATATATATATATATGGCCTTATATATATATATATATATATATATATATATATATATATATATATATATATATATAAGGTGTGTCAAAAAGTATCGGGATTGAAGTTGTATTTACCAAGATAGGAATGAAAAATAAATGTAACGTTAATTTTTTCAGAATACGAGGTGTGTCAAAAAGTAGAGATTTCAAAGCAGTATTTACCAAGATAGAAATGAAGAATGAATGGAACGTTAATTTTTCAGAATACCAGGTGTGTCAAAAGTAAAAAAAATATCTCAATACTTTTTGACACATATTTTAATACAAATTTTCCTTTTATTTGAATAATTATGTTTATAATGTTTATAATATTTTCGTGTTTTTATTTGACTAGAAATTGAAAAAACCAAAAAAGACTAGAAATTGAAAAAACCAAAAAAAAAAACCCCCAAAAAAACTAACCCCAAAACATTCTTCCTAAAAAAACATTACAAACCATAAAAAAACATTTTTTTGTTCCACAAATTGGTATTCCGTTATTTTTGCTACCTTGTACCCATATGTATCTATTTTATTTTATTTTTTTAATTATAACATTCTATCTCGGCCATCAAAACTTCATCAAATACCGATATGTTTGTTTTTAAATGTCAAGTTAGTTTAAACTGGAAAGAATGATGTTCTGACATTTTCAATATAAATGGACTCACTTTGCACACACACACACACACACACACACACACACACACACACACACACACACACACACACACATATATATATATATATATATATATATATATATATATATATATCTTATTATAATGGAGATTGTGTGTTTTTCTGTCTGTAACCGAAACTATATTACTACTCAAGTCACAATTCCCTTAATTATTTACGTCAAATTCTCCATGATTTCATTCTTTTAAACCTTCAGTTATTAATAAAAATTGTTTTACATTATTAATACTGTTGACCATATCTACGTATTAATAACATGCAATTGTATTTATATATACAACAAAATAGCGGTTTACAGTTTGAACGAGAAGGCTAATTTGCATATTGATATTTAAAATTTTAATAAATATGTGCTTGGTATTATTGGTTTCTAATTGTTTGGTTTTATCTTAAGAAATATAAACAAAAATCTCGTGGATAAATCTTTTTATCTGCATTCTTAGTCAGTTTCATTAGCCTTTCTAATTTAATATGATATTTTATTATATCAAAACTTAAATACTTACACCCGGAGGGTGCATATATTTGCTAGTATATATATATATATATATATATATATATATATATATATATATATATATGAGAATGAAAGAAAGAAAGAAAGAAAGAAAGAAAGAAAGAAAAGATCAGAAAAAAAAATTCAGGGAGTCAGAATCAGCCACCTTACATACGTTTTCGTAGTTATATTCTTATTAGCCATACAGTAGTACTAACACGGCTACAGCTTTGAAGAATTCTCATTTCAGTGTAAGATTATATTTGCTTATTCAAATTTATGAGAATGCCATGAAAATGCTTTCCAATGTCACATTTATATGAATTACAAGTGCAGTGCTCCCTTGACTTACGACCGACCCAACTTACGAGTTAGCCGAGTCTCGAGCCGCAACGAGGTCTATTTTTTGTTTTGAGTTGTGAGCTAAAATTTGAGGTACGAGCAAGCTTCAGATACGCTTATGCTAATAAGTTCCTTAAACATATTTAAGTTTCCAAATTTTCACCCGCAGAAGTCGAATCTCTGCTGCATGGCCTGGAGCAGGTAGCAAGATAGATTGATCTCGACATACTCATGTAAAATAATTTATGACAGGACGGGTGGACCAATGGGTCGCCGCTCTAATATCGTTTCTCGCACCGCGGCGGAACCGAATAGGCAGGGTTGAAAATAAAGCTTGATCAAGAAACAAACAAGTCTTGTTGTGTTAATTAAATGTTGAATCAAACAATGTCCAGCCCTGCACAAAGAAGTATCAACCCCCAGTAGAGAAGTAAGCCCAACCAGAGAACATGGCCTCCAGACGAGTAGACGAAGTAAGCATACTGTAAAGTAAGACTATCAACTATTATCATCAAATGTATCTATCTGTCTCTCTCCTCCATTATATACCTGCATAAGTAGAAAGGTATATAACATTCAGATAAAACGGAGTTTATGTGTTTTAATCAAAATTATATCATCATCTTGGGCGGTCGGAGAGGCCCCCTCCGATCAATCGGCTAGTCACGTCAAACCCTAACACCTATATGATTGTCCAAACCCTATTACCCTTATGGAAAGCCTCAATCCTTTTTAGGTTATGTCCTATAAATCCAGCATAAACAAAGGGGAACCACTCTTAACTGATAAATTATTTATTTATTTATTGATCTACTAGGAAAAAAGAAGAGGGTTAGAGTTAGGGTTAGTTTAATGGGAAAATCAGTCAAGAGTGGTTTCCCTTTGTTTATGTTGGAGTTATAGGAAATAACCCCTTTTTATCATATGGGTGCTAGAAAGAGGTGTCTGAGGGTCTTCGTGTCCTGGGCATGACGTTAAACTAACTGATGATGAGGTTCCAGTTCTGGATGTCTGGGGAATGTAGAGCACCACATCACCATTGCTACCAGGTTCACTCTGATCCGAAGTGGTAGTACCTGTTAGGGTCCCATCTATGGGTTAAATAGAAAAACATAAGTTTATAAAAGAAATAGAGTATCCATTAAGAATGTATTTATTTCAAAACTTAGTCGGCATTAAATAACCCACTGAGGTTGATATGCCGTAAAACTAACCAAACCAAACTCTCTTATATGAAAAGGTCTGCAAGTGGTTTGAATACAATTGTCCAAAACATATGTCCTACTGTAAAATCGAAATAAATAAAAAATAAATTCAAACCACTTGTGGATCTTTTCATTATAAAATATTTACTTTTCTTTCATTGAATCTACAATCATCTTTTATAAATATTAAAATCTAGATATCTTTGATTTAGAAAAAAAAATCCTTTTTTATAGCTGTCTAAGGCGTACGTATTTATGGACGATACTGAGTTTATAAAAAAAATTGAGCCTAAAAAAATTTTCGCTACGAATCTTTCAAAACTTTGCCGGCATTAAATTAGCCACCGAGGTTGATATGTCGTAAAACAAAACAAAACAAAAGAAAACAAACCATCACCTCGTGAAATGGCAAGCATCTGAAATCAGTCGACCAGTTCGTATACCTCGATAGCAATATCTCATTTACAGAAAGGGATGTCAACATGTAAAGGTAATGCATGAACTACAATTGATAGGTTATCGACCAAATTAAAATCTGATCTCACTGATAAAATAAATTGTCATGATTTGTCGTAAACTTCATCAATTGTCCTCGTTTTGATCAGTTGTCTTAATAGAATGTTTTATGTCAGCTGTCTTTATTTATTGTCCAATACTGCATATGCCAGTGGCAAAAACTTTTATGACTGATCAATACGAGCTCTTGGGATTGTTGATCACCCCTTCATTGCCATTACTTCCAGGTCCACTCTGAGTCAGAGTTAGTGTACAATACATAGGTTAAATAGATCAAAACATGAATAAGAACTCCCCCCTCCCCCCAAAAAAAACAAGAAAGAATAAAAAAAGCATGTCCGACATGAATTAATCCAAGTGTTGTTATAGCATAAAATCTAACCAACAAACCAAACCAACCAACAAGCCAACCAACCACTTTCTGTAAATTTCAAGCTAAGACCATGAGATTAATTTATATTCTACGATGTATTCGTGTAAGTACTACTGTATGGTTGTACCACTTGAACTTTAACGAGACGCTTGGAGAAAACTGCACAAGGATGCTGCGCGCTGCTTTAAAGATCCTGGAAGCAGCTCCCTATAAAACAGCGGCTGTTCGGCCATTTACCTCCCATCTCACAAATCACCCAAGTAAGACATGCTGGGCACTGCTGGATATGTAAAGACAAACTCAAAAGCGACGTTCTCCTATGATCACTTACACATGAACCTACCAGTGTCGGCCGAGCTGCAAAAATTTAGATTCATCAGCTCTGTACGGACACTGGGTGCCGTCTAGACGATTCACCAGGAGCGATGGTCGATAGGGACGGATGCACCAACAATTGTGAACAACGTATCTTTGAGAATCCGTGTTACACCTCAAAAATACGCGGTTCAAAGTTAACTGACATGAAAAAATGTAATTAAAAAAAAAAATAACTGGTGCATTATATTTTTTATTCATTAATATATCATCACTGAAAATTTCATTAAATTCGGTTAATTCACTGATTTTTGGTATTTTCCTTTCTGCGGATTGTCACACGATGGTCGAATTTCGGTCTGTTAATCAAAAAGTCTTGTGCAAGCGCGAGGTGTAATGATTATAGTCGTAAAAAATGGACTCGTCGACCCGAGTTCAAATCCTGGACGAGGCTGTTTGTATTTCACATAAGGTCAATACCCTTGGGGAAGATGTGCATCCAACTACTCTCCCTCAAGCAATGGGTAAATAGTAGAACAGGCTGGGTTATTTAACCTCGGCTAGGTAATCAGTCTAGCAAAGGGAGAACTCTGAATTCAAACCTGTTAAACCCCACTTAAGAAATTGACCCTGTGTCACATCCTACTCGTGAGGAGGGGTTGGCAAATATATATAAAAACGATCTGGTATTAAATAACCCACAAGGGTTAATATGGCATTAAACCAATAAGACGTATGCCAGACCGAGCAAGTCTTAAGTAAGTAACCAGCACGAAATGTGAAAAAGTAGACCAGAAAGGTTGTTCTGACGTCAATATATATATAAAAGAAGATCTGGCATTAAATAACCCACAAGAGTTGATATGCCATTAAACTAAACAACCAATAAGATGTGTGCCATACCAGCACGAAATGTGAAAAAGTATACTAGAAAGCTTGTTGTGACGTCACGTCAGTAATTTCTCTTGGATAACCCTGTGTCACATTCTACTTGTGCGGAGGGGGTTGGCATTAAATAACCCACAAGAGTTGATATGCCATTGAATTAAACAACCAATAAGACGTATGCCAGACTGAGCAAGGCTTAGTAAGTAACCAACACGAAATTTGAAAAAAGGAGGCCAGAAAGGTTGTTGTGACGTCACGTCAGTAATTTCCCTCGGATAACCCTGTGTCACATTCTACTCGTGCGGAGTGGGTTGACATTAAGTAAACCACAAGAGTTGATATGCCATTAAACTAAACAACCAATAAGACGTATGCCAGACTGAGCAAGGCTTAGTAAGTAACCAACACGAAATGTGCAAAAAGTAGACCAGAAAGGTTGTTGTGACGTCACGTCAGTAATTTCCCCCGGATTCCTTTTTGGCTTAATCACCTGTCTCGGCTGCCTTTAAGCGCGCCAAGTAGCCGACGAGGAACACCCAAAGTCTAACCCTTCAAGCCAACCTGCCAGCAAGCCATTTTCTCTCACCCACGCACTGTCGTATATCCCCGTTCGCAAGCGAGCGACTAGCAGATCGGTAACACTGTATTGATTTTCAATTCCCTCCCTCCACTCAGCCGGTTTTTATTTACAAGGATATCCATCAGTATAATGGTTATCCATCAGTATGTCGCCTTAGCAACAGTGGGTCGTCATAGGAACGGTGGCCACTCACACCTTCTCTTTCGGCCTCCTGTCTCTAATCACACCAGCCATCCCAACCCCCGCCCTCACCTACACACCACCACCACCACCTTTGTGCGTCTCACCGTCCTTTCTCTGTCCCGCTACCTGGCGAACGTGCTCAACGGTAATCATTCTTTTTCTCTGTCGTTTTCAACTGTTGACGGACAGAAAACGCGCAAAAGCCAATTGACGAAGAACTGAAATGAAACAATGCCCCCCCCCTTCTTTTCCCTCCTTCAGCCCCCATCCCTGATTTTCTTTCACCTGGTTAAAAATGAAAAAAAAAAGCTGACAGATCTCAGAGATGTCCAAAAATAAATTAAACCACAGAAATTATTAAATGACAAAAAAGAAAAGAAATATAATTATGTAAAATAGTACGAGAAAGGATGATAAAAAACGGTGCAAAAGGTTAGTGAAATGGTGCACAATAAATAACAAGCACAAGAGAAAAGACCTAAGCGAAGATGGTGATAGTTTAGTTTGGTCTGTTTTACAACATATCAACCTCGGTGGGTCATTTAAGGCTGAGAAAGTTTTAAAATGAATTCATTCTTAATAGATACCCAATTTTTTTATAAACATATTTTTTCTATTTAACCCACACATGGGACCCTAACAGGTACTACCACTCCGGGTCAGAGTGGACCAGAGAGCAATGGTGATAAAGGTATACTCCACATTCCCCAGACCTCCAAAACTGGAACCTCACCATCAGATAGACTTTACCGCCATTCCCAGGATATGAAGACCCTCAGCCACCGCCTTCTAGAGTTGGGGCTTGCCATAAGGGCAATAGCGCGAGGATGGTGAAGTCTGATGGTAAAATAAAGCCGAGGCTAGCATAATTAAGGGCATCATGGAATTAATTAGTTGTTTGATTGATTTTAAAGGCATGTTAACCTCTCGGATTAATTTATGCCCTGAGGATAGGGAATGACAAAATCAATTCAACTGCAAAAGATGTCATGAATAAAGAAATTGATGAAAACTTCAAGGTCCCATATACAGATCTAAAAGAACCAATTTAAAAAGTATCAAGCAAAAATGGCAACTGTGTTGGAATACTATTACACCGAACAAATTATTATCAATTAAGCCACCAGTAGGAGAATGAAAACCGGGAAAAAGAAAATCCTGGAAAACCTTGGTGTGGTTAGCAATGAACAAGATGAACGATTCAACCAAGATTTGAAATTCGTGGAAGAATGGTATCAAGGTATATGGGATGTAAATATGATGTCTGACTATGGAGCATATAGTAAAATTTTCAAATTGAACACTCAAGAAAAAAACTGTATGTGTAAATTTTTACCATAACTACTTGCACACAATTTGAATTACAGTAACAATAACCTTTATGTAAACAAGATGAATTTGTAAAAACATTATAGTTAAGCATTTTTTAAATTATTTTCCATTGAAAATTTTAAAAACATTCTATAAAATAAACTCAAATTTGTTGTATACAGTATTTTAATGCTTTTTGAGACCAAGCGAGGATATCCTGTTACTTAAATGTTTATGTAATAAGGAAAAAAACGAAGGTAATTTTTGGATACAGTTCAAAAGTTTGTCAAAAACAAGTGTCAGATCTAAGTAAACAAAATATCTGATGCCCAGTGTAATGTTTTATTATTCCCCATTATATAAAAATATTTACAACATTCCATAGAATAAGCAAAATAATCAGTAATATTGAGATCCGATCTCACTGACAAGCTAAAGCAACAATTCTTCCAGGCTGTGGTTATATCAGTGCTGCTGTATGGCTGCAGCACCTGGACCCTGACAAAGCGCCTCGAGAATAAGCTAGATGGTACTTGCACAAGAATGCTGCAAGCAGTCCTGAACAAGTCATGGAAGCAGCACGCCACAAAGAAGCAACTATATGGTCACCTGCCCCCCATCTCACAAACCATCCGGGTGAGACGGACTAGACATGCAGAACACTGCTGGAGAAGCGGGGACGAGCTCATAAGCGACGTTCTCCTGTGAAATACAACACATAGGACGCCCGCTAAGGACCTACATTGACCAACTATGCGAAGACTCTGGATGCTGCACAGATGACCTACCAGGGGCCATGAGTAATAGGGAAGGTTGGCGAAAGATTGTCATGGATATCCGTGCTGCGCGCGCGACAGGATGATGATGATGATAAAATAAGCACAAATTTGTTAGATTCTGTATTTCTATGGTTTTTGAGAAAATATTAGGGTATCCCGTAGCTTAAAACGTTGATGTGATATAGAAAAACTGGGATTATTTTTGGATTCAGAGGTCAAAAAATAGTCAAAAACGAGTGTCAGATCCAACTCAACCAAAATCGTGTTCACCAGTGTAAGAGTCATTAAAGAAGAAATTTGCCTCTCATCCAACTTATGAGGGCGTGACATAAGGATATTTTTATGTGAGTCTACCCACAAGCCTAAGCTCATGGGTGGTAGGCACAAAAATGCATTGATCCCGTCGGCATTACACCTCAAGGGGGCGCCTCAGACACTGGGCAATAAACCTAGCCCTGTCCCTTTAAATCAAGGGGACAGGTATTGCCTGGGGGGATAGCCACCTGGGATCAATTTTACTTAGCCGCTCCAGAGGCCGAAGCGCTCTGAAGAAGGCTCAAGCAATCACTAATCGTCATCAAAGAATAACAGTTTCAAATAACTATTCTTAATAGAAATAACTTGAACTATTTTATGGTTTCGCAAATTCCTATTTAATCCTAATAATCATATGGTATTTCTAATTTAATAATAATCATTTGTTTGGACACGGTTATATGGTTTCAAGTAACTAATAATAATCGTTAGTAAACAATAATTGCTACAAGTAACTATTCTTAATACTAGTACAAAATAAAAAACACCCTCCGGGCGATGTAAAAATAGATTTTTGAAACATATTGCCTGAGGGGTGGGAGTAAAAAATTCAATGTCAGAGAGTTTGTACCCTAAGTAAGTAAAATCATCAAATTCATTAAAGGATTAAAATATAAGACAATTTGAAATGTAAACTTTAAATTGTTTAAAATAAAACAAACTATATATAGATATATAATACCAGTCATGTATTTATTAAAACTTGTTTTAAAAAACAATGAGGACTGTCTAATGTTGCATATTCAATTTTGAGTGTATGTTGTGACGATTTTGTGTAATGTGACGTAAGCAGTGACGTAATTTTTGTTACAGACAAAAACCGGAAGCGAATCTCCATTATTAATAGACATATAATTTACACACAGTTATATATATATTTACCAACCCTCCGCACGAGCAGGATTCAACACAAGGTCAATTTCTTAAGCGGAGTTCAACAGGTTTGAATTCAGAGTTTTCCTTCTCCGGTTGCCTAACCAAGGTTAAAGAGCCCAGTCTGCCCTACTATTTATCCATAGCTGGAGGGAGCGTATGATTCATACCTTTCCCAATGGTATTAGCGATAAGTGAAATGCAATTACCACATCCAGGATTTGAACTCGGGGCGACGAGTCCATTTCCCATGACTTTAACCATTACACCACGCGCTTTCAAATAACACACAGTTATACGGTATCAAGTATTCCTCTCTAATATGAATAATTGTTTAACAGGTCTATTTAATCCATAGCAATAGCATAATCTTTACAGATCATTGCCGTCCCTCACAATCCCACAACTCCACCAGCAGAACCCTTCCTTGCATGAGCCCTCAAATGACTCATCAAACCTGCTGCAGATCCACAAAGTTTGATGCAAATATGACATTGAAAAGACTTCCTTCCCGTTGAATGAGATGATTCATATGAATCAGATGATGCTTATGCACCACCATGTGTCTCTTAATACCAGAAGCCGACTTACAGGCCTTGCACAGATAGCACAAGACACATTCTTTGCTCCTGGAATCTGCATGGATTGACCCAGGTGAGACTTCCTATGATTGACATATCCAGCCTTATCCATAGATGAAACCCATGGAACAAATGGAACAACCGAGTACACCAGAACATGGTCGTCTTCAGGGGGATTATTTATTTATTTATTTATTTTTTGTTTTATTCGGTTGGAAGGGTTTATTGCAATATTTTTGTGATTGCAAGAAGGTTTGAATGCAACCACTTGAAGATAATCAAGAAGAAATATTCCGTGGTAAAAAAACAAACTATGTATAAAAACTTATTTTTTGTTTATTTATCCTATAGATGGGACCCTAACAGGTACTACCACTACAATCACAGTGGACCTGGGATTAATGCTAATGGAGCACTTCACACTCCCCAGAACTCCAGAAGAAGAACCCCACCACCAGATGCAGTTTAACGTTATACCTAGGACACTAGCGCATATATTATAAAATGTGGAGGCACATGTTGTAATGGTTACCGTCGTAGAAAATGAAAACGGAAACAAGACGAGTTCAAATCCTGGACGTGACAGTTTGCATTTCACATAGTGCTAATACTATTAGGAAATCCATCTTTATCCCACCAGATATGGATAAATAGTAGGACAGACCTCTTAGCCTTTGTTAGGAAACGAGTCTAGGAGAAAAAAACTATGAATTCAAAACTCTTAAACTCCGCTTAGAAATTGACCTTGTGTCCCATCCTGCTCGTGCGGAGGAGTTGATATATATATATATATATATATGATAAAAAAGTTTGAGGAAGAGCAATAGGATCGGGACAATCATATATTGATTGATCAGAGAGGGCCTCTCTAACCGCCCGTCTACCCCAAGTAAGGTTCAAAGTGGGGTGTTGCATACTATGGTATGCTTAGCCACCAGAATTCTGTCACGGGTCGCCATCCACGGCATGGACCCATTAGGGAAGGGGAGTTCTTACCACTCTGCAGAGGTGCAGTCGGTGTATTCTTCAGCCCCTGCAGACAGGCCGGGAAAGACTTGGTTGAGCATTGCGTGTTATGTAATTTTCATCAACTGAGTCATTATTTGTCTATTGTCCAAAGTCAGCCGACATTAAGTTTTTGTCCAAGTCTTCTCACTCCCTAATTTTTTTGAGGTCACTGTGCTCCTTCCCCGTTCTTAGTCACCTTGGTTCTTACTCATCTATCATAATACAATTACTTCTGCATTATACGGATGACTCGCCGGAGAGTAATGGTTAACGGGCAAGCCTGGAGACCACTACAATATGTGTTTTTCAGTAGTTTTCTAAGAAAGGTGAATCTAAATCTCCCATTAATACTGATTCTTATTTTCAATCTCTCTCTCTCTCTCTCTCTCTCTCTCTCTCTCTACCATCTCCCCTTTCTCTCTCTCTCTCTCTCTAACCCCTTCTATCTCTCTCTGCCCTGTCGGTGGAGCTTAGAATACGATGACAGTATCACCACTAGAGGGGTAAAACCCTCCTCTGTGTGACACAACAATGGTCTAATGGTTAGAGTCGTAGGAAATGGACTTGTTGATCCGAGTTCAAATTTTCAACAAGGCTGTTTGTATTTTCACATAGCGCTGATTCTCCCTCCAGCTATGGGTAAATTGTAGGGCAGATTGGGCTCTAACGTTAGATAGGTAACCAGTCTAGGCGAAGGAAAACTCTGAATTTGGAAAAGTCTGAGGTCAGGCTTGATTGGGTTTCTGGTATTCTTTGTGCACTAATTGTTTCCCATCGACCATGCCAAAAAATCGGATGGTCCAACACAAGCATTCACCACTATAGAGAAAAGAGAGCTAGAAAGAGAGAGAAAAGTGCGGATGGTCCAACACAAGCCTTCACCACTATAAACAACACCATGTGTGGGTTGTTCATTGGATGAACCCGCATACGTCGATATCGACGAGAGAGTCCATTGTTTTCATGACACTAAACACCATCTGATGATGAGGCTTCAGTTCTGAGCTCTGGTTAGTTGGTTGGCTGGTTATTAGGATTTGACGGTGGGCTTAGAATAGGATGACTGTATCCTCGGCAGAGGGGTAAGACCTCTGCCAAACGAGTTTCCTTCGCATGACACCAAACACCATCTGATGATGAGCTCTGGGTGGTTTGTCTGTTGGTTGGATTTTCTGCATATCAACCCTTGTTGGGTTATTTTATGACGAATAACTTTATTCATTCTTGTTGGGTATTCAATGTTTCTAAACTATTTGATTCATATATGGGACCCTAATAGGTACTAAAACTCCGGGTCATAGTTGACCTGAGAGTAATGTCGATGAATAAGTACTCCACATACTTATACACCTGAGCTCCAGAATTGGAATCTCACCACTAGTTGCAGTTTAATCTGAGCTCTGGATAGCGTGAAGTACTATATCATTACTAATACTCACAGCTCTGTTCTAACTCGAAGTGGTAACACATATAAGGGTCTCATCTATGAATCAAATAGTTCAGCTTGGAATAATTATTAGTACTAGTAAAAAAAAAAGAAAAACCCACTCTGGGCGGTATAAAAATATTTTTGAAAGATATTGACTTGAGGTGGTTATTCCATGTCAGAGGGTTTGTATCATAAGCAAAACCATCAAATTTATTAAAGGAGTAAAAAAAAAAAAAAAACAATTTGAAATGGAAACTTAGTTCTGTCTCTCTTAAATAAAATTTTGTGTGCATCTAATAATTATTAATTAAACTAGCAAATATATGCACCCTCCGGGTGCAAGTATCTAAGTTTTAATATAATAAAATATCATATTAAATTAGAAAGGCTAATGAAACTGAATAAGAATGCAGATAAAAAGATTTGGAACAGAGGGGGTATGATTGAAAAATAGAACGACTTTGAAACTAACTCTTCCATCATTTTCCATCCCTCCCATCTTTCATTGGTAAATTTTTCTAATTTAACAATTTAGTTAAAATAGGAAGTAAAGAATAAAATGAGTTATTTATTCTTGTTAATAGATTTCTTTTAAGATTTATCTCCGAGATTTTTGCTCATATTCAATAAGATAATACCAAACAATTAGAAATCAATAATACTAAGCATATATTTATTAAAATCAAATTTTTAATATCAATATGCAAATTAGCCTTCCCATTCACACTGTAAACCGCTATTTTGTTGTATATATAAGTACAATTGCATGTTATTAGGATGTAGATATGGTCAACAGTCTTAATGATGTAAAACAATTTTATTAATATTTGAGGTCTAAATAAAAATAAAATCATTGAGAATGTGATGTAAATAACAAAGGGAATTGTGACTTGAGTAGTGATATAGTTTCGGTTACAGACAGACAAACCCACAATCTCCATTATAATAAGATAATTATCTAAAATATTTTGCACTTACATTTTACACAAAATCATAGGTATTTATTTATTTGGAAACATTTTAGTTAACAACTTGTTATTGAAAAAAGGGTGAGAGTAAAAAATAATAATTTTTAATGTTGATAAATTTTGCAAATAATTTTCTATTTAAAGTAATAATACAATTTTTAATTACTTTCATAGTTTATATAGTTTATTTATTTAAATAATGTATAGTTTATTTATTCAAATTGTCATAATTACAATATAAAGGATTCAAACATTGAACAGCTTTTATTTATTTTTTATATTGATTGTTCTTTATTCAATGAATTGACGATTTTGGGTGACGTAAACAGTGACATAGTTTTCGTTACAGACAAATACAGACCGAATCTCCATTATTGATAGATTAGATAGGACTATTTGATGTCATGAAATTGTTTGAAAATAATTTGTATTAAGAATAGTTGAAGCTATAATTGTTTGCTGCGTAATAGTGCATCATCAACATTCATTTTCTTTTTTTTCTTTACTCACTTTCTTTCTTTCTTTCTTTACTCACTTTCTTTCTTTCTTTCTTTCTTTCTTTCTTTCTTTCTGTTTTATATTAAAAGACTGGTAATGCAGTAACAGCCTCCAAATATAATAACTTATTAACAGCACTACAATATCCTCTATTGTTTAAACTAGCAAATATATGCACCCTCCGGATGTAAGTATTCATGTTTTAATGTAATAAAAAAGTAAAGTAAGTCGTCGGGGCGGCCTAATGTCGGTATCAGCCAGACAGCGAGAGAGTCTATCTCCTTTTCACTAGCGCTAGACCAATAAAATTATTTTAGCGTCTGAGGTGGAGCAAGACACACCTACCATCAGCTTCTCACTTTACCGCACAGATCCCTGTGCTACTCATACGCTGAGTTGGTGAGGGCCGGTATCAAACCAGGAATCTTGTGATTCCTAGCCGAACGTTCTACCGACTGAGTTAAACCGGCCCATTTAATGTAATAGAATATCATACTAAATTAGAAAGGCTAATGAAGCTAAATAAGAATGCAGATAAAAAGATTTGAAACAGAGGGGGTATGATCTGAGACTTACTCTTCCATCACTCCCATCTTTCATTGCAAATTTTTCCAAATCTAACAATTTAGTTAAGATAAAAAGTAAAGGATAAAATTACAGTTATTTCTTCTTGTCAATGGATTTCTTTTAAGATTTATCCCCGAGATTTTTGCTCATATTTATTAAAATAAAACCAAACAATTAGTAATCACTGACATTAAGCACATATTTATTAAAATCAAACTTTTAATATCAATATGCAAATTAGCCTTCCCGTTCACACTGTTAACCGCTATTTTGTTGTATATATAAATACAACTGCATGTTATTAGAATGTAGTTATGGTCAACAGTATTAATAATGTAAAACAATTTTATTGATAATTGAGGTTTGAATAAAAATAAAATCATGGAAAATGTGACATAAATAACTAAGATAATTGTGACGTGAGTCGTAATATGTCACACCTACCATCAGCTCATTACCTCACCGCACAGATCCCTGTGCTACTGATTTCGAACTAGGAACCTTTTGGTTTCTAGCCGAACGCTCTACCAACTGAGCAAATCCGGCCCCTTTACTGATAAATATACCAAACTATATATATATATATATATATATATATATATATATATATATATATATATATATATATATATATATATATATATATATATATATATATATATATATAAGAGAGAGAGAGAGAGAGAGAGAGAGAGAGAGACAGACAGACAGACAGACAGAGACAGAGTGAGAGAGTGAGAGATGCATATATATATATATATATATATATATATAGATGCATATATACATATATATAGATGCATATATATATATATATATATATATATATATATATATATATAAACCTTTTGCAAGCAGAAATAAAGTGTTAAAGTGCAAGTCACACGGTACAGTATTACTAGTTTTCCGTGTGTGCCTATAGCAACAAACACAAATATCTTCCCAATTGACGTCAATATAATCCTGTTTTTTAATTGGCTGACACTGTGTTTGGCGCCAATTCAAATAGAGAACAGCTTCGCTTTTTGCATCTAGTGTCTCTCTTATCTACCAAGTCATTTTCTAAGCTTAGCTTCGTTTGGTACAGGGGCATAGATATGGAGTGTTGCATACCATACTCATATACAAACGTATATATTGTACTGATTATCTGCATACCCGTGGTTGTATACAGATATACTTATCTTCTGTACGGGTAATTCCATGTCAAATTATCCAGGCCATGTCACCCACCCCCTTCAATCTTTCTGAAATGTTGACTATGTTAAAGTTAGACAATCCTCAAAATTTGAGCCTCCAAATCCAAAAATTGGCGGAATTATATCGATTTTTAGCTCTCCAAATTTGTAAGGGGTCACCAAAAAATAGAGACTTTTTGTAATCTATTTTTGTCTGTAAAATGAGTTCTAGAGCTTCCCTACTCCTGAAAATTTATTTATAAATGCATTTTTGCACAAGGAATCCAAAATGGCTATCGAAAAATGAATGATCTTTATAATGCATTATTTATTTTATTTCAAAACTTTCTCATTTTTTTCAGGTTTTGAAATAAAATAACCGATGCATTATAAAATTCATTAATTGATAAATCAATACTGAAAATTTCATTAAAATCGGATAATTACCTGATTTTTGGTAAATTCTTTTGCAATTGCGAATGTTACATTAAAATTGTAAACAAGCGCGTAAAACCATTGAAAAAGAGACAGAATGGCGGATCGCATCAAAATTGACCAAAACAAATCGTTTTAAATCTATCTATTAAAAATAAACTGCATATGTAATGATATTTTTCTTTTTTTAATGATGGTTATTATGTTACTACTTATCATTTTAGACAAAAGTTTGACCTTAAATAATAGATTTAATTAATTTTAATTTGTTTTTAAAAACCTTGCAGACGACAAAATTGGGTATGCCTACTCTATACTCACCAGATTATCATTTCTTCGGCCCCATGAAAGAGAGTTTGAGAGGCAAACATTATTCCAGTGACGAGGAAGTGAAATCTGTAGTGAAGAAGTGTCTCAAAGAACAGTCAACAGAATTTACGGGGCAATGATATATGCTCTCATTCAAAGGTTGAACATTGCTATTCAGGGAAACTGTGACTATGTGGAGAAGTAGGAATGTGATTCACTGAGGACCAGCTTCATTTTGATGTATGATATATGTCCCTATGTTGGTAATTATACCTGACTAAACAAAATGGCATTACCTTTTGACTACCCTATGTGGAGAAGTAGGAATGTGATTCACAGAGGACCAGCTTCATTTTGATGTATGATACATGTTCTTGAGTTGGTAATTATACCTGTACTAAACAAAATAGCATTACTTTTTTATCCACCCACGTACAATGAGCGCAATTATCTCACCTCTATGCATAAAGTAACTCTAGATGGGTTGACATGCCTTTAAATCAATTAATCAATCTGCTTGGAGATTAAGATCCTTTGATTGTATAAAAAGACAGTTTTCATAACTATAATAATGTATTGTTTTAAATCTTTTCCAATTCAATAGATCTTTTCTGACACAGAGAAACGGTGACTATGTGGAGAAGTAGGGATGTGATTTACAGAGGACTAGCTTCATCTAAATGTATGATACATGTTCCTGTGTTGGTAATTATACTTGTCCTAAACAAAATGGCATTACTTTTTACTCACCCTCTTTATATATATATATATATATATATATATATATATAAGATGAACAAAAAGAGATAAGACAAACGGGAATACTTCTTTTATGTTTGCTTTTTGATTGTTCTCAATTAATTTTGACCTTAGGTCATCGTCAGGAGATAAAGTGTATTTTGGAAAAAAATGATTTTTAAAGAATTTTTCAAAGAAGGATAGAAAACGTATTGGTGAAGTGACATATTCATTTGTTGAATGAAAAAAAAAATGAGAATAAAAGTCACGAGACAAATAGGAATAAATTTTGTTTACAATACAAATTCATGTCAGTCTTTTAAGAGTAACCGTTATGGAGAAATAGTTAAGAAAGTTATTTTCATAAACTTATATAACTTAGTAAATAATTTGAACCTCATTGGGGACTCTATACCTTGTGTTAAAAGTAAACTAATCTAAGCTTAGAAAAGAACTATAGTTTACGCTTTCTGTCAGTTGTTTTGTGACAGGAAAATACATACATACATACATACATAAGTGTGTATATATGTATGTGTATTTGGAGTGTGTGTATGTAAGTTCATTAAATTTTGATTCGTGGCGTAGCGTCTAATTGGGGAATATTGCATTTTTGTTTCTATACTTATCTGGATCAGTAGCATTTGCCATTCTTCATATCTGCTATTCTGGATCGGAGTAGCGGGTCTTTTGTTGGGCTGGACCTTTCTCCGTTTTCCGAGTCTGGAATTACTTGAGATCTTCTTATAATGCGTTCGTTGGCAGTTCTTAAAAACAAACACAAGAAGTTGTTGTATTTTTCAGAGCTCATTTTATTTTAACCCAAAAATGACTTGATTCGGCGGAGTGGCCTATTGTTGGTATCAGCCAAACAGCTGTTTTTTTGCCTCTGAGGTGGAGCGCTACACCTACCATCAGCTCCCCACTTTACTGCCCTTTGCTCTACTGACTGAGCTAAACCGTAACATGAAATGGGTTGATTTGGGGTAAGACAAACCAACCAACCAACCAACCAACCAACCAGCCAGCGACTATCGAATTCGCCATAGTAGTAATAGATCTGCGAGACAAGTTATCAGCTCTTTGCTCAGCGGCCATCTAACATATTATTTCTAACGTCCAATCCCTCCTCATCCCGGCAGGGCCGTGTAAACTTGGTAGTTTCAGAGCCATGCCATAGGGAACTTAAGTTCCTGGTAGGGTCACACAAGGCGAACAGGTCTGGCACCCAGTAGTATTAGGGTCACAAACCCGGCCTGAGGGACTCTGGCGAAAATCCAAAGGGCGTCTCCAGGAATCAACGGCTTTTAGCGTACTTGTGCCTGTGGAAAATCTGCGGCAAACAAGAGCATATCCTTCCCTTGACCGGGCTATGCATGCGGGGTTTGGGGGCCGATGGTTAATTTCCTATTCCTTTGTTATGTTGCATAATCTATGGTAGCATGGATTATTGAAAACACTGTGTAGCGAAAATGGAAATTTACAGACTGTTGGGGAACTTTGACCCCAGAAGCAACTCCCTGCAACTCCCGTGAAATCACGTGAAGTCACGTGAGAGCTAGTTAGCTCCTCTGTACCAGCCAAGGATGTTCAGCAAGAAAGACGTTTCTTGCTTAGCTGGATTCATCAACTGCGCGCGCGGTGTTAGATAGTAATGAAACTTACTTAAATAAATTTAAGTTAAAGGTTTTAAAAAGAACAGTACGGCGTTGTTGTCAATGAATGCCTTAGTTAGAAGTTCGGCCAATAAGAAGAAGAAGAAGAAAGAAAATGAATCAAGAAGAAGAGACAGAATTCAACATGACGACCGGGCGATCACACGATGGCCAGAGAAGAAGAAAGAAGTAAGTAATGCAAATATGCATCTCATCTCTCTGATACCCTATATCTCTTTCCTCTCTCTATGAAAAGAACTTGATGATCACACGAACGGCAAGAGAAGAAGAAAGAAGTAAGTAATGCAAATAGGCATCTCATCTCTCTGATACCTTGTCTATATCTCTTTCCTCTCTCTATGAAAAGAAGTGGATGATCACACGAATGGCCAGAGAAGAAGAAAGAAGTAAGTAATGCAAATATGCATCTCATCTCTCTGATACCCTGTCTGTCTCCCGTCCCCCCTCTCTCTCTCTCTCTCTCTCTCTCTCTCTCTCTCTCTCTCTCTCTCTCTGACATAAAAGAACACTTGTGTATGTACCCAACATGTGGGTATAAAACAATTACTTATTCCATGAATTCGCCACAAGTGAATTCGTTGGATGGAAAAGGCTCAACACAGAAACAGAACAGAAACAGAGACTAGCTTGCTAACCATTACACAACAATGGGACGCCCTCAGGAGTAATAAGCTGAACAGATATAATTCAGATAGAATATTAATGAAAGGGTCGGAGAGTGCGTTCAAAACGAATTTTTGTCTCTAGATAGAGTATTAGTCTATTTCAAGGCTATAGAATTACCACATGAAATGATTTGAATAAAATGTGATTCATATCAAGATTTATTTAATTTATTCATATAAAACTTATTCCTTGTTCTAAAATAAGGTTTTATTAGGATCAGTGTCTTTATAATGTTCTGAACGCAACCTTTTAAATAATATTTAACATCGTCATGTATATTCTCATCCGGTAACCTTCTATCGAAATGTTAAAAACAACAAAATTGAGGATAGGGTTTCGAATGAATCAATGTGCCATTATCTTTTCATATGTGTAAAAAAGGGGGGAAGCGCGTGGTGTAATGTTTAAACTCATGGGAAATGGACTCGTCGACCAGAGTTCAAATCCTGGACGTGGTAATTGCATTTCACTTAGCACTAATACCCTTGGGAAAGGTATGAATCCTACTCTCTCTCTCCAGCTATGGATAAATAGTGGGGCAGACTGGGCTCTTTAACCTTGGTTAAGCAACCGGTCTAGGAGAAGGGAAACTCTGAATTCAAGCCTGTTGAACTTCGCTTAAGAAATTGACCGTGTGTCACATCCTGCTCGTGTGGATGGGTTGGTAAAAATATATATGTAAAAAAAAATTCTTATTAATTCATTATGGTCAAGTCACACTGAAAGCATCGGTTCCTGCTTGGTCACCGAAGCAGTGATAAGTCTGATCGGTTGGTTGGTTGGTTGAATTGATTTTACGGCAGTTCAACCCTTGGGTTATTTTATGTCGATAACGTTTTGTTTTATTTATTCTTGTTGGGTATTCAATTCTTTTTTTATCTCAATTTTTTTAAATACATCTTTATAAACTCATTTTTTTTACCTATTTTACCTATAGCTCCAAAATGGAACTTCTATGACCCAGAGGGGTAGTACATTTCAGGGACCCATTTATGGCTTAAATAGAAAAAAATGAATTAAAAATTGTGCTATAAAAAATTAAGTTTAGAAAAAAATTAAAATGCCCTAAAATCCCACCTGACGGTGAAGTAGAATACACTGACTCCACCGTGGCGAAAGGGTTGGGTAAATACCAGTTCTAGTAATTATTTGTGAAACTAGCTTCCTCACCTTTGCTCTATAAAGAGGCGTTATAATTCTTAATTAACGTCACTGTTATCCTTGCAGGTAATTACTACCACCATTTTGTTTCGTGTTCCTTAATTTCTATGCAGGAAGCATGAAACGATTTAAGCATTTGAAATTTCTTCTTCTTCTTCTTCTTCTTCTTCTTCTTCTTATTATTATTATTATTATTATTATTCTCGATTAACCATTTCAATCTTTCCTTTGTTGTTGTTGTTGTTTTCTTCTTCTTTCTTCTTCTTCTTCTTCTTCTTCTTCTTCTTCTTCTTCTTCTTCTCGATTTAAGCATCTTCTTCTTTCTTCTTCTTCTTCTTCTTCTTCTTCTTCTTCTTCTTCTTCTTCTTCTTCTTCTTCTTCTTCTTCTTCTTCTATTTTTCAGTATCAAACACTTGTTTTTCATCGGACCAGTGACAGATCACTTGGGCTACAAACACGTAATGAGTAAAACAATACCTGTCTAGCTAGGAAAGCAACAACAACAACACTGACCAGTTGAAAGTTAAAAAAAAAGAAGTGAAACCAGAATTATCGATAATCAAGACACTGTTGATTGCTGCCGATGTGCTTAACCAGATTAAAAAGGATTAACGAGTTACTCACACGTAAAGATGACTTTTTAAAAATCCTTATTTAAAATATACAAAGAAGAATCTTCCTTTTTTAAATCTCTCAAGGGATTAAAACTGTTATGTGACGTATTTTTTGTTGATGTTGTGCGTGGTGACATAATCAGTAAGTTAGAATATAATGCTCGTTTTTGGCATATTCCCATTGGAAATTGGAATTGATGGAGGGAAATCCTGGGAAACACCGTCCGTATTCTATTACTTCTGGAATATTTCCCTGACTTGGTTTATCTCTCACGGATTAGACAAGTTAGCACTTTGGGTCACCGTGACATTTTTTTCTGAAGGCCATATCGACTTGTTTGTTTTGTTTTGTATGTTTTGTGACATATCAACCTCAGTGGGTCATTTAATTCCGACAAAGTTTTGAAATAAATTCCTTCTTAATTGAATACTCAATGTTTTTATAAACACTTTTTTTCTATTTAACCCATAGATGTGACTCTAACAGATACTACCACTCCGGGTCAGAGTGTACCAGGGGGCAATAGTGATGAAGGAGTGCTCCACATTGTCCAAACCTCCATAACTGGAACCTAACCATCAGATTGAGTTTAACATCATTCACAGGACATGAAGACCCTCAGCCACTGATTTCTAGTACCCATATGATAAAAAGGTTGAGGCTTGCCATCAGGGCAATAGGATTGTGTCAATAATATAGGTGCTAGGGCTTGACATGACAAGTCGATTGATCAGAGGGGTCCTCTCTCTAGTCTAAGTAAGGGTCTAAATAGAGTATTGCATGTCATGGCTCATCCACCAGGATTCCGTCCGTAAGCATCACGAGTCAGTACCCACGGCCAACAGATGGCCCCATTGGAGGGGTCTTACCCCTCTGCAGAGGTGCAGTCGGTGTATTCTAAAGTCTCAGCTGACAGTGCTTATCGACTTGTTGATCTGTCATACATTAATCCGATTGAATCTAAACGGCATGTCAACCCGTCTCAGGTTATTTTATGCCTGGATATTTAAGAATTGCTTTACATTTTAATATAGTAGTTTAAGATGTTTATTTTACTTACGGTCCTATTAGAATAATTATTAGAATAATTTTTAAACATATACAAAAAAGTATAGAGATTTTTTGTACTTTTTGACACCCTTTGTATTCTGAAAAGAAAAGATCCATTCATTATTTTTTTCAGAATACAAGGTGTGTCAAGAAAGCACCAAGTTTAAATGTCTATTTACTAAGATAGAAATGAAGAATGAATGGAACGTTATTTTTTCCGAATACAAGGTGTGTCAAAAAGTACGAAAAATCTCGATACTTTTTTGACACACCTTGTATGTTCGACCCCTAGATGGGACCCTAACAGTACGGTCCTGGGAGTAGTGGTAATGTATAGGTACTCCGCACTCGATTATCTATAGAACTGAAGCTTCGCCACTGGGTACAGTTAAATGTAATATCCAGGGATATAGGATATATTTTAATCGTAGGGATTAAAATATATCATATATCCCTGGATATGACATTTAACTGGATATGACATTTAACTGTCATATCCCTGGATATGACATTTAACTGTACCCGGTGGCGAAGCTTCAGTTCGGTGGGGCAATTTATCTTAGTGACGCGTGGTGTAATGGACTTGTCGATCCGATTCAAATCCTGGGCGAGGCTGTTTACATTTTACATAGCGCTAATACTGTTGATAAAGGTATGCATCCAACTATTCGCCCTCCAGCTATGGGTAAATATTAGGACAGACTGGGCACTTTAACTTTGGTTGGGTAATCATGCTAGGAGAAGGAAAACCCTGAATTCAAACCTGTTAAACTCCGCTAAAGAAATTGACTTTTTGTCGTGCTCGTGCGGAGGGGTTAGTTTGATTTAATGGCATATCAACCCTGTGGGTTATTTAATGCCAACTCTTTATAACATTTTTTTTTATATAAAATATACAATATAATATAATATATATAATACTAGCAGCGGCTACCCGGCGTCGCCTGGGTATAGGGGGATTTTTTAAAGTTAGTCCCGCAGATCCATTATTACTGAATCGTGAGTTGAATCCTCATGGGATGCCCCATTTAAATACTTATGTAAAAAATAGAACTTGCATTGATCCGGCTACTCTGAAAAAATATTCATGTCTACTATCTAAAATATTAAATGAAAAAAAAATCTATGCTGTTATCATCTAAATTTTATTTCTTAATTATCTTCACGAATATAAATCAAATCTCTATTATTTTTGCCCCAAAACCAAGCCCTGGTGATATTTAATGTGTATATATATTTACTTTGTCGTTAATTGCTTTATTTTCGAAGTTTCCTCCGGACATCCAGATTCACACAACTGCTCTTTATATATACTAGCAAATATATGCACCCTCCGGGTGCAAGTATTTGAATTTTAATGTAATGAAATATGTTAAATTTGAAATACTTTTGAAACTAAATAAAAATCCAAATAAAATGATTTGAAACAGAGGGGGTATAATCGAAGAATAGAACAACTTTGAAACTAAGTCTTCCATCATTTTCCATCACTCCCTCCTTTTATTGCTGAATTTTCCTAATTTTAACTATTTAGTTAAATTAGGAAGTAAAGAATAAAATTACTGTTATTTCTTTATATTAAAGGATTTCTCTTAAGATTTATCCCGAGTTTTTTGCTCATATTCATTAAGAAAAAAACAAACAATTAGAATCAATAATACCAAGCGCATATTTAATAAAATTAAACTTTTAATATCAATATGCAAATTAGCTTTCCTGTTCACACTGTAACCCGCTATTTTGTTGCATATATAAATACAATTGCATGTTATAAGAATGTAGATAAAGTCAAAAGTATTAATAAGGTATAACAATTTTATCAATAACTGAGGTTTAAATAAAAATAAATTCATGGTGAATGTGACGTCAATAATTAAGGGAATTGTGACTTGAGTAGTGATTTAGTTTCGGCTTCAGACAGACAAACACACAATCTCCATTATAATAAGAGATATAGATAGATAACAACGAATAATGTAACATAATATATGGGACACTTCTTTTTGCGAGGGATTGAAGGGAATACAGGATATATTCTAGTCCCTGTCAATAGGGCAGTTTATCGTTTTAGTTATTTTTCTCTACAAACTGTATCTTGGAAGTGTGTGGTGTAATGGTTATAGTCGTTGGAAATGGGCGAGGATCTTTTTTGTAACGGTCCTATCGAATACGAATAATTTCTAAACTGATCTATTGGGTCCATAAATGGGACACTAAACCGGTACTATCATACAATTTTATACGATCCAAATCAAATCGAACTCGCGCATGAGAATTTAGTTTCAACAGAAAGATCGCCATTGCGACCAGAACGGTTCAGCGCCTAACTAAAATCTGACATTTCTAAACTTTTTCTCATGTTCGCGCTGGCATACCGGAAGAGGATATCAATGCAGGGTTAAGAAATGGCAATCATTTTTCCTTTTTTCCACTAAACCGTTAGTTTTGAATGTAAGCTACACTTACCGTACATAATTTGTAGGTTAGCTATTAATTGGTGTAACAGGAACACTCACTATCAACGGTCTGCTAGTTTAACTCACTTACAGTAGGAGTCTTTTAACGTAATTATTATTAACTGTTGCATTTGTTATCATTAAAACAAAAACTGAACCTATACGGGTAATTCTATGTCAAATCATCCAAAGAAAAGAAGCAATTTTAAACAGATCTATTAGGTCCATAGATTGGACATTAACCGATACTATCATTCGAGTGAACTCCAATACAATAATATGATAATACAATAATTTTATAATAATAAAAATTTCCAATGCATTTTATGATTTTCCAATGCATTTCATCATAAAATGATTTTCAATGCATTTCATAGTAAATAATTTCCAATGCATTTTCATAGTAAATGATTTTCCAATGCATTTTCATCATAAAATTATTTTCCAATGCATTTTCTTTTATTTTCATAGTAAATAATTTCCAATGCATTTTCATAGTAAAATGATTTTCCAATGCATTTCATCATAAAATGATTTTCCAATGCATTTTCATAGTAAAATATATTTTCCAATGCATTTTTCATAGTAAAAAATTTTCCAATGCTTTTTCATAAAAAATGATTTTCCAATGCATTTTCATTGTAAAAATGATTTTTCCAATGCATTTTCATAGTAAAATGATATTCCAATGCATCTTCATCATAAAATGATTTAGTGAACTATGGAGTATTGGTAATGAAGGGGCACTCTCAGAGCCGGATTAAGACCTTGAAGGGGCCAAAGCTGATATAATTTGAGACTTAGCTGGGTATGTCTATAAAAATATTGAATTTAAAAGACCATTTCAATTAGAGGGACCCCAAATACTATTATCTCTGTATACAAAATTGATTGATTTTAACGGCATGTCAACCTATCTCGGGTTATCTAATGCTTAGGTGTTCAATCTACGTTCGTTTTACATTTTTGTTAAGTATTCTGTTGTTTTTTTTACCCATAGATGAAACCCTAAGAGGTAATACCACTCCTGGTCAAGGCGTCCCATCGTGGTATAAGGGTTAGCGAGCTGTTCTAGCAAATCCATTACTACTGATTAGTGAGTATGATCCTCGCTGGATCCTCCTTTTGGTATATAAGGTGTGCTGGAGGTCACAACTTAAATTTATAGACTCTTCGTGGCCGCGTGGATTCAATAGACCTATCAACACGCTCGAATACGTGGTTGGTTAACTATTTAAATGCCTTGGTGGAAAGGTGCTATAAACTTAATGCCAGAAATGACCTCTTCCTAACCGTTAGGCATGACATAACCCCAGACGGGTTGATATGCCGTTAAAATCAATCAGCCAACCAACCAATTCCAACCAAATTACCACATGTTGCTCTTCTACAAATATGGTTTTGGGATAAAATGTTGGACATTGATTTTGCTTATACCTAGGGTGTGCTGGAGATCAACCGAATTTATAAATTATCGTCGATTCAATCAGCCAATCAACACGCTCGAATACGTGGTTAGTTAAACTATTTAATGGCCTTGGTGGAATGGTGTTCAGTTGCTTGTGCTTAATACAGACGAACGGACCAACAAGAAGGATTTGCTTAACACTGAGGTACACAAGGATCATAAGATTCAAGTGATACACAGACCAACGCGGAAATCATTTATTGGATACTACACAACAGGGTCCAAACTTAATGCCACAAGGAATTCCCACTGTAAAGTGCTCTCACCTGCAGCCCTAAAAAAGGCACACCCGAGAATATTAACCACCCCCAATACTTTGCGACCTCTGCGTCGTCACATGCTACCCGCGTTTAACAGGGGTAAGGAGTAAAAATTAATTATCAGCAGAATTCAACTCCTCGCGTCGGAGCCCAAATTTACGACCTTGACTGTCACATCCTGCCTGCGAGTTAACGGGTTGTTCAATATCTACCAGTTCTGCTTATGGATGGTGCACCCTCCTGGTTAGTAGTAGGATTCAGGGCTAACTACACCCCCCCCCCCAGATCTACAGAACTGGAAGTGTCAACAATTAAATACAGTTTATCTTCAACCAGGGTGATACCCCTTTGTTGTCGTGTTGTCGGTCGTTACCCCCTGAAGGGTTGGGATAAAGCCAGCCGTATTAGGTCAGCCCCCAACATGGCAAGGGCCAAGTTATTTGAAAAAACAGTAAGTGTGTGGGAAACTCAACGCCTTCAAAACCTAAAATACGCGGCACCTCAAAAAACAGAAAACAGTGAGCACATGCGTAGCAAAAATGTTTAGTAGAGCAATGCTTCAAAAATGCCTTGTCTAACTAATAAAAACAAG
This sequence comes from Doryteuthis pealeii, assembly GCA_023376005.1. Classification (NCBI taxonomy): domain Eukaryota; kingdom Metazoa; phylum Mollusca; class Cephalopoda; order Myopsida; family Loliginidae; genus Doryteuthis; species Doryteuthis pealeii. Next base: position 67,911,426 of record CM042154.1, read on the forward strand.
GTCCAGTCTCCAATGTTTAATTGATTGGTGTGTGCGAGTGCGAGAGTGTGTGGTCATTTTAATCAATTCCTTAAAATTATACTAACAAAGCATTATATGCGCCCTCCCGGTTGTATTAATTTAAGGCATAATGAAATTTATTAATAAAAATGCATTAATTGAATATTTGGTGAAAAGAACGTATTATAAAAAAAATTACACCTCAATTTAAATTATATATATTTTAATTGGTTCATATAAATATATAATCATTTCATAAGGATGATATATCTAAATACGTTTGAGAATAAAAACAATATATTTTAGAAGATCCAACAAACCATAGCTAATTATGTTATCAAACCCCAATTTGTTAAACCAGTATGCAAATTAACCACACCATATATTATGTAATCCTTATATTCTTAGTGATTATATAAGACACCACATTGCCCCTGGATTTTAAAATGCCACTAATAACATGGACAGTTTTGAGGGCAAAATCTAAGTTTTTTCATAGAGAACTTGTTAATTTAAAATAAGAGCGTATATTAAAAAGATGACACTTATTTTTAATTCAGGATTTAATTACATTTTTATTGAAGTCTTCTTATAAAAATCGAGGTTACATATTGCGATTGATTTCTAATTATACTGTTTGAGCAAATTTATAAATCAATAATTAATATAAGATCAACATACTACCAAGTGTAATTATTATTAAACCCTAGGTTTGTTTAAGCCAGTATGCGCGAAATTAAATCAACACCAGTAGCTTATATTCAATGTTTATAATCCTTTATAATATTTCAGTGATATAATAAGACATCTTAAAGGCTCTTTAAATGCTGTTGATTAACATGGACTTGTCTTTGACTGGCAAATCTAACGCAGATTTTCTGTTAGAATTTGTTACTAAATAGGATTTATTCTAGTATTAATGATTATTGACTATTAAATTAATAAGATCAATAATAAGGTCTTAGGCGCATTCTGACTGGCTATGCGACGGTAAGCCAGTGGGAGCGTCGTAGTTTCGGTTACAAGACAGACAGACGATGAATCTCCATATTTCTCCAATAGAAAAGATAACGGCATCTGTCTCGCCCAATTTATCTCCTGCTATTTATGTCCAATCTAAAATAAGTTCTATATGGGTTTGTGACAAAAAAGAAAATAATCTTTCTATAATATGTAATTTTCGTGTATGTTTGTTTTATCCATATGTAATTTTTTATTTATTACATGCGGTTTGTTAAAAAAAAATGTATATTTGTCTATCGGACATTCATTATTGTATTTCATAATTTTTTATGCGTTCTATTAGTATGTTTTTATGCATACTTTGACATATGTAATTCAGATCTTTTTTTATTCGTCTTATATATACTATATAATAAATAATATATATTAAATATATATATAATTGCCTCAACTTATTCTGTATTTGTACCAGAAGATCAGATTATCTGTTTAAATTTAGAATATGTAACTTTTAAGCACATTTCAAAATTCTGTTTTAAAAATTTTTACTTGAAGGTACTTGGTACACGCATGTATCGCATAAAAAATTCGATAGGATGGCTCGAATGTTGTTAGAATACCGTACAGACTGTTGGTGGCGACTTATTAAGTCTCATACAGTCCCCGCGTATATACTAAACTATTTCCTTACCGACAGACATCCGAAACCGGGACTTTCAGCAGACAAGTGAAAAACACTAAGTGAAAACACTTTTTATCGCCTCCACGGCCACAGTACACAAGCGGGACCATCCTAGCCGAATTAAGCTTGTTCAATTGATGCTAACACGGTCTACGGCACCTCTCAAGGTTAAGGGGGTGTGTTATTGAGAGAATAATAACAACAAACAGCCGTATGCCCTTCGGCCGGGAAGTTGAATAGATTTATGAATGTTTGTCTCTATTATAGAACGGACGCAATAAAGTATATATTAAATTTTACTTGAAGCACTTACAACGCATTGTATTTCGGCATAAAATTCCGATACTTTTTTCTTATAGAAAATGAACTTGACAAGTATATAATATAATTATATATATATAATAGAGAGCGAGAGAGAGAGAGAGAGAAAGCAAGAGAGCATTGATAGAATATAATTGATAGCGGGTTACTAAATGGCGCGTAAGTTGCAATAAATCGGATAGTAAAACTGGATGTGAGTACAGAAAGTTGTGCATGGTATCACATATTTGAAAAGCCGCGAAATGCTGAGTTGTGGACGTTTTTAGTCTTTTTATTGGTTCCCATATTGTTTATTTAAATGACTGTGAGAAATATATATATTAAGATTTATATATTATATATATATATAGTAGGACTAATACTTATATTATTATAATATAAAATAAATTTTTTTCCAAGTTTACATACACACACAGACACACAGACCACATTCACACACATATATATGTTATATATATATATTGGGCAAATCTTTTCTTTAACATGTTTTGTTACAACTCTACTTGACGACTCTCTTGTTCTCGGACGAGTTTTTGTTCGATCCTTTCCTTTAACAGTCTGGCCATCTTATCAATGTACAGAGTGAAAATTCGTCACTGTAAGTAATCCACCATTAGAGGTTTCTTCACCAAGCGCTTTCGCGTGTCTTTGTGCCATCTTTCAGTTTGAACACTGTTGGAATCTTTCCGTTGTTCTCCTTTTTAAAACGAGGCAGTAGCAGTAGGAATTAGTAGTAGGAGTTCACAAGCTTCCGTTTAAAACGAACAGGCTATAAAGACTCATATAAAGTATTACATATATATATAGTATATATATATATTATATATATATATAGTCAGATAAGGCTACATGCAATCCATTATATAAGTGACTTGAATACAGAGCTTCTATAAAGTTATAGACAGCATAAAATGCATAGAAATTTTAGATAAATTAGACACCATAATAGTATAACTTATATATGATAATTACTCTTTCACTATACAAAAATAGAGGCGGCATACATGTATTTGCTGTTGGTCGAAAGATTGATAATAAAGGCTGGTTCTGCCTTTAGCTAAAAGCATAGCTGGTTAATCTCATACGAGCTAATAGTGTTAGATTAGATATTTGACTAGAGAATAGGGAAAAAAATACATACATGAGTGTATATAGGACGAAAACTAAGATAAATAGATAGATGGATTAAGGGATTAGCCCACTGAGATAGATAGATTGATATATTAGACAGACTGATGTATCTTATATAATATATTAATATATGAGTATATATTATATAGAATTAATATTAGAAAATTAGAGTATATTCATATAAACAGATATATGATAGACAGATAAGATAGAGATAGATAAGTAGATAGATAGATATGTATAGACTAATATGATAGCATAGATAGATAAATAAGAAGATCGATTGATGAGGAGTAATGATAAAACAGGCTGAGAACATAGATATTTAGAAATACTGAGATAGACGGCATATACTATACAGATAGATATGGACAAATTGAGTATCTATCGTATCCTATCTATCTTTATCTATTATAACTCAATATAGATATAGAATAGCATATCAAGATAGATAGATACAGCATAGACATAGATAGACAAGATGATCTTTCAGGCTAAAGGGGGGAAGAAAGAAAACGAATAGGCAGGCAAAGAGGGGGAGCAATGCGTTTCATCAAGTAGACACTCTTTTAGAAATTTAGATGTTTCGGGAATAGACTGTAGAAGTTGTCACGTGCGAAACACGAGGAATCAACGTGATCCGGCGTGTCTGAGAAATACATTCCGAAGAAAAACCCCATGAAGAACTGTGTGCAGTTCAGGATGGATAATGTTTTCTCGACTGTAAACATGGCGCCCTAATAATATTTCCGCGTGTGTGTGGTTGCAGTATTTGTATAAAAGGCCACAGCATGCGAAAAGAGAGGGTAACGAGAAGATGAGGAGGTGAGAGAGACCGAGAGAGATGATTAGATTGAGCCCAGAGAGATGAGATAGAGAGAGACAGAGAGAGAATGGACGGAAGGATGTAGGAAGCAAAAGAAAGGGCATTTGGAAAGGTATGATCTCAAAAACTGGGGGGGGAGGAGCTTCGGGGGTTTCTTGGATTATAATGTTGGCCAGGCTCGGGATTGACTGCTCTAGTAAAAACACAGCAAAGTGGCTAGGGAAATTCTGGGGTCGCTCCTCCAAAAGTGCCGGCGTTGTTGTGGCTTTTCCACTACTGCGAATTATTTCCCGTTTTTTTTTTTTAGTGCTTGTGCCTGTGTGTGGTTGGTGGGGGTTACCTGTTCTAATTTATTATGTTATACTCAAAGGAATTTATCCAAGAAATGAGAAAGCCTCGAACTCTCCTTCTATTTTACGGAAGGGGTTGTAGACTGTCTTTTATTCGCCCCCTATCTGGCTATGCATGTATGCGAGTATTAAATGCACTTTGATGTTATCTTGTAGTACATAGCTGAAACGAAGGATGCCTTTGGCATATGGCAAGATCTTTGTACGTTGCTGATACAATCGGCGCCGTCTTCTTATTCACTTGTATGCATTATGTTTCGTGTGTGCATATTTACCAAATATATAATAATATTATTATCTATATGATATATATATATATATATAATATATATATATATATATATTACAAGGTATTATCGAGCATTTTTTATTACTTTTTGACACACTTTAGTATTCCGG
>CM042154.1:67916197-67968697 GCA_023376005.1 Doryteuthis pealeii
AAACCACAAGGAAGGAAGCTTGGGTTTCCCCCTTAATTTTTTTCAATCATACCTACCCCTACTGTTTTCAATCTTTTTTTATCTACATTCTTTTTCAGATTCATTAGCCTTTCTAATTAATATGAATTAATTTAATTGTAAATTAAAAACTTAAAATGAACAACGAAGGTTGCATATATTTTGCTAGTTTAATACAATATAAATGGGTTGGAGTTTGCCATAAGGCAAGGGGTTGAATCAATCAAATAGGTGCTAGGGCTGTGATATGATCAGCTGCTGATATCGAAGGAGACTCTCCCACCGCTCGTCTAGCCTAAGGTGAAGTGATGTTAATTCTAATGTTGTTGTTTTTTTAAAGGGTATATTTTTTTGATATAGTGGTTATCAAGCTCGTCTTCATATAGATTCTTCCGAGAAGGGAATTTTGGTTCAACTAAGTTGTCCTAATACTTCTACATCTACGACGAATGCCCCATATTGCGACCTTGTGTCACATCTCCACCCGTGGAATTGGTTGGATAAATAGCCTATGTGGACACTTCAATCGGTGGTCCTACCTTATTATATATGTTTCTCAGTCTGTGCACAATGAAGACAAAAATCTCACATCATATCTTTATAATCTTTATTAGCTGCGCATTACATCTAGACAGTAATTGACATCGCTCCTTTAATAATTAAAGTGACTCAGCGTCGCACACTTTAGACAGTAATCTAGACGTCAAAATGTCTCTTATTATATAATTATATATATTTCACCCTCCACACCAATTTCTTAGACGGGAGTTTTAACAGGTTTTTAATTTAGAACATTCAGTTCTCCTGGACTGGTACCTTAAAGAGACTAGTCGTCCTGCTATTTTACCCATAGCTGTGGGGAGAATTGGAGTCATACCTTTCCACGGGTATTAGTCGCCATGGTGAAAATGCAAACAGCTCGCCCAGGAATTAAACTCATGGTCGACGAAGTAACAACACATTACACACGCGCCCTCGACTCTAGATGCATGCCCTTCTTTATATTAGTTATCTGGCTGTGCATACATATAGAAAGTGGTTAGATATCTAGAGATTGTAACCTTTAACGTGTATAGTGTTGCTCAGCTTGCACACATCTAGACAGTAAACGACTAGATATTCCGAACATCATCACTTTTATATATAAGTTGTTCAACTGGGCACACATCTAGACTGTATCTAGACGTCTAGCGATCATCAACTTTATATATAAGTTGCTGAGTCTGCGTACAAATCTAGACTGTAATCTAGAAAATCATACCTTTGATTATATAACTTACTCAGTTAGCTGCATTCACTCTAGACCAGTGGTTTCTGCAACTGAGGTCCATAGCACCCACCGGGGACCATATAACATTTTTGAGACCATGAACAAAATGTATGTTAACTATAAAAATACAATGAGATTTTAAACAACGAATGGCTATGGGGTCACTCAAAGAGAAAATAGGATTAAAAAGGGGTAAATAGTAAAAAAAAGGTTGAGAACCATTGATCCTAGACAGTATATCTTAGATGTTCTAGATATTTATCCCTTATTTTAAAAGGTGCTCAGCAGTGCACTCATCTAGACATAATCTAGACAATCATACTTTTATTATACTAAATTTGATGAGCTGTGCATAGATCTAGAACAGTTAATCTAGACGGCTAGACATCGTCCCTTTGTTTAAAAAAATGTTCATCAGCTGTGTTACACGTCTTCATTTTAATTTTAATTTCTAGATTTAAACTTCAGTCACGACATCTTTTGACCATACTTGTATCTAGACAAAATTTATTTCTAAGGGTTAATCCATCTTTGTTTTGAGAATTGACATCCGTATTAAATAAGCTATGCGACAAACCAAGATATTTCAGCCAGTTGTAACGCGTTTAAACCCATTCTATTCCACTTAAACCCCAAATAGTCGGTAAACCACCAATGCTCTCATTAAATGAAGTATCAGATGACAGCAAATATTAACGTCTCTCTTTAAGAGGAGTCGTTATAAAAGAATGTTTGATCAAATGAAACGTAAAAGATGCGAAGGTTAAAGATCCAACGGCTTTATAAAAACAAAACAAACACTTCGGCACAATATCGGACACACAGGAGAAATATAGCGGGTGGATTTGGGGGAGCAAAATTAAAGCAGGAACAAAATGGCGCTTTGAAAGAAAATCCCAGGAAAAGAAAAGATACAAACAAAACAAGGGAAAATGAAAGTGAAAGTAGAAATATGTAGGGAATAACAGTCTGTGCTGACGGTAAACGCTGATCTGAATAAAATGGAGTCTGTTTCAATGTGTCAAGGTGGGACTATGGCCTGCTGCTACTGTACATTGTAGATTGCCATCTCGCCCAAGTAACTGCTTGCTAGCGCCTTGCTTACTCTCCCTAAGATGCAGGGATAATATTGATTTGGACCAAAGGATTTGAGTAAGTCCCCATGGAATTCTCTGGTTGCTAAAAAGAAAAAGAAAAGATCGAGTTGAAAAAAAGAGAAAGAAGAAGGGTATAAATGGAGGGGAAAGAATCAGGAGAAAAAAATAGAGAGGAAAAGAAGAAAAAATCGTTCGAATCTATTTGTTATAAAAATGGTTATATGCAACATAAAACATCAAAATTCGGCACTGCATAGCTAGATTATATTAAGAGCAATGCACAAATGGTCAACAGTTAGAGAATAAAGCAATTTATTAGTGAGATTTCAAGGCGAAAAACAATTTTGAGGGGTCTGCGTCCGCACTGAATATACTTGTTTAATTTTCCAAATAATGGATATAATGGAGATATATATGATGCTAGTAATAATTGAACCTTTCCGAAATAGAAGCATTGATATCATTATGGACCACTTGTTATGAAGAGAACCCAACGAATTGTCACGTAGAATATGAAAATGTAAGGAGAAACAAAAACATTCAAGGAGAGCTTTAAGTGAGTGAGTGAGAGAGGAGAGAGAGAGAGAGAGAGAGAGAGAGGAGAGATAGAGGGGGGGAGACGTTGTAAAGGGAAGGAACAGGAGGAGGGGAATAACATATAAAAGGAAGCTATTAAAGAAGAAGAGAAAGAGATAGATAGAGAGAGTAGGGGGAGAAGAAGAGATTCAGGCGAGCTGTTAAAAGAGAGAAGAGAGAGAGAGAGAAGAGAGGGAGAGAGAGAGGAATGACACTGGGCCCATGGGGGGGTAGAAGTGAGGAGAGTGAGAAAAATATAAAGGAAGGATTAATTAAAGGAGAAGAGAGAGAGAGTGGGTGAAAGAGAGAGAGCGAAAGAGAGAGAGAGAGAGAAGAGAGGGGGAGGGAGAGGTAGAAGGAGAGAGAAAAAGGAAGAGAAACAAATAGATAGGATAAAATAGAAAGTAGGAACAATAAATATAGAAGGAAATAAAAATAAGCAGAAAAGAAAAGAATAATAAAAATAACAGAGATAAATATAAATAAAAACAAGACAGAAAAAAAAAAATAGCGGGAAAAAACCCCAACAAAAATAAAATTAAAATTGAAAAAGGAAAACAGAACAAAACAACAACACAAAGATAGAAAGAAAAGAAAGGTTAGTAGAAAAGGCGGATGACTATTATAATTGAATAAACGTACCTGAACCTACTACCACTACTACTACAGCTACCAATACTAATGTTAATCGACTATAACACTAATTACTACTAATACCAATATAAGAAAAGGCATTGCTTTTGAATTTGTTATATAGCGACAAATAGGATAAAATAGACAGTAAGCCAGAAAAGAAAGCGTATAATGGAACAGATAGGATAAGTTAGAAAAGAAGAAAGAAAAGAGGAAAAATAATGTTGAAGAGAAATTTGAATTTTGCTAGGCGTTGATTGGTCGATCAGCTCGTGCGTCATCAAAAACACCATGGCAACGGAGCAATGTGGTAATACTGTTGTAATTGCTGAGGCATTCTTATGTATTTCTCTATCCGTATGAAGGAAAAAATCGTAATTCATTTTGATGACGAAGAGGGTTTCCTTCTTAACATCAGCTGAACTCTCGCTTAGCACACATAAGACAACACACGCTCAAACACTTCGTAAACACTATGTAATCCGTATATGTTATCGAAAAAAACACACACATATATAGATTATGGTAATTAGCTAATTAGAAGCAAAATATGACATACATATTCTTACATTATCTAAATGCTTTAAGCATAAGAAAATTTAGTAATTAATAAGATAAGTAACTTTATATATATATATATATATATAATATATATTAATAATTTATGATGAACATGAGCATGTGTTCCATAATGTAATTAAATTGAAATCTATGCATAAACATATTTATGTATATATATTATATATTATATATATATATATATATATATATATATATAATATTTACACACCATCTCGCACGAGCAGGATGCGACACAAGGTCAATTTCTTAAGCGGAGCTTAAACGGGTTTGGAATTAAGAGTTTTCCTTCTCTTAGACTGGTTACCTAGCCACGGTTATAGAGTCCAGTCTGTCTGCTATTTACCCATAGCTGGAGGGAGCGTAGGATTCATACCTTTCCAAGGGTATTAGCGCTAATGTAAAATTCAAACAGCTTCGTCCATGAATTGAACTCGATGGACGACGAGTCCATTTCCTAAATGATTCTAACCATTAGACCACGCGCGTCCATAAAAATATTATGTGTAATATAGTCCTCGGGTTTCGGGTGGGGGTGTTGAATCGCCGTGGCGTGTAGTGCCTTACTGCTCGATTGCAACACCGTAGTAGCGAGTTCGAAACATCCATCTTGCTATTACGTTTAAATTACGGACTAATAACTCTTGGAAATGTATGAATCCATTATAACCCCCCTCTATGGCTTAAAATAGTACCACTACTGTTCTCTACAAGGATTCTTTGAAATTAGGTAACCACGAAATGTTGATATGCCTCTAAACAAAGAAACCCAAACCCTTAACGATTTCTGATTATGACTGACTGAAAAATGATTTAAGGGCATGTCAAGGCATGTCAACCTGTCTTGGTTTATTTTTTGCCTTCAGGTTAGGAAAATCGTGTTAATTTACTTCATAATTCACCATTTTTGTGTCCTTGTTTCTTAACTCTTTGTCTACTTTAAACCGCTTATACAGGCTGCCGCCGCCGTGAATCCTACATAGGCCACTGGCAGCGGCTCTGGCACGTGTCACTTGCTTACTAATGTAAACACTCTGCCATCTCTTGTTTCATCAGTACACCAACCCTGAGACTGGTACTTGATTCTATTGCAATAGGAAACCAGTTGAATGGGATATCAAGAAAATTTAGATAGCCGTAGGGGAAATTGGTAGGCAAAGAGTTAATGAGTTGTTTTGTTTCTTTTTTGCACATTTTTAACGAAAATGAAATAGTTTTTTAAACAGATTATTTTGACCTATATTTTTTTGATAGGATTGCTTTTATAACATTTGAGATAACATGATAGTATTAGAATCAGTAACAGCAAGTAATTACTTATTAAACCCAATTATGTTAAAATTATTACGCAAATTATTCCATATACTTACAATGTAAATCTATTTCTAAGAGATATATAACATTATATTTCAGGATGTTCAATTACTAATAATATTGGCAAATCTAATCCACTAGATTTTAATAGAGACATAATTAGCAAATAATATGCTAATTAATATTAATAATGGACATTTTTATAATCATTGAGAATATTCTAAATAATTAAGGAAATCGTGACGTCAGTGATGGTGTTTTTTGGTTACTGAGAGACAGTTACATAATCCACAATTATGATAAGAAATTAAATGCAATTTTTAAAAACCATTCAACGTAACATTGGAAATATAGTTATGATTACAATCACACATTAACAAAACGACCCAATTTCGGCATTAACTAATCACAAGGAGTTGATATGCCGGTAAAAAAGGTTTGTTTGCTTTAGAAAGAGGTTTGTTAAGTAGTATTCCCCGTGGCGTAATGGTTACGTGTTGGACTTTTCCAACATAATCGTAAATGGTTTCGAATCCAGTTTGCGCTATTGTTTTCACCAACTTTCGGACAAATATCCTTGGGAAAGGTATGAACACTGCTCATACTCCCCAGTTATGGGTTAAATAGTACAATTACTGTTCTTCTATAATGCAGCTTTGGCATTAAATAACCCTAAGGTTAATATGCTATTACACAAACAAAACAAACAACAAACAAAAAACTCTTTGTCAATCCTGACATCAGTGGGTATTATGTTTACCCCAGGAAGGTGAGCCTTTATATTGATTTTGTCCTTTACATCCTGCTCCTTATTGGCGCTCAAGCTTGATGACGATCTCGTCCTTACGACCCAACCTTTGCTCTAACCATAAGGGCCATCAAGTGCTGCACGGAGTTTTATCTGTGAACAGAATATCGAGAATCGACCTTAATGTTCTCTTTTGGCCATTTCAAACGCATTTGTATGTATGCTTTTGTCAATTGAGTTTTTGTCACTGGTCTCACTAGTCTCACTGGTCACAGCCTTTTTTCAGAAGACAATAGCGAGTAATTCTGGACACTCTTGCTTCTTCAAAGCTCCTGAGAAATGTTCCACTGGTCAGCCTGTTTAGTAGAATTTCAAGTTTCATCCTGACAATAAGTCGGAAACAACCAAGCGGGGTGGGTGGTACCTGTTTTGTGGTGTCAACTGATGGAGGGCCCTAGGTTACCGAAGATAGCTGATACCTGAAGTACACGTCCTGTATGTGCTATAAAGACAGCGTCACCAGTAAAGAACAGTCCTCTGACTAGTTTTTCCGATGTCTTTTGGAGTAGGCTCTCAATCGTCTTATGTTAACACAGATTACCGCCTTCGTCATCTACGAGGGTGAGTCAAAAGTAATGCCATTTGTTTAGCACAGGTATAATTACCAACACAGGAACATGTTTCATACATCAGAATGAAGCTGTTCCTTTGGTGGATCCATCCCTACTTTCCACATAGTCACCATTTATCTCAAAGCAATGTTCCACTTTGAATGAGAGAATGTATCCCTGCCCTGTAAAAATTCTGTTGACTGTTCTTTGAGCCACTTCTTTACAGATTTCATTCCTCGTCAACTGGAATAATGTTTGCCTCTCAAAACGTTTTTCATGGAGCCAAAGAGAGGCAAAAATTATTCCAGTGAGGAGGAAGTAAAAATCTGTTGTGAAGAGGTGGTCAAAGAACAGTCAACAGAATTTTACGGGGCCAAGGATACATGCTCTCCTCAAAAGCTGGAACATTGCTATTTATTGAAGTCAGTCAGTTAGACAGTCAACAATTGGTTTGACTGACCAAGCCTAACATGAAGTTACTAGTTCCTTATGAGCCCACTATAACAGCTTAAATATTCCTGCCACTGCTGCAGGAAGAGTCATTAAGCTGAGGAGGTGTTTGACTGTCCTACTGTCAATAGTTATAATCTGTAACAGTATTTCAGACTGCAGGTTCAATCTGGCTAAGGGTGAAAGTAACACAGAATGACAATTATCAGTATTCTACACTTTGAGAAAAACGGCGACTATGTGGAGAAATTCTCAAGTTGGACCTGTCTAGAACATTGTGTAAAAACTGATGGATCTGTGTGAGGCTAGTATGCTGCACTTTTCATTCCGTTCAAATGGGGAATGACTGGTGAAAGTATGACTCGTGTTTGACCTGACCGAAATTTGCCCTCATTGAATTGCAAGATATTTGGAGGCGCCTAGATTTCTAGGATCTTTGAAGAGTCCCGTCCTGCTTAATCTTTGCATGCTTTTGGTCAAGTCAACAATAGCATAGAAGTCCTTTGTTTTTGGTTATCATTATTAATAATGTAAAACATTTTATTAATAATTGAGATTTAATATAAAATCAAATCATGGAGAATGTGACGTAAATAACCAAGGGAGGTGTGAGATTAGTTTTGGTTACAGACAAACACACATCTCCATTACATCAGATATGAATTTAGATATTCTACTTACAACTAAATCTGTATTTTACGTCTTTACCTTATATGAATATATTATATATATATATATATATATATGATATATTATAATATATATAATTATATATATTAAAATAAACGCGACGCTCTTCTATAAGGAGTGGAGCACTCTGTGACGGTCCTTTACCACAAATCGATGTGTAAATATTAACAATTAAAATCCCTTCCCATTTTGTAAGTGAATACAGCCTAATGGTTAGGTGCCGGACAGACACCCAGCGATAGGATTTCAATTCCGGCTGTAGTAAGCTTACAAAATGTCTAGCCCACTGAAGAGACTTGATAAGTCGACACGTGTCTGTGGATGACCCTATATATATATACATATCCTACCAAAAGAAATTAGGGGTCTTTGGGGTGTTTATAAGGTTGTTGTTTTTCGAGGAAATATCAATGTATTGCATTACGAGTGGGATAATTCATTACACAAATAAATAGGTACTTTAGGATTTTAGAGAATATTACATAATCAGTAGATAAGAATTTTTTTAAAAATATTCTAGTTCAATTAAAATCGTGATGTTACTATCATAGCTATGAGAACTACTAATTCCATTAACCAACAATAACTACTACTACTACTACTACTACTACTCTAAAGGGAATTATGATTAGACTGGGTGCTTGGCTCCCTTCCATCATTATTACCATATCATTTTTATTATTTATAGCAGGTAGTTTCCTCTTCCTCATTAACTGGAATAGTATTAGACATGGAGAAAAAAAGGAGAGGTGGCCAAGAGAGATATATATAGAAAGGGGGGGAAGTGAAAGAAAGAAGAAAATTAAGCTTGATTGATTAAAATAGGATAAACGTTAAAAAATAACCTAATATCTGTAAGCATATTGCCACAAGCCGCTACAATTAACACCAAGAAAAATAGCAGTAAAAGATTATAAAAAAAAACTACTTAAGAATTGTTCATACATACAGTATTTCTCATAAATAGGCCACCCCTAATATTTTTTTAATAAAAGTTATTTTTCCTAAATCAAAGATACAAACATTCTATCATTTCTAGTGGGATATTTTTACAATCCCATTTATTAATGAAAATGGACATTATTAGGTAATATTTATTCTAAACTCTAAGAATTAACCTCGGAAAAAATATTTGAGTAAGTATTTCCAATAAATAATCCCACCCTAACTATCTTTTATAAAAAGATGTTTTTCCTAAACCAAAGATAATCAGCATTCTCTCATTTTGGTAGAGGGACTTATACAATCAATTATACAATAAAAATGAATTATTAGGTAATATTTTTACCGAACTCTACAGAATTGAAAGTCTGTGACCAAAAGTCGGAATATTGATCATATAATGTTCCACTAGATATAAAAGCTGAAATTACTAGATCAGTTCACATTACCTCGGTCGCAATATCTCATCTACTGAAGGGATGTCACGCACGCATTGGTAAAGCATGGGCTACTATTGCAGGTTAACGATCATAAAAAATATCTGACCTCTCTGATAAAAGAAGCTGGAATTATTCCAAGCTGTAACCACTATTGTAAGATTGTGCCACTTAGAATTTAACAAAACGCCCGGAGAAAAAGCTAGATGGGACCTATAGAAGGATGCTGCGAGCGGTTCTGAACAAATCCTGGATGCAACACTCTACAAAATAGCAGCTGTACGGCAATTACATCTATCTCACAAAACCATTCGAGTTATTTTATGCATAGAAGTTATGTAATCGGCGTACATTCCCATATTTACATTCTTTGTGTAGGTTTTTCTTAAGATTTTTTTTGCAAAGGGTTATACGATATCAATCATGCCTATCTAATATCATCATTTTTAAACCAATCAATAAATAGCGCCTCTCTATATATATATATAGAGAGAGAGAACATTTCTTTTGGCCAAGTGATATAAGTGTTAATCGATTAGTTCCAGTTGGTGCGAGATCTTGGTCTTTTTCTTTTTTTCATATTTTCCCCAGCAATCTTTTGTAGTATATTTTTTTCTAACAATTATTTGCCCTTTTTTTCTTACAGCAAAGGTTTACTAATAGGATTACTATAGTATATATATAACCGTAAAATCACACCAGTAACACCTAGGTTTCTCCAACGGGTCATCAGGATAATTCTGACTCTTTATTATTTATTGGCACTACCTATTGTATTGACTACTTTAGTATATTCACTTGGAATTCTCTTGCAGTATTTTTTCTTTTGACCATTTTAATTGTATAAACTGATTATTTTCAGGGGGTGCATATGATTTGATCTTTTCTTTTGTTATATTGTGTGTGTTTTTTTTTTGTTTTTTTTTAAGTGAAAGTTTGTATTGTGTTTTAAACAGACTATAATACTGGGAGTTCAGAGAAAAAAAAATATATATACATACATATACATATACTAGGTGTGTCAAAAAAGTATCGAGATTTTTTGTACTTTTTGACACATCTTGTATTCTGAAAAAAAATAACGTTCCATTCATTCTTATCTCTATCTTGGTAAATACGCTTTAAACTTGGTAATTTTTTTGACACAGCCTTGGTATGAAAAAAATAATGAAGGAACGTTATTTTTTTTCAAGAATACAAAGTGTGTCGAAAGTATAAAAATCTCGATACCTTATATATATATATATATATATATATATATATATATATATATATATATATATATATGCACACGAACATAAATGCATACAAGTGTATAAATATGACATAAGAGCCCGATTGTATCAGCAACGTACAAAGATCTTGCCATATGCAAAGGCATCTTCGTTTTCAGCCTTATGGTTACAAATAAAATCAAAGATGATTTAACGCATACATGCATCCAGTCAGGCGAATAAAAAGACTGCACACCCTCCGTAAAAAAAAGGTCAAGAGGCTCTATCTTGGATATCCTTGAGTAATAACAATAAATTAGAACAGGTAACCCCACCCACACACACACAAAACTAAAAAAAAACGGGAAAATTCCAGTAGTGGAAAACCACAACAACGCCACTTTTGGAGGACGACCCAGAATTTCCCTAGCAACTCTTTTTCCTCAGTCAATCGACCTGCCAATAAATTCCGAAACCCCCGAACCCTCCGCCCCCCCCCCCAGTTTTTTGAATCATCTTTCAAATCCCTTCTTTCTTCTCTCCTTCCGTCCATCTCTCCTCTCTTCTCTCTTCTCTCCTCTCTCTCTCTCTTTTTCCAGCTGTGGCCTTTTATAAAACTGCAACACACACGCGGAAAATATTATTGGGCGCCATGTTTACAGTCGAGAAAAACAATTCCTCCTGACTCACGTTCGTCATGGGTTTTTCTCTCGGTGTTTCTCAGACGGTGATGCACGTGTTCTCGTGGTTTCACGTGATCAACTTCTACAGGCTATTCCCAACTCAAATCTAAAAGAGGCTCCTTGATGACGCATTTCTCCCTCTTTCTTGCCTTTCGTTTTCTTTCTTCCCCCCTTTAGCCCTGAAGTCAATACAATATGTATCTATCTATCTATCTGTATCTATCTATATCTATGTTTATAATAAGATAGATAGATAGATAGATAGATAGATAACTCAATTTGTCCATATCTATCTGTATATATATATCCGTCTATTTCAGTATTTTCTATATCTCTATTTCAGCCTGTTTTTATCTACATCAATCAATCAATCGATATATCTATTTATCTATCTATCTATCTATCTTAGTCTATCATATATATCTATCTACTTATCATCTCTATTCTTATCTGTCTATAATCAATTATATATATATATATATATATTATCAGTCTGTCTGAATATATCAATCTATCTATCTCAGTTATCCTTATCCATCTATCTACCTATCTTAGTTTGTCCATATACACTATGTATGTATTTTCTATCTCTGTCAATATCTATCTACCTATTTATCGTATGATGTTACAGCTATCTTTAGCTAGCAGAACCAGCCTTTATATATCTTTCGACCCAGCAAATACATATCAGTCATTTTGTATATGAAAATATATCTATAAAAGATATATTTGTGTCTATTTATGTAAAATTTCTATGCATTTTTTATGCTGTCTATAACTTTATAGAACTCTGTATTCAAGTCATATATATGATTCATAGCTTATCTGCTATAATATATATATATATATAATATATATATATATATATATATATACTTTTCGTTTAAACGGAACTTGTGAACTCCTACTACTATTCCTCCTGCTACTGCTCGTTTTAAAAAAGCGAGACAACGGAAAGATTCCACCAGTTTCACCACTGAAGATGGCACAAAGACACGCCGAAAGCGCTTGTGAAGAAACATTTGGTGGATTACTACACCAATTTCACCCTGACATTATAAAAGATGGCCAGACAGTTAGAAAGGATCGACAAAAACTCGTCCGACAAGAATCGTCAGTAGAGTTTAACAAACATGTTTAAAAAAAGATTCTGCATATATATCATATATATATATAATTATATAATATATATAATATGTGTTGTGTGTGTGTGTATGTGTGTTTGTGTATTAAACTTGAAATATATTATATATATATATATATATATATATTTCAAGTTTAAAAACAATAGGACATAAAATGACATAAAAACCCACAACTCAGCATTTCACGCTTTCAAATATGTGAATACATCAAACTTTCTGTACGACAATCCAGTTACATATCCATTTATCAACTTACCTATTTAGTATCCCGCTACATTATCTATCAATCTCTCTGCTTTCTCTCTCTCTCTCTCTCTCTCTCTCTTCTATATATATAATATATATTATATATAATATATATATATATATATATATATATATAAGATAAAATCTGAATTTAATCCGGCCTAGTGGGAAGTCAGGGAATTTTCTTTTCGTCAGATTTGAGGAGAATGATATCACATAAGGATTAGTAAGACATTTTAATTCTATGATTAACTATATTTTAATATAAAATGATAAATAATCTTTTTAAAGAATAACATTATTAATTCAAAGCGTAGCCGATATAATGTCAAAGTATCATAATATACTATACCATAAATCTGATAACAATTTGATGAAAATAATATACTATACTATGTATAGTATATTATTTTTTAAATCTAAAAGTGCACTGACTTGAAAATATTACGAAAAGAAAAGAACACTAAACGAAAAAAAAATGATACATACTTTTTTAAAAAGAATTTTGAATGTGCTTAAAAGTTAAATATCAAATTACAGTTCTGATTTTGGTACAAATACAGAATAGTGAGCAATATATATATTATATATTTATATTATATATATATATATATATATATATATATATATATATATAAGATAAAAAAAGATCTGAATTTAATCCGGCCTGGTGGGAGGTCAGGGAATTTTTTTTCGTCAGATTTGAGGAGAATGATAACACATAAAGGATATAGTAAGACATTTTAATTCAATGATTAACTATATTTTAATATAAAATGATGAATAATCTTTTAAAAAAATAACATTATTAATTCAAAGCGTAGCCGATCGAATGTCAAATTATCATAGTATACTATACCATAAATTTGATAACAATATGATGTCCGAAGCAAAATATCATTTTTTAACCCGCTGTAAAAATAATTCAATGGATAAAAACACATACGAATTAACATATTTAGAAGATTATTTTCTTTTCTTTCAACCATATAATATTTTTAAGATTGGACTATAAATAGGAGATAAATTTCATATTCATATCCGTTATCTTTCTATTATAATGGAGATTAATCGTCTGTCTGTAACCGAAACTACGTCACTGCTTCCGTCGCAATACCCATCAAGAATCGCCTAAGATTATTATTGAGTATTTAATTTATAGTCAAAATCATTAATACATAGAATAAATCCTATTAGTAACAATGTCTCAACGAAAAATCCGAGTTAGATTTGCCTCAAACAGTCCATGTTATCAACGCATTTAAAATCCTTTAATGTGTCTTATATATCACTAAAATATAAAGGATTACATGATATCTGGTGTGGTTAATTTGCATACTGGCTTTAACAAAACCGGGTTTAATAAATAATTACTTGGTGTTGTTGATCTCTAATATTATTGTTTTATTCTCAAACGTATTAGAATCAATCCTATGAATGATTTTTATATAGAAACCAATTAAAATATAATTAAAATGAGGGTAATTTTTTTTTATATACGTTCTTTTCAAATTCATTAATCTTTTTTATTTAATAAATTTCATTATGCTTTAAACTTAAATACAACCGGAGGGCGCATATTCTTGTTAGTATAATTTAGATGATTAAAAAGACATTCCACATGATTGCAAACCTCCAATCAATTAAAAATTGGAACTGGACCTTGTTTTTTAGTTAGAGCATTTTTGAGCATTGCTCTACTAAACATTTTGCTACGATGTGCTGTTTTCTGTTATTGAGGTGCCCGTATTTTAGGTTTCGAACGTTATTCCCAACACACTCTTTTCAAAATAACTTGCCCTGCCAGTGGGGCTGAGAATACGCTGGCTTTATCACCTTCAGGGGGGTAACGACCCACCCAAAGGGGTATCCTGGGTATGAAATCAAACTGTATTTAATTGTGACACTCCAGTTCTGTAGATCTGGGGGGGGGGTGTAGTACCCCTTGATCCCTACTACTACCAGGTGCACTCTAATCAGAAACTGGTAGATATTGAACCAACCCGTTTACCGCAGGCAGGATGTGACACAAGGTCGTAAATATTGGGCATCCGACGAGGATCGAATTCTCTATATATTTTACCTTACCCGTTTAACGCGGGTAGCATGTGACACAAGGTCGCAAGTATTGGGGTTGTTAATATTCTTGTGGCCATTTTTAGGCTGCAGGTGAGAGCACTTTACAGTGGGGATCCTTGTGGCATTAAGTTTGACCCGTGTTGTGTAGTATCCAATAATGCTTTTCCGTTGGTCCGTGTATCTTGAATCCTATGATCCTTGTGTTCCTCAGTGTTAAACAGAATCCTTCTTTTTTGGTTCGTTCGTCCGCGTTAAGCACGAGCAACTGAACACCTTTCCACCAAGGCATTTAAATAGTTAACCAACCACGTATTCGAGCGTGTTGATAGGTCTATTGAATCCACGCGGCCACGAAGAGTCTATAAATTTAAGTTGTGACCTCCAGCACACCTTATATACCAAAAGGAGGATCCAGCGAGGATCATACTCACTAATCAGTAGTAATGGATTTGCTAGAACAGCTCGCTAACCCTTATACCACGATGGGACGCCTTGACCAGGAGTGGTATTACCTCTTAGGGTTTCATCTATGGGTAAAAAAAACAACAGAATACTTAACAAAAATGTAAAACGAACGTAGATTGAACACCTAAGCATTAGATAACCCGAGATAGGTTGACATGCCGTTAAAATCAATCAATTTTGTATACAGAGATAATAGTATTTGGGTCCCTCTAATTGAAATGGGTCTTTTAAATTCAATATTTTTATAGACATACCCAGCTAAGTCTCAAATTATATCAGCTTTGGCCCCTTCAAGGTCTTAATCCGGCTCTGAGAGTGCCCCTTCATTACCAATACTCCATAGTTCACTAAATCATTTTATGATGAAGATGCATTGGAATATCATTTTACTATGAAAATGCATTGGAAAATCATTTTTACAATGAAAATGCATTGGAAAATCATTTTATTATGAAAAAGCATTGGAAAATTATTTTACTATGAAAATGCATTGGAAATATATTTTACTATGAAAATGCATTGGAAAATCATTTTATGATGAAATGCATTGGAAAATCATTTTACTATGAAAATGCATTGGAAATTATTTACTATGAAAATGCATTGGAAAATCATTTTATGATGAAATTGCATTGGAAATATTTTATGATGAAAATGCATTGGAAATCATTTTACTATGAAAATGCTTGGAAAATTATTTACTATGAAAATGCATTGGAAAATCATTTTATGATGAAAATGCATTGGAAAATCATTTTACTATGAAAATGCATTGGAAAATTATTTACTATGAAAATGCATTGAAATCATTTTATTATTATAAAATTATTGTATTATCATATTATTGTATTGGAGTTCACTCGGAATGATAGTATCGGTTAATGTCCAATCTATGGACCTAATAGATCTGTTTAAAATTGCTTCTTTTCTTTGGATGATTTGACATAGAATTACCGTATAGGTTCAGTTTTTGTTTAATGATAACAAATGCAACAGTTAATAATAAATTACGTTAAAAGACTCCACTGTAAGTGAGTTAAACTAGCAGACCGTTGATAGTGAGTGTTCCTGTTACACCAATTATGTACGGTAAGTGTAGCTTACATTCAAAACTAACGGTTTAGTGGAAAAAAGGAAAAATGATTGCCATTTCTTAACCCTGCATTGATATCCTCTTCCGGTATGCCAGCGCGAACATGAGAAAAAGTTTAGAAATGTCAGATTTTAGTTAGGCGCTGAACCGTTCTGGTCGCAATGGCGATCTTTCTGTTGAAACTAAATTCTCATGCGCGAGTTCGATTTGATTTGGATCGTATAAAATTGTATGATAGTACCGGTTAGTGTCCCATTTATGGACCCAATAGATCAGTTTAGAAATTATTCGTATTCGATAGGACCGTTACAAAAAAGATCCTCGCCCATTTCCAACGACTATAACCATTACACCACACACTTCCAAGATACAGTTTGTAGAGAAAAAATAACTAAAACGATAAACTGCCCTATTGACAGGGACTAGAATATATCCTGTATTCCCTTCAATCCCTCGCAAAAAAGAAGTGTCCCATATATTATGTTACATTATTCGTTGTTATCTATCTATATCTCTTATTATAATGGAGATTGTGTGTTTGTCTGTCTGAAGCCGAAACTAAATCACTACTCAAGTCACAATTCCCTTAATTATTGACGTCACATTCACCATGAATTTATTTTTATTTAAACCTCAGTTATTGATAAAATTGTTATACCTTATTAATACTTTTGACTTTATCTACATTCTTATAACATGCAATTGTATTTATATATGCAACAAAATAGCGGGTTACAGTGTGAACAGGAAAGCTAATTTGCATATTGATATTAAAAGTTTAATTTTATTAAATATGCGCTTGGTATTATTGATTTCTAATTGTTTGTTTTTTTCTTAATGAATATGAGCAAAAAACTCGGGGATAAATCTTAAGAGAAATCCTTTAATATAAAGAAATAACAGTAATTTTATTCTTTACTTCCTAATTTAACTAAATAGTTAAATTAGGAAAATTCAGCAATAAAAGGAGGGAGTGATGGAAAATGATGGAAGACTTAGTTTCAAAGTTGTTCTATTCTTCGATTATACCCCCTCTGTTTCAAATCATTTTATTTGGATTTTTATTTAGTTTCAAAAGTATTTCAAATTTAACATATTTCATTACATTAAAATTCAAATACTTGCACCCGGAGGGTGCATATATTTGCTAGTATATATAAAGAGCAGTTGTGTGAATCTGGATGTCCGGAGGAAACTTCGAAAATAAAGCAATTAACGACAAAGTAAATATATATACACATTAAATATCACCAGGGCTTGGTTTTGGGGCAAAAATAATAGAGATTTGATTTATATTCGTGAAGATATTAAGAAATAAAATTTAGATGATAACAGCATAGATTTTTTTTCATTTAATATTTTAGATAGTAGACATGAATATTTTTTCAGAGTAGCCGGATCAATGCAAGTTCTATTTTTTACATAAGTATTTAAATGGGGCATCCATGAGGATTCAACTCACGATTCAGTAATAATGGATCTGCGGGACTAACTTTAAAAAATCCCCCTATACCCAGGCGACGCCGGGTAGCCGCTGCTAGTATTATATATATTATATATTTGTATATTTTATATAAAAAAAATGTTATAAAGAGTTGGCATTAAATAACCCACAGGGTTGATATGCCATTAAATCAAACTAACCCCTCCGCACGAGCACGACAAAAAGTCAATTTCTTTAGCGGAGTTTAACAGGTTTGAATTCAGGGTTTTCCTTCTCCTAGCATGATTACCCAACCAAAGTTAAAGTGCCCAGTCTGTCCTAATATTTACCCATAGCTGGAGGGCGAATAGTTGGATGCATACCTTTATCAACAGTATTAGCGCTATGTAAAATGTAAACAGCCTCGCCCAGGATTTGAATCGGATCGACAAGTCCATTACACCACGTGTCACTAAGATAAATTGCCCCACCGAACTGAAGCTTCGCCACCGGGTACAGTTAAATGTCATATCCAGTGATATGACAGTTAAATGTCATATCCAGTTAAATGTCATATCCAGGGATATAGGATATATTTTAATCCCTACGATTAAAATATATCCTATATCCCTGGATATTACATTTAACTGTACCCAGTGGCGAAGCTTCAGTTCTATAGATAATCGAGTGCGGAGTACATATACATTACCACTACTCACAGGACCGTACTGTTAGGCTCCCATCTAGGGGTCGAACATACAAGGTGTGTCAAAAAAGTATCGAGATATTTAGTACTTTTTGACACACCTTGTATTCGGAAAAAATAACGTTCCATTCATTCTTCATTTCTATCTTAGTAAATAGACATTAAACTTGGTGCTTTCTTGACACACCTTGTTTCTGAAAAAATTAATGAATGGATCTTTTCTTTTCAGAATACAAAGGTGTCAAAAAGTACAAAAAATCTCTATACTTTTTTGTATATGTTTAAAAATTATTCTAATAATTATTCTAATAGGACCGTAAGTAAAATAAACATCTTAAACTACTATATTAAAATGTAAAGCAATTCTTAAATATCCAGGCATAAAATAACCCGAGACGGGTTGACATGCCGTTTAGATTCAATCGGATTAATGTATGACAGATCAACAAGTCGATAAGCACTGTCAGCTGAGACTTTAGAATACACCGACTGCACCTCTGCAGAGGGGTAAGACCCCTCCAATGGGGCCATCTGTTGGCCGTGGGTACTGACTCGTGATGCTTACGGACGGAATCCTGGTAGATGAGCCATGACATGCAATACTCTATTTAGACCCTTACTTAGACTAGAGAGAGGACCCCTCTGATCAATCGACTTGTCATGTCAAGCCCTAGCACCTATATTATTGACACAATCCTATTGCCCTGATGGCAAGCCTCAACCTTTTTATCATATGGGTACTAGAAATCTGTGATTGAGGGTCTTCATGTCCTGTGAATGACGTTAAACTCAATCTGATGGTTAGGTTCCAGTTATGGAGGTTTGGACAATGTGGAGCACTCCTTCATCACTATTGCCCCCTGGTACACTTTGACCCGGAGTGGTAGTATCTGTTAGAGTCACATCTATGGGTTAAATAGAAAAAAAGTGTTTATAAAACATTGAGTATTCAATTAAGAATGAATTTATTTCAAAACTTTGTCGGAATTAAATGACCCACTGAGGTTGATATGTCACAAAACATATAAAACAAAACAAAACAAAACAAACAAGTCGATATGGCCTTCAGAAAAAAAATGTCACGGTGACCCAAAGTGCTAACTTGTCTAATCCGTGAGAGATAAACCAAGCCAGGGAAATATTCCAGAAGTAATAGAATACGGACGGTGTTTCCCAGGATTTCCCTCCATCAATTCCAATTTCCAATGGGAATATGCCAAAAACGAGCATTATATTCTAACTTACTGATTATGTCACCACGCACAACAGCAACAAAAAATACGTCACATAACAGTTTTAATCCCTTGAGAGATTTAAAAAAGGAAGATTCTTTGTATATTTTTAATAAGGATTTTTAAAAAGTCATCTTTACGTGTGAGTATCTCGTTAATCCTTTTTAATCTGTTTAAGCACATCGGCAGCAATCAACAGTGTCTTGATTATCGATAATTCTGGTTTCACTTCTTTTTTTTTTAACTTTCAACTGGTCAGTGTTGTTGTTGTTGCTTTCCTAGCTAGACAGGTATTGTTTTACTCATTACGTGTTTGTAGCCCAAGTGATCTGTCACTGGTCCGATGAAACAAGTGTTTTGATACTGAAAAATAGAAGAAAGAAGAAGAAGAAGAAGAAGAAAGAAGAAGAAGAAGAAAGAAGAAGAAGAAGAAGAAGAAGAAATGCTTAAATCGAGAAGAAGAAGAAGAAGAAGAAGAAGAAGAAGAAGAAGAAGAAAATGCTTAAATCGAGAGAAGAAGAAGAAGAAGAAGAAGAAAGAAGAAGAAGAAGAGAAGAAAATGCTTAAATCGAGAAGAAGAAGAAGAAGAAGAAGAAGAAGAAGAAGAAGAAGAAAAACAACACAACAACAAAGGAAAGATTGAAATGGTTTTAATCGAGAATAATATTATTATTAATAATAATAATAATAATAATAATAATAATAATAATAATAAGAAGAAGAAGAAGAAGAAGAAGAAGAAGAAGAAGAAGAAATTCAAATGCTTAAATCGTTTCATGCTTCCTGCATAGAAATTAAGGAACACGAAACAAAATGGTGGTAGTAATTACCTACAAGGATAACAGTGACGTTAATTAAGAATTATAACGCCTCTTTATAAGAGCAAAGGTGAGGAAGCTAGTTTCACAAATAATTACTAGAACTGGTATTTACCCAACCCTTTCACCACGGTGGAGTCAGTGTATTTTACTTCACCGTCAGGTGGGATTTTAGGGCATGTCAATGCTTGTTGGGTTATTTTATTCATTCTTGATAGGTGTTGGAAGTTTTTTTTCTAAACTCAATTTTTTAAAACACAATTTTTTAAATTCATTTTTTTCTATTTAAGCCATAAATGGGTCCCTGAAATGTACTACCCCTCTGGGTCATAGAAGTTCCATTTTGGAGCTATAGGTAAAATAGGTAAAAAAATGAGATTATAAAGATGTATTTAAAAAAATTGAGATAAAAAAAGAATTGAATAATCAACAAGAATAAATAAAACAAAACGTTATCGACATAAAAATAACCCAAGGGTTGAACTGCCGTAAAATCAATTCAACCAACCAACCAACCGATCAGACTCATCACTGCTTCGGTGACCAAGCAGGAACCGATGCTTTCAGTGTGACTTGACCATAATGAATTAATAAGAATTTTTTTTTTACATATATATATTTACCAACCCCTCCACACGAGCAGGATGTGACACACGGTCAATTTCTTAAGCGAAGTTCAACAGGCTTGAATTCAGAGTTTCCCTTCTCCTAGACCGGTTGCTTAACCAAGGTTAAAGAGCCCAGTCTGCCCCACTATTTATCCATAGCTGGAGAGAGAGTAGGATTCATACCTTTTCCAAGGGTATTAGCGCTAAGTGAAATGCAATTACCACGTCCAGGATTTGAACTCTGGTCGACGAGTCCATTTCCCATGAGTTTAAACATTACACCACGCGATTCCCCCTTTTTTACACATATGAAAAGATAATGGCACATTGATTCATTCGAAACCTATCCTCAATTTTGTTGTTTTTAACATTTCGATAGAAGGTTACCGGATGAGAATATACATGACGATGTTAATATTATTTAAAAGGTTGCGTTCAGAACATTATAAAGACACTGATCCTAATAAAACCTTATTTTAGAAAAAGGAATAAATTTCATATGAATAAATTAAATAAATCTTGATATGAATCACATTTTATTCAAATCATTTCATGTGGTAATTCTATAGCCTTGAAATAGACTAATACTCTATCTAGGGACAAAAATTCGTTCTGAACGCACTCTCCGACCCTTTCATTAATATTCTATCTGAATTATATCTGTTCAGCTTATTACTCCTGAGGGCGTCCCATCGTTGTGTAATGGTTAGCAAGTTAGTCTCTGTTTCTGTTCTGTTTCTGTGTTGAGCCTTTTCCATCCAACGAATTCACTTGTGGCGAATTCATGGAATAAGTAATTGTTATATACCCACATGTTGGGTACATACACAAGTGTTCTTTTATGTCAGAGAGAGCGAGAAAGAGAGAGAGAGAGAGAGAGGGGGAGGGAGACAGACAGGGTATCAGAGAGATGAGATGCATATTTGCATTACTTACTTCTTTCTTTTTCTCTGACCATCGTGTGATCGCCCGGTCGTCATGTTGAATTCTGTCTCTTCTTCTTGATTCATTTTCTTTCTTCTTCTTCTTATTGGCCGAACTTCTAACTAAGGCATTCATTGACAACAACGCCGTACTGTTCTTTTTAAAACCTTTAACTTAAATTTATTTAAGTAAGTTTCATTACTATCTAACACCGCGCGCGCAGTTGATGAATCCAGCTAAGCAAGAAACGGTCTTTCTTGCTGAACATCCTTGGCTGGTACAGAGGAGCTAACTAGCTTCAGGTGACTTCACCTGATTTCAGCGGAGTTGCACGGGAGTTGCTTCTGGGGTCAAAGTTCCCCACAGTCTGTAAATTCCATTTTCGCTACACTGTGTTTTCAATAATCCATGCTACCATAGATTATGCAACATAACAAAAGGAATAGGAATTAACCATCGGCCCCCAAACCCCGCATGCATAAGCCCGGTCAAGGGAGGATATGCTCTTGTTTGCCGCAGATTTTCACAGGCACAAGTACGCCAAAAGCCGTTGATTCCTGGAGACGCCCTTTGGATTTTCGCCAGAGTCCCTTCAGGACCGGGTTTGTGACCCTAATACTACTGGGTGCCAGACCTGTTCGCCTTGTGTGCCCTACCAGGAACTTAAGTTCCCTTGGCATGGCTCTGAAACTACCAAGTTTACACGGCCCTGCCGGGATGAGGAGGGATTGGACGTTAGAAATAATATGTTAGGATGGCGCTGAGCAAAGAGCTGATAACTTGTCTCGCAGATCTATTACTACTATGGCGAATTCGATAGTCGCTGGTTGGTTGGTTGGTTGGTTGGTTGGTTTGTCTTACCAAATCAACCCATTTCATGTTACGGTTTAGCTCAGTCAGTAGAGCAAAGGGCAGTAAAGTGGGGAGCTGATGGTAGGTGTAGCGCTCCACCTCAGAGGCAAAAAAACAGCTGTTTGGCTGATACCAACAATAGGCCACTCCGCCGAATCAAGTCTATTTTGGGTTAAAATAAAAAATGAGCTCTGAAAATACAACAACGTCTTGTGTTTGTTTTTAAGAACTGCCAACGAACGCATTATAAGAAGATCTCAAGTAATTCCAGACTCGGAAAACGGAGAAAGGTCCAGCCCCAACAAAAGACCCGACGTACTCCGGATCAAGAATAGCAGATATGAGAAATGGCAACTGCGTACTGCGATTCAAGAAGTAGTGGGTCCTTTTGTGGGGCTGGACATTTTCTCCGTTTTCCGAGTCCTGGATTACTTGAGATCTTCTTATAAGGCGCTTTCGTTGGAGTTCTTAAAACAAACACAAGCGTTGTTGCTATTTTCAGAGCTCATTTTAATATTTAACGCAAAAATGACTTGATTCGGCGGAGTGGCGCTATTGTTAGGTATCAGCCAAACGCTGTTTTTTGCCTCTGAGGTGGAGCGCTACCCTACCATCAGCTCCCCACTTTAACTGCCCTTTGCTCTACTGACTGAGGTAAACCGTAAATGAATGGGTTGATTTGGGGTAAGACAACCAACAAACCCCAACGCAACCAACCAGCGACTATCGAATTCGCATAGTAGTAATAGATCTGCGAGACAAGTTATCAGCTCTTTGCTCGCTGGCCTCTAACATATTATTTCTAACGTCCAATCCTCCTCATCCCGCCGGGCCGTGTAAACTTGGTAGTTTAGAGCCAATGCATAGGGAACTTAAGTTCTGTAGGGTCACACAAGGCGAACAGGTCTGGCACCCAGTAGGTCTTGGTCGGAGACACAGCATCGACGGGACTCTGCGAATCAGGCGTCTCCGGAATCGCTTTTGGCGTACTTGTGCCTGTGGAAAATTTGCGGCAAACACGCACGCAAGAGTCTCCGCCTTGACCGGGCTATGCATGCGGGTTTGGGGGGCCGATGGTTAATTTCCTATTCTTTTTGTTATGTTGCATAATCTATGGTAGCATGGATTATTGAACACCAGTGTAGCGAAAATGGAAATTTACAGACTGTTGGGGAACTTTGACCCCAGAAGCAACTCCCGTGCAACTCCGTGAAAATCAGGTGAAGTCACGTGAGAGCTAGTTAGCTCCTCTGTACAGCCAAGGATTTCAGCAAGAAAAGACCGTTTCTTGCTTAGCTGGATTCATCAACTGCGCGCGCGGTGTTAGATAGTAATGAAACTTACTTAAATAATTTAAGTTAAAGGTTTTAAAAAGAACAGTACGCGTTGTTGTCAATGAATTGCCTTAGTTAGAAGTTCCGGCAATAAGAAGAAGAAGAAAGAAAATGAATCAAGAGAAGAGACAGAATTCAAACATGAGCGACCGGGCGATCACACGATGGTCAGAGGAAAAGAAAGAGTAAGTAAATGCAAATATCATCTCATCCTCTGGATACCTGTCTGTCTCCTCCCCCTCTACTCTCTCTCTCTCGTTTCTCGCTCTCTCTGACATAAAAGAACACTTGTGTATGTTACCCAACATGTGGGTATATAACAATTACTTATTCCATGAATTCGCCACAAGTGAATTCGTTGGATGGAAAAGGCTAACACAGAAAAGAACAGAAACAGAGACTAACTTGCTAACATTACACAACGATGGACGCCCTCAGGAGTAATAAGCTGAACAAGATATAATTCAGATAGAATATTAATGAAAAGGGTCGGAGAGTGCGTTCAGAACGAATTTGTTGTCCTAGATAGAGTATTAGTCTATTTCAAGCTATAGAATTACCACATGAAATGATTTGAATAAAATGTGATTCATATCAAGATTTATTTAATTTATTCATATGAAATTTATTCCTTTTTCTAAAATAAGGTTTTTATTAGGATCAGTGTCTTTATAATGTTCTGAACGCAACCTTTAAATAATATTTAACATCGTCATGTATATTTCTCATCCGGTACCTTCTATCGAAATGTTAAAAACAAAAATTGAGGATAGGGGTTTCGAATGAATCAATGTGGCCATTATCTTTTCATATGTGTAAAAAAGGGGGAAATCGCGTGGTTGTAATGTTTTAACTCATGGGAATGGACTCGTCGACCAGAGTTCAAAATCTGGACGTGGTAATTGCATTTCACTTAGCGCTAATACCCTTGGAAAAGGTATGAATCCTACTCTCTCTCCAGCTATGGATAAATAGTGGGGCAGACTGGGCTCTTAACCTTGGTTAAGCAACCGGTCTAGGAGAAGGGAAACTCTGAATTCAAGCCTGTTGAACTTCGCTTAAGAAATTGACCGTGTTCACATCCTGCTCGTGTGGAGGGGTTGGTAAATTATATATGTAAAAAAAAATTCTTATTAATTCATTATGGTCAAGTCACACTGAAAGCATCGGTTCCTGCTTGGTCACCGAAGCAGTGGATGAGTCTGATCGGTTTGTTGGTGGTTGGTTGAATTGATTTTACGGCAGTTCAACCCTTGGGTTATTTTATGTCGTAACGTTTTTGTTTTATTTATTCTTGTTGATTATTCAATTCTTTTTTATCTCATTTTTAAATACATCTTTATAATCTCATTTTTTTACCTATTTTACCTATAGCTCCAAAATGGAAACTTCTATGACCCAGAGGGTAGTACATTTCAGGGACCCATTTATGGCTTAAATAGAAAAAAATGAATTTAAAAAATTGTGTTAAAAAATAGTTTAGAAAAAAAACTTCCAACACCTATCCGAATGAATAAATAACCAACAAGCATTGACATGCCTAAAATCCCCCTGACGGTAAGTAAATACACTGACTCCACCGTGGTGAAAGGGTTGGGTAAATACCAGTTCTAGTAATTATTTGTGAAAGCTTTCCTCACCTTTGCTCTTATAAAGAGGCGTTATAATTCTTATTAACGTCACTGTTATCCTTGTAGGTAATTACTAACCATTTGTTTCGTGTTCCTTAATTTCTATGCAGGAAGCATGAAACGATTTTAAGCATTTGAATTTCTTCTTCTTCTTCTTCTTCCTTCTTCTTCTTTCTTCTTATTATTATTATTATTATTATTATTATTATTATTATTATATATAATATTATTCTCGATTAAACCATTTCAATCTTTCCTTTGTTGTTGTTTTGTTGTTTTCTTCTTCTTCTTCTCTTCTCTTCTTCTTCTTCTTCTTCTTCTCGATTTAGCATTTTCTTCTTCTTCTTCTTCTTCTTCTTCTTCTTCTTTTCTCTTCTCGATTTAAGCATTTTCTTTCTTCTTCTTCTTCTTTCTTCTTCTTCTTCTTCTTCTCGATTCATTTTCTTCTCTTCTTCTTCTTCTTCTTCTTCTTCTTCTTCTTCTTCTTCTTCTTCTTCTTCTTCTTCTTCTATTTTTCAGTATCAAACACTTGTTTTTCATCGGACCAGTTGACAGATCACTTGGGCTACAAACACGTAATGAGTAAAAACAATACCTGTCTAGCTAGGAAAGCAACAACAACAACTGACCAGTTGAAAGTTAAAAAAAGAAGTGAAACCAGAATTATCGATAATCAAGACACTGTTGATTGCTGCCGATGTGCTTAAAACAGATTAAAAAGGATTAACGAGATACTCAACGTAAAGATGACTTTTTAAAAATCCTTATTAAAATATAAAAGAATCTTCCTTTTTTAAATCTCTCAAGGGATTAAAACTGTTATGTGACGTATTTTTTGTTGCTGTTGTGCGGGTGACATAATCAGTAAGTTAGAATATAATGCTCTTTTTTGCATATTCCCATTGGAAATTGGGAATTGATGGAGGGAAATCCTGGGAAACACCGTCCGTATTCTATTACTTCTGGAATATTTCCCTGGCTTGGTTTTATCTCTCACGGATTAGACAAGTTAGCACTTTGGTCACCGTGACATTTTTTTTCTGAAGGCCATATCGACTTGTTTGTTTGGTTTTTTTTGTTTTATATGTTTTGTGACATATAACCTCAGTGGGTCATTTAATTCCGACAAAGTTTTGAAATAAATTCATTCTTAATTGAATACTCAATGTTTTATAAAACACTTTTTTTCTATTTAACCCATAGATGTGACTCTAACAGATACTACCACTCCGGGTCAAGTGTTACCAGGCAATAGTGATGAAGGAGTGCTCCACATTGTCCAAACCTCCATAACTGGAACCTAACCATCAGATTGAGTTTAACGTCATTCACAGGACATGAAGACCCTCAATCACAGATTTCTAGTACCCATATGATAAAAAGGTTGAGGCTTGCCATCAGGGCAATAGGATTGTGTCAATAATATAGGTGCTAGGGCTTGACATGACAAGTCGATTGATCAGAGGGGTCCTCTCTCTAGTCTAAGTAAGGGTCTAAATAGAGTATTGCATGTCATGGCTCATCTACCAGGATTCCGTCCGTAAGCATCACGAGTCAGTACCCACGGCCAACAGATGGCCCCATTGGAGGGGTCTTACCCCTCTGCAGAGGTGCAGTCGGTGTATTCTAAAGTCTCAGCTGACAGTGCTTATCGACTTGTTGATCTGTCATACATTAATCCGATTGAATCTAAACGGCATGTCAACCCGTCTCGGGTTATTTTATGCCTGGATATTTAAGAATTGCTTTACATTTTAATATAGTAGTTTAAGATGTTTATTTTACTTACGGTCCTATTAGAATAATTATTAGAATAATTTTTAAAATATACAAAAAAGTATAGAGATTTTTTGTACTTTTTGACACCCTTTGTATTCTGAAAAGAAAAGATCCATTCATTAATTTTTTCAGAAAACAAGGTGTGTCAAGAAAGCACCAAGTTTAAATGTCTATTTACTAAGATAGAAATGAAGAATGAATGGAACGTTATTTTTTCCGAATACAAGGTGTGTCAAAAAGTACTAAATATCTCGATACTTTTTTGACACACCTTGTATGTTCGACCCCTAGATGGGAGCCTAACAGTACGGTCCTGTGAGTAGTGGTAATGTATATGTACTCCGCACTCGATTATCTATAGAACTGAAGCTTCGCCACTGGGTACAGTTAAATGTAATATCCAGGGATATAGGATATATTTTAATCGTAGGGATTAAAATATATCCTATATCCCTGGATATGACATTTAACTGGATATGACATTTAACTGTCATATCACTGATATGACATTTAACTGTACCCGGTGGCGAAGCTTCAGTTCGGTGGGCAATTTATCTTAGTGACACCGTGTGTAATGGACTTGTCGATCCGATTCAAATCCTGGCGAGGCTGTTTACATTTTACATAGCGCTAATACTGTTGATAAAGGTATGCATCCAACTATTCGCCCTCCAGCTATGGGTAAATATTAGGACAGACTGGGCACTTTAACTTTGGTTGGGTAATCATGCTAGGAGAAGGAAACCCTGAATTCAAACCTGTTAAACTCCGCTAAAGAAATTGACTTTTTGTCGTGCTCGTGCGAGGGTTAGTTTGATTTAATGGCATATCAACCTGTGGTTATTTAATGCCAACTCTTTATAACATTTTTTTTATATAAATATACAATATAATAATATATATAATACTAGCAGCGGCTACCCGGCGTCGCCTGGGTATAGGGGGATTTTTTAAAGTTAGTCCCGCAGATCCATTATTACTGAATCGTGAGTTGAATCCTCATGGGATGCCCCATTTAAATACTTATGTAAAAAATAGAACTTGCATTGATCCGGCTACTCTGAAAAAATATTCATGTCTACTATCTAAAATATTAAATGAAAAAAAAATCTATGCTGTTATCATCTAAATTTTATTTCTTAATTATCTTCACGAATATAAATCAAATCTCTATTATTTTTGCCCCAAAACCAAGCCCTGGTGATATTTAATGTTGTATATATATTTACTTTGTCGTTAATTGCTTTTTTTTCGAAGTTTCCTCCGGACATCCAGATTCACACAACTGCTCTTTATATATACTAGCAAATATATGCACCCTCCGGGTGCAAGTATTTGAATTTTAATGTAATGAAATATGTTAAATTTGAAAATACTTTTGAAACTAAATAAAAATCCAAATAAAATGATTTGAAACAGAGGGGTATAATCGAAGAATAGAACAACTTTGAAACTAAGTCTTCCATCATTTTCCATCACTCCTCCTTTTATTGCTGAATTTTCCTAATTTAACTATTTAGTTAAATTAGGAAGTAAAGAATAAATTACTGTTATTTCTTTATATTAAAGGATTTCCCTTAAGATTTATCCCCGAGTTTTTTGCTCATATTCATTAAGAAAAAAACAAACAATTAGAAATCAATAATACCAAGCGCATATTTAATAAAATTAAACTTTTAATATCAATATGCAAATTAGCTTTCCTGTTCACACTGTAACCCGCTATTTTGTTGCATATATAAATACAATTGCATGTTATAAGAATGTAGATAAAGTCAAAAGTATTAATAAGGTATAACAATTTTATCAATAACTGAGGTTTAAATAAAAATAAATTCATGGTGAATGTGACGTCAATAATTAAGGGAATTGTGACTTGAGTAGTGATTTAGTTTCGGCTTCAGACAGACAAACACACAATCTCCATTATAATAAGAGATATAGATAGATAACAACGAATAATGTAACATAATATATGGGACACTTCTTTTTGCGAGGGATTGAAGGGAATACAGGATATATTCTAGTCCCTGTCAATAGGGCAGTTTATCGTTTTAGTTATTTTTTTCTCTACAAACTGTATCTTGGAAGTGTGTGGTGTAATGGTTATAGTCGTTGGAAATGGGCGAGGATCTTTTTGTAACGGTCCTATCGAATACGAATAATTTCTAAACTGATCTATTGGGTCCATAAATGGGACACTAACCGGTACTATCATACAATTTTATACGATCCAAATCAAATCGAACTCGCGCATGAGAATTTAGTTTCAACAGAAAGATCGCCATTGCGACCAGAACGGTTCAGCGCCTAACTAAAATCTGACATTTCTAAACTTTTTCTCATGTTCGCGCTGGCATACCGGAAGAGGATATCAATGCAGGGTTAAGAAATGGCAATCATTTTTCCTTTTTTCCACTAAACCGTTAGTTTTGAATGTAAGCTACACTTACCGTACATAATTGGTGTAACAGGAACACTCACTATCAACGGTCTGCTAGTTTAACTCACTTACAGTGGAGTCTTTTAACGTAATTATTATTAACTGTTGCATTTGTTATCATTAAAACAAAAACTGAACCTATACGGGTAATTCTATGTCAAATCATCCAAAGAAAAGAAGCAATTTTAAACAGATCTATTAGGTCCATAGATTGGACATTAACCGATACTATCATTCCGAGTGAACTCCAATACAATAATATGATAATACAATAATTTTATAATAATAAAATGATTTTCCAATGCATTTTCATAGTAAATAATTTTCCAATGCATTTTCATAGTAAAATGATTTTCCAATGCATTTTCATCATAAAATGATTTTCCAATGCATTTTCATAGTAAATAATTTTCCAATGCATTTTCATAGTAAAATGATTTTCCAATGCATTTTCATCATAAAATTATTTTCCAATGCATTTTCATCATAAAATGATTTTCCAATGCATTTTCATAGTAAATAATTTTCCAATGCATTTTCATAGTAAAATGATTTTCCAATGCATTTCATCATAAAATGATTTTCCAATGCATTTTCATAGTAAAATATATTTCCAATGCATTTTCATAGTAAAATAATTTTCCAATGCTTTTTCATAATAAAATGATTTTCCAATGCATTTTCATTGTAAAAATGATTTTCCAATGCATTTTCATAGTAAAATGATATTCCAATGCATCTTCATCATAAAATGATTTAGTGAACTATGGAGTATTGGTAATGAAGGGGCACTCTCAGAGCCGGATTAAGACCTTGAAGGGGCCAAAGCTGATATAATTTGAGACTTAGCTGGGTATGTCTATAAAAATATTGAATTTAAAAGACCCATTTCAATTAGAGGGACCCAAATACTATTATCTCTGTATACAAAATTGATTGATTTTAACGGCATGTCAACCTATCTCGGGTTATCTAATGCTTAGGTGTTCAATCTACGTTCGTTTTACATTTTTGTTAAGTATTCTGTTGTTTTTTTTACCCATAGATGAAACCCTAAGAGGTAATACCACTCCTGGTCAAGGCGTCCCATCGTGGTATAAGGGTTAGCGAGCTGTTCTAGCAAATCCATTACTACTGATTAGTGAGTATGATCCTCGCTGGATCCTCCTTTTGGTATATAAGGTGTGCTGGAGGTCACAACTTAAATTTATAGACTCTGTGGCCGCGTGGATTCAATAGACCTATCAACACGCTCGAATACGTGGTTGGTTAACTATTTAAATGCCTTGGTGGAAAGGTGTTCAGTTGCTCGTGCTTAACGCGGACGAACGAACCAAAAAAGAAGGATTCTGTTTAACACTGAGGAACACAAGGATCATAGGATTCAAGATACACGGACCAACGGAAAAGCATTATTGGATACTACACAACACGGGTCAAACTTAATGCCACAAGGGATCCCCACTGTAAAGTGCTCTCACCTGCAGCCTAAAAATGGCCACAAGAATATTAACAACCCCAATACTTGCGACCTTGTGTCACATGCTACCGCGTTAAACGGGTAAGGTAAAATATATAGAGAATTCGATCCTCGTCGGATGCCCAATATTTACGACCTTGTGTCACATCCTGCCTGCGGTAAAACGGTTGGTTCAATATCTACCAGTTTCTGATTAGAGTGCACCTGGTAGTAGTAGGGATCAAGGGGTACTACACCCCCCCCCCAGATCTACAGAACTGGAGTGTCACAATTAAATACAGTTTGATTTCATACCCAGGATACCCCTTTGGGTGGGTCGTTACCCCCCTGAAGGTGATAAAGCCAGCGTATTCTCAGCCCCACTGGCAGGGCAAGTTATTTTGAAAAGAGTGTGTTGGGAATAACGTTCGAAACCTAAAATACGGGCACCTCAATAACAGAAAACAGCACATCGTAGCAAAATGTTTAGTAGAGCAATGCTCAAAAATGCTCTAACTAATAAAACAAGGTCCAGTCCAATTTTTAATTGATTGGAGGTTTGCA
This sequence comes from Doryteuthis pealeii, assembly GCA_023376005.1. Lineage (NCBI taxonomy): Eukaryota > Metazoa > Mollusca > Cephalopoda > Myopsida > Loliginidae > Doryteuthis > Doryteuthis pealeii. The sequence continues at coordinate 67,948,261 of CM042154.1, forward strand.
ATCATGTGGAATGTCATTTTTAATCATCTAAATTATACTAACAAGAATATGCGCCCTCCGGTTGTATTTAAGTTTAAGCATAATGAAATTTATTAAATAAAAAAGATTAATGAATTTGAAAAGAACGTATATAAAAAAAAATTACCCTCATTTTAATTATATTTTAATTGGTTTCTATATAAAAATCATTCATAGGATTGATTCTAATACGTTTGAGAATAAAACAATAATATTAGAGATCAACAACACCAAGTAATTATTTATTAAACCCGGTTTTGTTAAAGCCAGTATGCAAATTAACCACACCAGATATCATGTAATCCTTTATATTTTAGTGATATATAAGACACATTAAAGGATTTTAAATGCGTTGATAACATGGACTGTTTTGAGGCAAATCTAACTCGGATTTTCGTTGAGACATTGTTACTAAATAGGATTTATTCTATGTATTAATGATTTTGACTATAAATTAAATACTCAATAATAATCTTAGGCGATTCTTGATGGTATTGCGACGGAAGCAGTGACGTAGTTTCGGTTACAGACAGACGATTAATCTCCATTATAATAGAAAGATAACGGATATGAATATGAAATTTATCTCCTATTTATAGTCCAATCTTAAAAATATTTATATGGTTGAAAAGAAAAGAAAATAATCTTTCTAAATATGTAATTCGTATGTGTTTTTATCCATTGAATTATTTTTACAGCGGGTTAAAAAATGATATTTTGCTTCGGACATCATATTGTTATCAAATTTATGGTATAGTATACTATGATAATTTGACATTCGATCGGCTACGCTTTGAATTAATAATGTTATTTTTTTAAAAGATTATTCATCATTTTATATTAAAATATAGTTAATCATTGAATTAAAATGTCTTACTATATCCTTATGTGTTATCATTCTCCTCAAATCTGACGAAAAGAAAATTCCCTGACCTCCCACCAGGCCGGATTAAATTCAGATCTTTTTTTTATCTTATATATATATATATATATATATATATATATATATATATATATATATATATATATATATATATATATTGCTCACTATTCTGTATTTGTACCAAAATCAGAACTGTAATTTGATATTTAACTTTTAAGCACATTCAAAATTCTTTTTAAAAAAGTATGTATCATTTTTTTTTCGTTTAGTGTTCTTTTCTTTTCGTAATATTTTCAAGTCAGTGCACTTTTAGATTTAAAAAATAATATACTATACATAGTATAGTATATTATTTTCATCAAATTGTTATCAGATTTATGGTATAGTATATTATGATACTTTGACATTATATCGGCTACGCTTTGAATTAATAATGTTATTCTTTAAAAAGATTATTTATCATTTTATATTAAAATATAGTTAATCATAGAATTAAAATGTCTTACTATATCCTTATGTGATATCATTCTCCTCAAATCTGACGAAAAGAAAATTCCCTGACTTCCCACTAGGCCGGATTAAATTCAGATCTTTTTATCTTATATATATATATATATATATATATATATATATAATATATATATATATATATAGAGAGAGAGAGAAGAGAGAGAGAGAGAGAGAAAGCAAGAGAGATTGATAGATAATGTAGCGGGATACTAAATAGGTAAGTTGATAAATGGATATGTAACTGGATTGTCGTACAGAAAGTTTGATGTATTCACATATTTGAAAGCGTGAAATGCTGAGTTGTGGGTTTTTATGTCATTTTATGTCCTATTGTTTTTAAACTTGAAATATATATATATATATATATATATATATATTCAAGTTTAATACACAAACACACATACACACACACACACATATATATATATATATATATATATATATATATATGTATATATATATTGGCAGAATCTTTTTTTTAAACATGTTTTGTTAAACTCTACTGACGATTCTTGTCGGACGAGTTTTTGTTCGATCCTTTCTAACTGTCTGGCCATCTTTATAATGTCAGGGTGAAATTGGTGTAGTAATCCACCAAATGTTTCTTCACAAGCGCTTTCGGCGTGTCTTTGTGCCATCTTCAGGTGTGAAACTGGTGGAATCTTTCCGTTGTCTCGCTTTTAAAACGAGCAGTAGCAGGAGGAATTAGTAGTAGGAGTTCACAAGTTCCGTTTAAACGAAAGTATATATATATATATATATATATATATATATATATATATATATACTTATAGTCAGATAAGCTAGTGAATCATATATATGACTTGAATACAGAGTTCTATAAAGTTATAGACAGCATAAAATGCATAGAAATTTTACATAAATAGACACAAATATATATCTTATATAGATATATTTTCATATACAAAATGACTGATATGTATTTGCTGGGTCGAAAGATATATAAAGGCTGGTTCTGCTAGCTAAAGATAGCTGTTAACATCATACGATAAATAGGTAGATAGATATTGACAGAGATAGAAAATACATACATAGTGTATATGGACAAACTAAGATAGGTAGATAGATGGATAAGGATAGACTGAGATAGATAGATTGATATATTCAGACAGACTGATATATATATATATATATATATATAATTGATTGATAGACAGATAAGAATAGAGATAGATAAGTAGATAGATATATATGTATAGACTAAGATAGATAGATAGATAGATAAATAGATATATCGATTGATTGATTGATGTAGATAAAAACAGGCTGAAATAGAGATATAGAAAATACTGAATAGACGGATATATATATACAGATAGATATGGACAAATTGAGTTATCTATCTATCTATCTATCTATCTATCTATATAAACATAGATATAGATAGATACAGATAGATAGATAGATACATATTGTATTGACTTCAGGCTAAAGGGGGGAAGAAAGAAAACGAAAGGCAAGAAAGAGGGGGAGAAATGCGTCATCAAGGAGCCTCTTTTAGATTTGAGTTGGGAATAGCCTGTAGAAGTTGATCACGTGAAACCACGAGAACACGTGATCACCGTCTGAGAAACACCGAGAGAAAACCCCATGACGAACGTGAGTCAGGAGGAATTGTTTTTCTCGACTGTAAACATGGCGCCCAATAATATTTCCGCGTGTGTGTTGCAGTTTTATAAAAGGCACAGCTGGAAAAGAGAGAGAGAGAGAGAGAGAGAGAGAGAGAGAGAGATGGACGGAAGGAGAGAAGAAAGAAGGGATTTGAAAGGATGATCAAAAACTGGGGGGGGGGGCGGAGGGTTCGGGGGTTTCGGAATTTATTGGCAGGTCGGATTGACTGAGGAAAAAGAGTTGCTAGGGAAATTCTGGGTCGTCCTCCAAAAGTGGGCGTTGTTGTGGTTTTCCACTACTGGAATTTTCCCGTTTTTTTTTTTAGTGTTTGTGTGTGTGTGGGTGGGGGGTTACCTGTTCTAATTTATTGTTATTACTCAAGGATATCCAAGATAGGCCTCTTGACCTTTTTTTTTACGGAGGGGTGTGCAGTCTTTTATTCGCCTGACTGGATGCATGTATGCGTTTAAATCATCTTTGATTTTATTTGTAACCATAAGGCTGAAAACGAAGATGCCTTTGCATATGGCAAGATCTTTGTACGTTGCTGATACAATCGGGTCTCTTATGTCATATTTATACACTTGTATGCATTATGTTCGTGTGCATATATATATATATATATATATATATATATATATATATATATATATATATATATAAGGTATCGAGATTTTTTATACTTTTCGACACACTTTGTATTCTGGAAAAAAAATAACGTTCCATTCATTATTTTTTTCAGAATACAAGGTGTGTCAAAAAAGTACCAAGTTTAAAGCTGTATTTACCAAGATAGAGATGAAGAATGAATGGAACGTTATTTTTTTTTCAGAATAAAGATGTGTCAAAAAGTACAAAAAATCTCGATACTTTTTTGACACACCTAGTATATGTATATGTATGTATATATATTTTTTTTCTCTGAACTCCCAGTATTATAGTCTGTAATAACACAATACAAACTTTCACTTAAAAAAAAAAAAAAAAAAAACACACACAATATAACAAAAGAAAAGATCAAATCATATGCACCCCCTGAAAATAATCAGTTTATACAATTAAAATGGTCAAAAGAAAAAATACTGCAAGAATTTCCAAGTTGAATATACTAAAGTAGTCAATACAATAGGTAGTGCCAATAAATAATAAAGAGTCAGAATTATCCTGATGACCCGTTGGGAGAAACCTAGGTGTTACTGGTGTGATTTTACGGTTTATATATATACTATAGTAATCCTATTAGTAAACCTTTGCTGTAAGAAAAAAAGGGCAAATAATTTGTTAGAAAAAATATACTACAAAAGATTGCCTGGGGAAAATATGAAAAAAAGAAAAGACCAAGAGTCTCGCACCAACTGGAACTAATCGATTAACACTATATCACTTGGCCAAAAGAAATGTTCTCTCTCTCTATATATATATATATGGATGAAGGCGCTATTTATTGATTGGTTTAAAAATGATTGATATTAGATAGGCATGATTGATATCGTATAACCCTTTGCAAAAAAATCTTAAGAAAAACCTACACAAAGAATGTAAATATGGAATGTACGCGATTACATAACTTCTATGCATAAAATAACTCGAATGGTTTGTGAGATAGGATGTAAGTGGCCGTACAGCTGCTATTTTGTAGAGTGTTGCATCCAGGATTTGTTCAGAACCGCTCGCAGCATCCTTCTATAGGTCCCATCTAGCTTTTTCTCCAGGCGTTTTGTTAAATTTTAAGTGGCACAATCTTACAATAGTGGTTACAGCTTGAAATAATTCCAGCTTCTTTTTATCAGAGAGGTCAGATATTTTTATGATCGTTAACCTGTCAATAGTAGCCCATGCTTTACCAATGCGTGCGTTGACATCCCTTTCAGTAGATGAGATATTGCGACCGAGGTATGTGAACTGATCTAGTAATTTCAGCTTTTTATATCTAGTGGAACATTATATGATCAATATTCCGACTTTTGGTCACAGACTTTCAATTCTGTAGAGTTCGGTAAAAAATATTACCTAATAATGTCCATTTTTATTGTATAATTGATTGTATAATGTCCCTCTACAAATGAGAGAATGCTGATATCTTTGGTTTAGGAAAAACATCTTTTTATTAAAAGATAGTTAGGGGTGGGATTATTTATTGGAAATACTGTACTCAAATAGTTTTTTCCGAGGTTTAATTCTGTAGAGTTTAGTAATAAATATTACTAATAATGTCCATTTTCATTGAATAATGGATTGTAAAATATCCCACTAGAAATGATAGAATGTTTGTATCTTTGATTTAGGGAAAAATAACTTTTTATTAAAAAATATTAGGGTGGGCCTATTTATGGAAATACTGTATGTATTGAACAAGTCTTAAGTAGTTTTTTTTTTAATAATCTTTTTACTGCTATTTTTCTTGGTGTTAATTGTAGCGGCTTGTGGCAATATGCTTACAGATATTAGGTTATTTTTTTAACGTTTATCCTATTTTAATCAATCAAGCTTAATTTCTTCTTTCCCTTTCACTTCTCTCCCCCCTTTCTATATATATCTCTCTTGGCCACCTCTCCTTTTTTTTCTCCATGTCTAATACTATTCCAGTTAATGAGGAAGAGGAAACTACCTGCTATAAATAATAAAAATGAATATGGTAATAATGATGGAAGGGAGCCAAGCACCCAGTCTAATCATAATTCCCTTTAGTAGTAGTAGTAGTAGTAGTAGTAGTAGTTATTGTTGGGTTAATGGAATTAGTAGTTCTCATAGCTATGATAGTAACATCACGATTTTAATTGTAACTAGAATATTTTAAAAAATTCTTATCTACTGATTATGTAATATTCTCTAAAATCCTAAAGTACCTATTTATTTGTGTAATGATATTATCCACTCGTAATGCAATACATTGATATTTCCCTCGAAAAACAACAACCTTATAAACACCCCAAAGACCCCTAATTTCTTTTGGTAGGATATATATATATATATATATAGGTCATCCACAGACACGTGTTCGACTTATCAAGTCTCTTCAGTGTGGCTAGACATTTTGTAAGCTACCTACAGCCGGAATTGAAATCCTATCGGCTGGGTGTCTGTCCGGCACCTTAACCATTAGGCTGTATTCACTTACAAATGGGAAGGGGATTTTTAATTGTTTTAATATACACATCGATTTGTGTGTAAAGACCGTCACAGAGTGCTCCACTCCTTATAGAAGAGCGTCGCGTTTATATATATATATATATATATATATATATATATATATATATATATATATATATATATATATATTATATCATAATAAGGTAAAGACGTAAAATACAGATTTTAGTTGTAAGTAGAATATCTAAAAATTCATATCTGATTGTAATGGAGATTGTGTGTTTGTCTGTAACCAAAACTATATCACACCTCAAGTCACAATTCCCTTGGTTATTTACGTCACATTCTCCATGATTTGATTTTATATTTAAATCTCAATTATTAATAAAATTGTTTTACATTATTAATAATGATAACCAAAAACAAAGGACTCTATGCTATTTTTGTTGACTTGACCAAAGCATGCAAAGATTAAGCAGGACGGGACTCTCAAAGATCCTAGAAAATCTAGGCTGTCCTCCAAATATTCTTGCAATTCAATGAGGGCAAATTCGGTCAGGTCAAACACGGTAGTCATACTTTCACAGTCATTCCCCATTTTGAACGGAATGAAAAGGTGCAGCATACTAGCCTCACACAGATCCCATCAGTTTTTACACAATGTTCTAGACAGGCAACTTGAGAATTTCTCCACATAGTCGCCGTTTTTCTCAATAGTGTAGAATACTGATAATTGTCATTCTGTGTTACTTTCACCCTTAGCCAGATTGAACCTGCAGTCTGGAAATGACTGTTACAGATTATTAACTATTGGACAGTAGGACAGTCAAACACCTCCTCAGCTTAATGGACTCTTCCTGGCAGCAGTGGCAGGAATTATTTAAGCTGTTATAGTGGGCTCATTAAGGAACTAGTAACTTCATGTTAGGCTTGGTCAGTCAAACCAATTGTTGACTGTCTAACTGACTGACTTCAATAAATAGCAATGTTCCAGCTTTGAAGGAGAGCATGTATCCTTGCCCCGTAAAATTCTGTTGACTGTTCTTTGAGCCACCTCTTCACAACAGATTTTACTTCCTCCTCACTGGAATAATTTTTGCCTCTCTTTGGCTCCATGAAAAACGTTTTGAGAGGCAAACATTATTCCAGTGACGAGGAAGTGAAATCTGTAAAGAAGTGGCTCAAAGAACAGTCAACAGAATTTTACAGGGCAGGGATACATTCTCTCATTCAAAGGTGGAACATTGCTATTGAGATAAATGGTGACTATGTGGAGAAGTAGGGATGGGATCCACAAAGGAACAGCTTCATTCTGATGTATGAAACATGTTCCTGTGTTGGTAATTATACCTGTGCTAAACAAAATGGCATTACTTTTTGACTCACCCTCGTAGATGACGAAGGCGGTAATCTGTGTTAACATAAGACGATTGAGAGCCTACTCCAAAAAGACATCGGAAAAACTAGTCAGAGGACTGTTCTTTACTGGTGACGCTGTCTTTATAGCACATACAGGACGTGTACTTCAGGGTATCAGCTTATCTTCCGGTAAGCCTAGGGCCCTCCATCAGTTGACACCACAAAACAGGTACCACCCACCCCGCTTGTAGGTTGTTTCCCGACGTTATTTGTCAGGAATGAAACTTGAAATTTCTAACTAACACAGGCTTGACCAGTGGAACATTTCTCAGGAGCTTTGAAGAAGCAAGAGTGTCCAGAATTACTCGCTATTGTCTTCTGAAAAAAGGCTGTGACCAGTGAGACTAGTGAGACCAGTGACAAAAACTCAATTGACAAAAGCATACATACAAATGCGTTTGAAATGGCCAAAAGAGAACATTAAGGTCGATTTCTCGATAGTTCTGTTCACAGATAAAACTCGTGCAGCACTTGATGGCCCTGATGGTTAGAGCAAAGGTGGGTCGTAAGTGGACGAGATCGTCATCAAAGCTTGAGGCGCCAATAAGGAGCAGGATGTAAAGGGACAAAATCAATATAAAGGCTCACCTTCCTGGGTAGCATAATACCCACTGATGTCAGGATTGACAAAGAGTCTTTTTTGTTTGTTTGTTTGTTTGTTTGTTTAATAGCATATTAACCTTAGTGGGTTATTTAATGCCAAAGCTGGCATTATAGAAGAACAGTAATTGTACTATTTAACCCATAACTGGGAGTATGAGAGTGTTCATACCTTTCCCAAGGATATTTGTCCGAAAGTGAAAACAATAGCGCAACTGGAGTTCGAAACCATTTACGATTATGTGGAAGTCCACACGTTAACCATTACGCCACGGGGAATACTTACTTAACAAACCTCTTTCTAAAGCAAACAATACCTTTTTTACCGGCATATCAACTCCTTGTGGATTAGTTAATGCCGAAATTGGGGTCGTTTTGTTAATGTGTGATTGTAATCATAACTATATTTTCAATGTTACGTTGAATGTTTTTAAAAATTGCATTTAATTTCTTATCATAATTGTGATTATGTAACTGTCTCTCAGTAACCAAAACTACTTCATCACTGACGTCACGATTTCCTTAATTATTTAAGTAATATTCTCAATGATTATAAAAATGTCATTATTTAATATTAATTAGCATATTATTTGCTAATTATGTCTCTATTAAAATCTAGTTGAGTTAGATTTGCCAATATTATTAGTACATTGAACATCCTGAAATATATGTTATATATCTCTTAGAAATAAAGATTTACATTGTAGTATATGGAATAATTTGCGTAATAATTTTAACATAATTGGGTTTAATAAGTAATTACTTGCTGTTACTGATTTCTAATACTATCATGTTATTCTCAAATGTATTAAAAGCAATCCTATCAATTAAAATATAGGTCAAAATAGATCTGTTTAAAACTATTCATTTTCGTTAAAATGTGCAAAAAAGAAACAAAACAACTCTTAACTCTTTGCCTACCAATTTCCCCTACGGCTATTCTAAATTTTCTTGATATCCCATTCAACTGGTTTCCTATTGCAATAGAATCAAGTACCAGTCTCAGGGTTGGTGTACTGATGAAACAAGAGATGGCTAGAGTGTTTACATAGTAAGCAAGTGACACGTGCCAGAGCCGCTGCCAGTGGCCTATGGTAGGATCACGGCGGTCGGGCAGCCTGTATAAGCGGTTTAAAGTAGACAAAGAGTTAAGAAACAAGGACACAAAAATGTGAATATGAATGTAAAATTAACACGATTTCCTAACCTGAAGGCATAAAATAAACCAAGACAGGTTGACATGCCCTTAAAATCATTCAGTCAGTCAATCAATCAGAAATCGTAAGGGTTTGGGTTTCTTTGTTTAGAGGCATATCAACATTCGTGGGTTACCTAATTTCAAAGAATCCTTGTAGAAGAACAGTAGTGGTACTATTTAAGCCATAGAGGGGGGTTATAAATGGATTCATACATTTCCCAAGAGTATTAGTCCGTACTTAAACGTAATAGCAAGACTGGATTTCGAACTCGCTTACTACGGTGTTGCAATCGAGCAAGTAAGGCACTACGCCACGGCGATTCAACACCCCCACCCGAAACCCCGAGGACTTATACACATAAATATTTTTATGGAGGCGCGTGGTCTAATGGTTAGAATCATAGGAAATGGACTCGTCGATCCGAGTTCAATTCATGGACGAAGCTGTTTGAATTTTACATAGCGCTAATACCCTTGGGAAAGGTATGAATCCTACGCTCCCTCCAGCTATGGGTAAATAGCAGGACAGACTGGACTCTATAACCGTGGCTAGGTAACCAGTCTAAGAGAAGGAAAACTCTTAATTCAAACCCGTTAAGCTCCGCTTAAGAAATTGACCTTGTGTCGCATCCTGCTCGTGCGGAGGTGTTGGTAAATAATATATATAATATATATATATATATATATATATATATATATATACATAAATATGTTTATCAAGATTTCAATTTTTAATTACATATGAACACATGCTCATGTTCATCATAAATTATATATATATATATATATATATATATATATATAAGGTTACTTATCTATATTAATACTAAATTCTTATGTTAAAGATTTAGATATGTAAGAATATGTATGTCCATATTTTGTCTAATAAGCGTAATTACATATCTATATATGTGTGTGTTTTTGTGTTTGAGCGCGTGTGTTGTCTTATGTGTGTAAGCGAGAGTTCAGCTGCATGTTAAGAAGGGAAACCCTCTCGATCAAACATGATTACCGATTTTTTCCTCATACGATAGAGAAATACATAAGAATGCCTCAGCAATACAACAGTATACACATTGCTCCGTTGCCATGGTGTTTTTGATGACGCACGAGCTGATCGACCAATCAACGCCTAGCAAATTCAAATTTCTCTTCAACATTATTTTTCTCTCTTTCTTTCTCTTTTCTAATTATCCTATCTGTTCCATTATACGCTTTCTTTTCTGGCTTACTGTCTATTTTATCCTATTTGTCGCTATATAACAAATTCAAAGCAATGCCTTTTCTTATATTGGTATTAGTAGTATTAGTGTTAATAGTATTAACATTAGTATTGGTAGCTGTAGTAGTAGTGGTAGTAGGTTCAGGTACGTTTATTCAATTTATAATAGTCATCCGCCTTTCTACTAACCTTTCTTTCTTTTCTATCTTATGTGTTTGTTGTTTTGTTCTGTTTTTCCTTTTTCAATTTTTAATTTTTATTTTTGTTGGGTTTTTTTCCCGCTTTTTTTTTCTGTCTTGTTTTTATTTATATTTTATCTCTGTATTTTTATTATTTCTTTTCTTTTCTTGCTTATTTTTTATTTCCTTCTATATTTATTGTTTCCTACTTTCTATTTTATCCTATCTATTTGTTTTCTCTTTCCTTTTTTCTCTCTCCTTCTACCTCTCCCTCCCCTCTCTCTCTCTCTCTCTTTCTCTCTCTCTCTCTCACCCACTCTCTCTCTTCTCCTTTAATTAATCTTCCTTTTATATTTTTCTCACTCTCCTCACTTTCCTACCCATGCAGTGTCACTCTCTCTCTCTCTCCCCTCTCTCTCTCTCTCTCTCTCTCTTCTTTTAACAGCTCTCCTTGAATCTTCTTCTTCTCCCCCCTCTCTCTCTATCTATCTCTTTCTCTTCTTCTTTAATTAGTCTTCCTTTTATATGTTATTCACCCTCCTCCTTTTCCTTCCCTTACAACGTCTCCCCCTCTATCTCTCTCTCTCTCTCTCTCTCTCTCTCTCTCTCTCTCTCTCTCACTCACTCACTTTTAAAAGCTCTCCTTGAATGTTTTTGTTTCTCCTTACATTTTCATATGTCTACGTGACAATTCGTTGGGTTCTCTTCATAACAAGTGGTCCATAATGATATCAATGCTTCTATTTCGGAAAGGTTTCAATTATTACTAGCATTTCATATATATCTCCATTATATCCATTATTTGGAAAATTAAACAAGTATATTCCAGTGCGGACGCAGACCCCTCAAAATTGTTATTCGCCTTGAAATCTCACTATAAATTGCTTTATTCTCTAACTTTGACCATTTGTGCATTGCTCTAATATAAATCTAGCTATGCAGTGCCGAATTTGATGTTTTATAGTTGCATATAACCATTTTTATAACAAATAGATTCGGAACGATTTTTCTCTTCTTTATCCTTCTTTTTTTTCTCCTGATTCTTTCCCCCTCCATTTATACCCTTCTTCTTTCTTCTTTTTTTCAACGATCTTTTCTTTTTCTTTTTCAGCAACCAGAGAATTCCATGGGGACTACTCAATCCTGGTTCCAAATCAATATTATCCCTGCATCTTAGGGAGAGTAAGCAAGGCAGCTAGCAAGCAGTTACTTGGGCGAGATGGCAATCTACAATGTACAGTAGCAGCAGGCCATAGTCCCCACCTTGACACATTGAAACAGACTCCATTTTATTCAGATCAGCGTTTACCGTCAGCACAGACTGTTATTCCCTACTATTTCTACTTTCACTTTCATTTTCGCCTTGTTTTTGTTTGTATCTTTTTCTTTTCCTGGGATTTCTTTCAAAGGCGCCATTTTGTTCCTGCTTTAATTTTGCTCCCCAAATCCACCCGCTTATTTCTCCTGTGTGTCCGATTATTGTGCCGAAGTGTTTGTTTGTGTTTTTATAAAGCCGTTGGATCTTTAACCTTCGCATCTTTTACGTTCATTTTGATCAAACATTCTTTTATAACGACTCCTCTTAAAGAGAGACGTTAATATTTGCTGTCATCTGTATACTTCATTAATGAGAGGCATTGGTGGTTTTACCGACTATTTGGGTTTAAGTGGAATAGAATGGGTTTAAACGCTTACAACTGGCTGAAATATCTTGGGTTTGTCGCATAGCTTATTTAATACGGATGTCAATTCTCAAAACAAAGATGGATTAACCCTTAGAAATAAATTTGTCTAGATACAAGTATGGTCAAAAAGATGTCGTGACTGAAGCTTTAAATCTTAGAAATTAAAATTAAAATGAAGACGTGTACACAGCTATGAACATTTTTTAAACAAAGGGACGATGTCTAGCCGTCTAGATTACTGTCTAGATCTATGCACAGCTCATCAATTTATATAATAAAAGTATGATGTCTAGATTACTGTCTAGATGAGTGCACTGCTGAGCACCTTTTAAAATAAAGGGATAATATCTAGACATCTAGATTACTGTCTAGATCAATGGTTCTCAACCTTTTTTTTACCTATTAACCCCTTTTTAATCCTATTTTACTCTGGTGGACCCCCATAGCCATTCGTTGTTTAAAAATCTCATTGTATTTTTATAGTTAAATACATTTGCCTTGCATGGGTCTCAAAAATGTTATATGGTCCCCGGGGGTGCATATGGACCTCAGTTGAGAACCACTGGTCTAGATGAATGCACTACTGAGTAAGTTATATAATAAAGGTATGATTTCTAGATTACAGTCTAGATTTGTACGCAGCTCAGCAACTTATATAATAAAGTGATGATGTCTAGACGTCTAGATTACAGTCTAGATGTGTGCCCAGTTGAACAACTTATATAATAAAGTGATGATGTCTAGAATATCTAGGTTACTGTCTAGATGTGTGCACAGCTGAGCAGCATATACAGTAAAGGTACAATCTCTAGATATCTAAACCACTTTCTATATGTATGCACAGCAGATAAACTTAAATATAAAGAAGGCATGCTATCTAGAGTCGAGGCGCGTGGTGTAATGGTTAGTTACTCGTCGACCTGAGTTCAATTCCTGGGCGAAGCTGTTTGCATTTCACATGGCGCTAATACCCGTGGAAAAGGTATGACTCCAATTCTCCCTCCAGCTATGGGTAAATAGCAGGACAGACTAGTCTCTTTAAGGTAACCAGTCCAGGAGAAGGAATGTTCTAAATTAAAACCTGTTAAACTCCGTCTAAGAAATTGGTGTGGAGGGTTGGTAAATATATATATATTATATAATAAAGAGACGATGTCTTGACGTCTAGATTACTGTCTAAAGGTGTGGACAGCTGAGTCACTTATATATTAAAGGAGCGATGTCTAGATTACTGTCTAGATGTATGCGCAGCTAATAAAGATATATAAAGATATGATGTTGAGATTTTTGTCTTCATGTGTGCACAGCTGAGAAACTTATATAATAAGGTAGACACCTGATTGAAGTGTCCACATAGGTATTTTATCCAACCAATTCACCACGGGTGGGATGTGACACAAGGTCGCAAATATGGGGCATTCGTCGTAGTGTAGAAGTATAGGACACTTAGTTAGAACCAAATTCCCTTCTCGGAAGTAATCTATATGCAAGACGAGCTTGATAACCACTATATCAAAAAAATATACCTTTAAAAAAACAACAACATAGAATGTAACACTCCACTTACTTAGGCTAGACGGGCGGTTGGAGAGTCCTCCTTCGATCAAGCAGCTGATCATATCAAGCCCTAGCACCTATTTGATTGCTTCAACCCCTTTGCCTTATGGCAAACTCCAACCCATTTTTATTGTATAAACTAGCAAATATATGCACCCTCCGTGCATTTAAGTTTTAATACAATAAAATATCATATTAAATTAGAAAGGCTAATGAATCTGAATAAGAATGTAGATAAAAAGATTTGGAACAGAGGGGGTATGATTGAAAAATAGAACAACTTTAAAACTAACTCTTCCATCATTTTACGTTACTCCCGTCTTTCATTGGTAAATTTTCCTAATTTAACTGTTTAGTTAAAATAGGAAGTAAAGAATAATATTACAGTTATTTCTTCTTGTTAGGGGATTTCTTTTAAGATTTATTGAAGATATTTTTGCTCATATTCATTAAGATGAAAGCAAACAATAAGAAAACAATAATACTAAGCATATATTTATTAAAATCAAATTTTTAAGATCAATATGCAAATTAGCCTTCCCATTCATACTGTAAACTGCTATTTTGTTGTATATATAAATACAATTGCATGTTATTAGTATGTAATATGGTCAACAGTATAAGTAATTTAAAACAATTTTATTAATAATTGAGGTATAAATAAAAATAAAATCATGGTAAATGTGATGTAAATAACAAAGGGAATTGTGACTTGTATAGTAATATAGTTTCGGTTACAGACAGACAAACCCACAATCTCCATTAATAATAAGATATGATCAGTGAGAATGTGCACCATTTCGGGGCCTTCCTCTCAACGGTTTTAATTGCACACAGCCTCCCTCTTCACTGATGTCAGACCCCAGGAAATATATCCAATATATCGTACAATCAAATATACTAATGGATAAGGCGAAAAGATGTTTTTAAAACTGCGTGTGTTATGGGAATATTGCGTGAATATCATTAGGAATACTTTACACCATACAACTGTTTGCGAATTATTTGTATTAGATAGAAATACTTGATATCATATGAATAGTGTGCAAAATGGGGGCGGGTAATGTAATGGTTACCGGTGTAGGAAATGGACATGGCGAACCGAGTTCCAATCCTGGACGAGGCTGTTTGAATTTCACATAGCGCTAATACCTTTGGGGATGGTAGGAATCCAACTATTCTCCCCCAACTATTGATAAATAGCAGGGCAGACTAGACTCTTTAACCTTGGTTAGGCAACCAGTCTAGGAGAAGGAGAATTCTGAATTTAAAACCTGTTAAACTCCACCTTTTGAGAAATTGACCTTGGGTCACACCCTACTCGTGCGGAGGGGTTAGTAAATATATATGTATAACAGCATGCAAAAAATTCTTAAGAAACAGAAAAATGTAGATATCAACGTACAACAAACACATTTCCTCAACCTCTAGGCATGAATTAACTCTGAACGGGATTACATGCCATCAAAATCAATCAATCAATCAGTTTATATATATATATATATATATATATATATACCAACCCCTCCACATGACCAAGATGCGATACAAGGTAAATTTATTAAACGGAGTTTAACAAGATTTAAATTCAGAGTTTTCCTTATGCTAGACTGATTGCCCAACCAAGACTAAAGGACTCGGTCTGCTCCACTGTTTACTTATATCTGGAGGGAGTAGTCGGATGCATACCTTTCCAAGGGTATTAACGCTATGTGAAATGCAAACAGCCTGGTCCAGGATTTGAACTCTGGTTGACTAGTCCATTTCCTACGACTCTATCCATTACACCACGCACCTCCATCAATCAGTCAATATAGTAATATTTTCCAATTTTGGAATTGAGAGCTTATTTCCCAAAGAATCGTCATTTGAAATAAGTGCAATATATTTATGGCAGTTCATGGCTAATTTTATACCCCTCTCCACATACATATGCACACACGCGCACACATACATGTATATTAATACTGTAAACTGTTCATGTTCCTGACACTAATACATTATTCTAGGGACTGGCAAAAAATCAGCTTCTACGAGTTTTAAAAGCGAATTAAAATTAATTAAACCTATTATTTAAGGTCAAACTTTGTCTAAATCGATAAGTAGTAACATAATGACCATCATTAAAAAAAGAAAAATATCATTACATACGCAGTTTATTTTTAAAAGATTTAAAACCATTTGTTTTAGTCAATTTCGACGCGATCCGCCATTCTGTCTCTTTTTCAAGGGGTTTAAGCGCTTGTTTACAATTTTAATATAACATTCGCGATTGCAAAAAAAAAATTACCAAAAATCAGGTAATTATCCGATTTTAATGAAATTTTCAGTATTGATTTATCAATTAATGGATTTTATAATGCATCAGTTATTTTATTTCAAAACTTTAATTTAGTATTTTTGCTATGAAAAATTAATATATAAGAGTTTCTAGGGCGAGGGACGGCTGTAATACCGAAGACCAACCTGTTTGTTGATCATTAAATCATTGAGAAATTGCTTACTATACAATATAGTATGGCACCTCGATGTCGACAAACACGGTTGACATCCCGTGTGGCAGATGTGTAGTGTGGTGAGCTGGAAACAATCAGAATGTCGTCGGGTGCAGAGTAGGAAAGTGCAGGTGTCATCAAAACAAAACAAAAAAACAAAAAAAAACAAAACAAAAAAAAACAGCTGCAGAGGAGTTGTAGGGTAAACAGGATGTTCCGTGCGGAAAGTGAGCGTCGTGACTACAACACCCACGTGATAGGAACTCGGCGGATTAGACTCGACAAGAACCGAGAACGAAGACGGACGAGTCAGACTCGTGTCGCGCAGAAGAACCTAACTCTAGGTTGTGTGTGGTGTGGGGGGTAATTTCTATACAGGTCTAGAATCAGCAATCACTGGAATAATGTTTGCCACAGACTATAATCTCTTCGGACCCATGAAAGATGGTTTGAAACGCAAACAATTTCCAGTGACAAATAAGTGAAATCTGTAGTGAAGAAGTGACTCAAAGAACAGTAAACAGAATTTTACGGGGCAGGGACACATGCTCTCATTCGAAGATGGAACATTGCGATTGAGACAAACGGTGACTATGCGGAGAAGTAGGGATGTAATCCACAGAGGACTAGCTTCATTTTAATGTATGATGTATGTTCCTTTGTTGGTAATTTTACTTGTCCTAAATAAAATGGCATTACTTTTTTACTTACCCTCGTATGCTGTTTTAAAAGTTAGTCTAAAAGCTTATGTAAATAGTTAAAACTTTAAAATATGTTTTGTCCAATTTCTTCTTTTTTTTTCTTTCTCATTTCAGTGTCAGACCAGATCCAGCCCTCTCGCAAGCCGAAGAAAAGTCTCCTTTAAAATGGTCTGAATTCACAGTACAGTTCGTTAGCCACAACGCCACGGGGACTACTCCTTCCCCTTGAAATTTCTGAATTTCCAAATCTTTCTACGTTGAAATGTATGGTATCAGAATTTTTTTAACAAAATATATTTCCAGTTAAATTTTTGTTCTCGGCTTAAGCAAAATAAAAATCACATTAGCTCTGTCAAATTAGCGTTGTTACATTTGCAAACATCGGCCAAGTGGTGCAGCCATACAGTAGCACAATACAGTAGCCATACAGTAGCCTAGGAAGATTGTATGCTTACAGTACTGATAAAGGGAATTAGGCACAAGGCCGCAAGTATGGGATATTCAGTGAGGTTCGAACTTACAATTCAGTAGCAATGAGATTTATTTGGCTAACCATTACACCATCACGAGATACGCTGTTACATAATTTATGAGCAGTTATAAATTATGAACGTTCCTGTAGTTAGAATTTTGAATTATGGTCCGTTAACTTAAAATGACAGGGTCCGTGGAAAGTTACATGGGCCGAAGAGTGACAACGGTGACATTCCAACTGTTTAGACGGTTTAGACATGGGGATTAGTTTTAGATCAGATGTGAGTCGGCACCCTATCAGATCAGAGAGGATGTCTTTTAGGGTTCGCAACTCACCCGCGGCCGAATTAAATGGGCAGGATTAAAAATAAAAGATTGATCAAGAAACAAACAAGTCTTGTTGTTTTAATCAAATGTTAATACAAGCAATATCCAGCCCAGCACAAATAAAAATCAGCGAAGAACCAACCCTTAAATAGTAAGCCAAACCAGAGAACGGCGTCCAGACGAGTAGACGAAGAAGCTGAAGTGTAACAAGACAATAAACTATTATCATCTAATATGATATTTTCATCTTTTTTTTTTTTTTTTTTTTTTTTTTTACTTAATGATGTTTTGCCACAGACTATAATTTCTTCGGACCTATGAAAGAGGGTTTGAAAGGTAAACATTATTCCAGTGACAAGGAAGTGGAATCAGCAGAAGCATTTTCCTCATTTTAGCCAAATATTTGAGAAATATCGAGCTTTTTGAAATCTCAATAACTTCTTTCCCCTCGTTCAATTTGAGAGGACTTTGGATATGTTATTGTGTAGATCATATGTTCTTTACTTGGTGTAAATTCTAGCTTGGCCTTTTTTACCGGGTCGAAACCTATTTCTACTGGACTATAATCTATCTATCTATCTATCTATCTATCTGTCTATCTGTCCGTCTGTCTCTCTCTCTCTTCTCTCTCTCTCTCTCTCTTTCTCTCTCTCTCTCTCTCTCTCTCTCTCTCTCTCTCGTTCTTGTATACCCGAGTATGTTAGAAGGGTATATAACAACACAAGAAAACTTAGATTTATGACAAGGAGATAAGTATGGGGCACCGACTGAGGAATTATTGAAAGACATTTACAATTAATCAAAAGCAAATTCCGAGTCCTCGTAGTGTATTGGCTAACCTACTGGAACTGCGACATTCTAGTAAGCGAGTTCGAACTCCAGTCGCGCGCTATTACGTTCACATTCAGAATTAACACCTTTGGGAAATGTATGACTGGTTGTTTTTAGTTGTCTGTTTTGTTTTACGATATATTAACCCTTTTCGGGTAATTTAATGCCGTATCAAGTCATTTTTTATGAAAAAAAGGGCTCGGATTGCTTACCGAACCCGCAGTTGTTTAAGTGGCCACCGAATTAACTGTCCGCAACATTTACCTATAGCTGGAGGGAGAATAGTTGGATTCACACCTTTCCTAATGGTATTAGCGCTATGTGAAATGAAAACAGTCTCATCCATGATTTGAACTTGTGTCGCTTACCCATTTCCTACATTGTTAACTCTTACCCCACAAAGAAACCAACCAAAACTAAATCCTTTCTACAAACTTTTCCCCAACAAAGAATACTAACAAAACCCGATCTTTCAATTAAGCTATCTTTCTACACAGAATGATTAGCCTGTCTCTATTTCTGTCTGCATTAAATAACCCACATAGGTTGATATGTCATTAATCAAACCAAACCTTGAAGAGGAAATAGGCACCATCCTGAAAGATGCCATGAAAGAGAATAAAATCGGCCTGGCACTAATAATAAAACAACATAGTGTTGAAATCTGTAATTAGCAGATAAGCTGATATATGCTATCTTATTCTGTCTTAATTCTGTCAGCATTAAATAACCCACAGAGGTTGATATGCTATTAAACAAAAAAACCAAGCCAAGTCCATCTTCATGTGTTTATATGTAATTAAAAAATTGAAATCTGGATACACGTTTAGCTCAGTCGGTAGAGCACCGGCCAAGGAATCGCAAGGTTCCTGGTTCAATACCGGCCCCCGCAAACTCAGCGTATGAGTAGTACAAATTAGGTAATCTGATCTGTGCGATAAAGTGGGGAGCTGACGGTAGGTGTAACGCTCAACCTCAGAAAAAGAACATCTCCCTGGTATAGGGATAGCGAAAAGGGGATAGACTCCCTCACTGCCCGACAATGGGCCACTTCGCCAACTTTACTTTTTATACATATTTATCTATAAAAGTCCTCAGGATTTCGGGTGGGAATCGCCGTCGAAAAGGGAAGACTCCCTCACTGCGTATTAACCAAACGTGCTCGACTGTGACATCGTATAAAGCGAATTCGAAACCCAGTCTTGCTATTATTACGTTTACTTACGGGCTAATACCCTTGGGAAAGGTATAAGAAATAAGTAAAAGTTGTCGGAGTGGCATATTGTTAGTATCAGCCGGACAGCGAGGTAGTCTATCCCTTTTTCGCTAGTGCTAGACAAGGGAGATTGTGTTTGATGAAATGGAACGCCACACCTACCGTCAGCTCTCCACTTTACCGCACAGATCAGATTACCCAATCTATGCTACTCATACGCTGAGTTGGCGGGGACCAGTATCGAACCAGGAACCTTGCGATTCCTAGGCGGGTGAGAGACCTGGTATATGGACCACTTACTTAATTAGTACCACTACCGTTCTTCTACAAGAATGTCTTTGGCATTAAATAACCCATGAAGTATGATATATCATTAAACAAAACCAAACCAATTATTGAG
>CM042154.1:67973697-67981197 GCA_023376005.1 Doryteuthis pealeii
AATGGCCAAAGAAGTAAGTTATGCATCTCTCTATCTACCTGTGTCTATATCTCCCCCTCTCTCCAGTAAAAGAACACTTGTGTATGTACTCAACATGCGTATATGTGTATAAGTATGCAACACTATCCCCTTTTCACTAGCGCTAGACCAAGGAAATTGTTTTTGCGTCTGAGGTGGAGCGCCACACCTATCATCAGATCCTTACTTTACCGCACAGATCCCTGTGCTACTCATACGCTGAGTTGGCGAGGGCCGGTATCGAACTAGGAATCTTGTGGTCTCTAGCCGAACGCTCTACCGACTGAACTAACCCGGTCCTTATTTCGCTCTACTTAGTGTATTGAGAACTTTTTTTCTGCATATTAGTTATAATGTAAAAATGTAAATAAGAATGTAACAATGCACGCAATTCCCTAACCTCTTGACATAATGTAACCCCATACGGGTTGGCAAGCCGTTAAAATTAGTGAATCAATGATACATTACTTCAAAAGAATTGTAATTCAATTGCGCTAAATAAACTCTTGAAACGATGTGTTTTTTCCCTACATTACGGTAACATACATCGAACAAAAATCCTTTCAAATAGCGCTAATACCTGTGGGAAAGGTATGCATCCACCTGCATTCCCTCCAGCTATGGGTAAATAGAAAAGCAGACTGGGCTCTTTAACCTCGGTTATGCAACCAGTATAAGAGAATGAAAACTCTGAATTCAAACCTGTTAAACTCTGCCTAAAAAATGACCTTGTGTCATACCCTGCTCGTGTAGAGGGGTTGGTAAATATACATAGTTCCAGGTCATTCCCTTCTTGGTTGAGCTGAGAACTTTTCAGACCCCCCAACCTTTATCTATAAAGTTAATCTGAGAAAACTGGATGAAGCTGTTGACATTTCACATGGCGCTAATACCCTTAGGAAAGGTATGAATCCAAGTATTCTCGCTCCAACTATGGATAAATAGCAGGGCAGACTGTACATTTTAACTATGGCTAGGTAACCAGTATAGGAGAAGGAAAACTCTGAATTCAAACCTATTAAACTATGCCTAAAAAATTGACCTTGTGTCACATCCTGCTCGTGTGGAGTGGTTAGTAAATATGTATATCGAACAAAAAACTCGAATCATTATAAAAGTCAACATTCTTACCCAATCCCTCTAAACGTACAGGATGTGACACACAGTCAATTTTTAAATGTAGTTTAATAGCTTTGTATTCAGAGTTTTCGTTCTAGATCTGTTGCCATACTAATGTCAAACATCCTAGTCTGTCTTATTATTTCTGATAGATTTTAGGGAGAATAGATGGATTCATACCTTTCCCAAGGGTATTAGCGCTATGTGAAATGCTAAAAGGTTCGTATAGGATTTGAACCGTGATCACCGTGTTCTTTTCCAACGACGATAAACATTATAAAAGGTGCGCCTCCTTCTCTTCTTGTATAAAGTTATTCAGCATCTTATACTGTCGTATCATCGTGATACGCCAATATTTTGAAGTCCCATTTAGCAATATATATATATATATATATATATATATATATATATATATATATGGAGTCTATTTTCATGTGTATATTATATATACGTACATATATATATATATATTATATATATATATATATATATATATATTTGGGAAAATAATTTTGGGTTGTTTTTGGAAGCATGAAAGAAATGAGTGAAATAAATGAAAAATTGAGTTGGATATTGTGTTCTAAGTTCCATTTATTTTCCAGGTATTTTCTGATATACCACACACACAAATATATATATATATATATATATATATATATATATATCTTATTATAATGGAGATTGTGTGTTTTTCTGTCTGTAACCGAAACTATATTACTAATCGAGTCACAATTCACATAGTTATTTACATCACATTATTTTATTTTTTTATTCAAACCTCAATTATTAATAAAATTGTTTTACATTATTAATATTGTTGACCATATCTATATGATATTTACCGCGTACCCCACTTGTACGGGTCAGGCACAAAGTCCCTATTAACGTGGGACCACCCACAAGCCGAAGCTCATGGAGTGGCAGGTGAAAAAATTGCGTCGATCCCGTCGGCATTCCCCCTCAAGGGGGCGCCTCAGGCACTGGGCAATAAACCCAGCCCTGCCCCTTTAAATCGAGGGGGCAGGTGTTGCCTGGGGGGATGGCCCCCTGGGATCGACGCTGTTAATTATATCAATGGTCCAGAGGCCGAAGCCACTGTTGACCATATCAACATATTATTAACATGCAATTATATTTATATATACAAAATATAGTGGTTTGCAGTGTGAATGGGAAGGCTAATTTGCATATTGATTAAAAAAAATTTGATTTTAATAAATATGTGCTCAGTATATTTGATTTCTAATTGTTTGGTTTTATTTTAATGAATATGAGCAAAAATCTCTCCAATAAATCCATTAACAATATTAACAGTAATTCTATTCTTTACTTCCTGATTTAACTAAATAGTTAAATTATGAAAATTTAGCAATGAAAGACGGGAGGGAAGAAAAAGCAAGTTTTATTTGTTCCCCCTCTGTTTCAAATCTTTTTATCGGCATCTTATTTAGTTCATTACCCTTTCTAAGTTAACATAATATTTTATTACCTTAAAACTTTAATACTTGCACCCGGAGGGTGCATATATTTGCTAGTATATATAATATACATATATATGATATACACATATATACATATATACAGGGTGTTCGGTATAAATTTGACATATTTATATTTGGTTATTTTTCTCCGTAGGTTAGACATATTGTCGCATATTACGCAGCATTTAAAAGCTTGGATCCTTTTTCATTCATATACGTGATAACAGATAGAATGGATGACTGGAACCCACCTGAATCATGGAAGAGAATAACTTGTATCATGATGATCTGCGCCGCCCATCAAAATAAGAAGATTATGGTTGCTGCCCAATGCTCCCTGAAAACTGTAAAAATACTCAGGCATGAACTGGAGAATTGCAATGGAGACTACGAGCCTGTGGTTAGAAGAAAACAACATAACAGGCGATCTGATTGCGTTCGTACAGCAGAATTCCTCGAAAATCTGCAGACAAAAGTGTTGGAGAACCCTCAGATCCTACGTGGAGTCGCTAAACACTGTAGTCAAGCCCTGGATAACAAGGTTAGACAACGGTAGGCCATATGTATGGCAGCAGGATTCGGCCCCCTGCCACACCTCTGGGAAAAGTAAAAAATGGTTGTCGGCGAATTTTTTCGTTGAATTTCTATACAGTCCGCCGACAACCATTTTTTACTTTTCCCAGAGGTGTGGCAGGGGACCGAATCCTGCTGCCATACATATGGCCTACAATTGTCTGGCCTTGTTATCAAGGGCTTGACTACAGTGTTTAAAAACTCCGCGTAGGATCTGAGTCCTCCAACACTTTTTTCTGTAGATTTTCGAGGAACGCAATCAGATCGTCTGTTATGTTGCTTTCTTCTAGTCTCGTAGTCTCCATTGCAATTCTTCAGTTCATGCCTGATTGTTTTTTTGCAGTTTTCAGGGAGCATTGGGCAGCAACCATAATCTTCTTATTTTGATGGCGGCGCAGATCATCATGATAAAAGTTATTCTCTTCAAAAACGATTTATAGACGATTATAATAGTTTTGTTTATATTTTTCTTACAAATAGGACTTTTAGGATGGCTACTTATGGTCTTTACGTTCTCTTGAAAAAATAGTACCCTCCACAACCCCCCCCCCCCAAAAAAAAAAACAACAAAAAAAAAAACATATCCATACCTGGGTCGAGGAGAGAATATCGATCCTTGCCTTTACCAAGGAGATCGGCGCGTAGTGAAAAGCAAACAGTCTCGTCCAGGATTTGAACTCGGCACGCCAAATCCATTTCTATGATGATAACCGCTACATAACACACGCTTCCTAAAAAGTTTATATGCACATACATAACCCACTTTTCGTCACTTTTCGATATAGTGAAAGTCGCAGCTCCACGGATTTATTAACCCTATATTTCCCGGATCCCGTCATGTTTTTCTTGATTGAATTGCGGACTCTCATTCACACTCGTGGCTGGATTATTTTTAATAATTTTTTTTTTGGTTATTTCCTACAAGTCTAACATGATCAAAGGGGAACCACTCTTGACTGATAAATTATTTATTTATTTATTGATCTACTAGGAAAAAAGAATACGGGGTTAGAGTTAGGGTTAGGGTTAGGATTTAGGGTTAGGGTTAGGGTTTAGGGATAGTTTAATGGGAAAATGAATAAATAATTTATCAGTCAAGAGTGGTTCCCTTTGATCATGTTAGACTTATAGGAAATAACCCTTTTTTATACACCTTTATTTTCCAACTTTTTGAGACTTTTAGGTTTATAAATAAAATTTACAAAATTTTAAAACCAAAATACATTTATTATACAAATTTTAAAATAGTTTCCAGCCCAGAACATTCCAGTCCTGATTTTATTTCTAAAATGATTTCAACTGAATTACATTTTA
Organism: Doryteuthis pealeii; assembly: GCA_023376005.1. Lineage (NCBI taxonomy): Eukaryota > Metazoa > Mollusca > Cephalopoda > Myopsida > Loliginidae > Doryteuthis > Doryteuthis pealeii. Next base: position 67,978,203 of record CM042154.1, read on the forward strand.
TAAACCCCTTAAAGTTGAAGAAGGCGCTTTTTAGCACAATATATACAATTGTCTTTCTTTACCTATACCTTATATACATTTAACAACCCCTACGCACAAGCGGGGTGTGACACAAGGCCAATTTCTTAAGCGGAGTTTAACAGGTTTGAATTAAAAGTTTTCCTTCTCCTAGACTGGTTAACTTGGCAATGTTAAAGAGCCCAGTCTGCTCTACTATTTACCCATAACTGGAAGGAGAATTAGATTCATACCTTTCCCAAGAGTATTAGTTCTATGTGAAATTCAAACAACTTCGTCCAGGAATTGAACTCGAGTCGACGAGTCCGTTTCCTATGAAATTACCTATACGTTATACTGTCGGATTTGATTTCATCTTTTATATACTTTCATAATACACTTTAAAAAGCGTGATTGAAACATCTAATTATGATTTTGTATGTATTTACCAACCCCGCTGAACAAAAAGGAAGCAGTAAAAGGCCAGTTTTAAAGGGCATTTCAACAGGTTTTAATTCGAAGTTTTCCTTCTCTCCTATATCAGTTGACACACTAAGGTTAAAGAGCCCAGTCTACCCTGCTATTTGCCCATAGCTGGAGGGTGAATAGTCGGATTCATACCTTTCCCAAGAGAATTAGCGTTATAGGAAATGCAATAAAAAATATATTGTACATACTGTATGACTACATATATCAATACGTGTATGTAGCAATTGTTGGTATGTATGCGTATTTAGAATATATTGTATATACTGTATGACCACACATATCAATACGTGTATACAGCAATCTTGGGTAGGTATTTACCCATCCCGTTCACGACGGGTAGCATGTGACAAAAGGTCACAAGTATGAGGCATTCAGCAGGGATCGAACTCGCTCTTCAGTAGTGATGGATCAGCGTGACTAGCTTTGGTATGAATGCGTGTTTATAATATATTGTACATACTGAATGACCATATATATCAATAAGCGTGAATATACATTTTTGGTATGCTTGGATATTTAGAATATGTTGTACATATTGTATGACAAAATATACCATTACGTATGTATAGCAATTATGGTTAAATCCTACTTAACGGACATAAATTCCACCATCGTTTGTCACCCCGCCGAAAGAAAAACAAATACCAAAAATCAGGGAATTAAACGAATTTAATGAAATTTTCAGTGTTGATAGATTAATGAATAAAATATATAATGCACCATGTATTTTATTTGAAAACTTTTACATTTTTTCAGCTCAGTTAACATTGAACCACATATCTTTGAGGCGTAACACAGATTCACAAACATACGTGGTTCAAAGTTAATTGACCTGGAAAAATGTAAAAGTTTTTAAATAAAATAACTGGTGCATTATATATTTTATTCATTAAGGATTCAACACTGAAAATTCATTAAATTCTGTTAATTCCCTGATTTTTGGTATATTTTTCTTTCGGCGGGGTGACATTCGATGGTGGAATTTATGTCCGTTAAGTAGGATTTAACCTCAATTATTGGTATGTACGTGAATTTAGAATATATTGTATATGCTGTATGATCACACATATCAGTACGCGTATATAGCAATTGTTGGTATTCTATTAATTCCCTGATTTTTGGTATATATTTTCTTTCGTATTTAGAATATAGAATATACACTGTATGGCCACATATCTCAATACGTGTACATATATATTTACCAACCCCTACGCATGAGCAGGATGTGACACAAGGTCAATTTCTTAAGCGGAGTTTAACAGGTTTAAATTCAGAATTTTCCTTCTCCTAGATTGGTTGCCGGACCAAGATTAAAGAGACCAGTCTGTCTTACTATTTACCCATAGTTAAAGGAAGTGTAATTTGATTCATACCTTCCCCAGCGGTATTAGCATTATGTGAAATGCAAACAGCCTTGTCCCGGATTTTAACTCTTCGCACCGTGTCTATTTCACCACACACCTCTACATCAATACGTGTATATAGCAATTGTTGGTTTGTATGCGTACTTAGAATATCTTGGTTGGTTTTGTTTTGTTTTATGGCATGTCAACCTCAGTGGGTCATTTAATGCCACCAAAGTTTTGAAATGAATTCATTCTTAATGGATACTCAATTTTTAAAAAAACGCATGTTTTTCTATTTAACCCATAGATGGGACCCTAACAGGTACTACCATTCCGGGTCAGAGTGGACCAGGGAGCAATGGTGATGAAGGGGTGCTCCATATTTCCCAAACCTCCAAAACTGAAACCTCGTCATCAGATAGAGTTTAACGTCATTCCCAGGATATGAAGACCCTCAGCCACCGCCTTCTAGCATCCATATGATAAAAATGGCTAGGGCTTGCCATAAGGGCAATACGATTGGGGCAATCATATAGGTGCTAGGGTTTGACATGACCAGCCAATTGATCGGAAAGAGCCTCTCCGACCACTCGTCTAATCCAAGTAAGGACCTAAGTGGAGTGTTTGCATATCATTGACTGCTCAGCCACCTAGGTTCTATCCTTAAGCATCACAGGTCGCCACCCAGAGCCAACAGATGGTCCCATTGGGGTAGTCTTACCCCTTTGATGAGGTGCAGTCGGTGTATTCTAACGCCGTAGCCGACAGGGCGAAGACTATGTTGTAAATACTGTATAACCACATATATCAATACAATATTTGCAATGTATACATAGTAAGAATATATTGTACATATCCGCCCGTGTACATTTCTCAGCTTTTAAATGTGTAAAGTAACGTAAAGTATACGTCATGGGTTAGTGTGGCATGATAAGGTCCATTACTGCTTATATCGCGCGCATGGTGTAATGGTTAAAGTCATGGGAAATGGACTCGTCGCCCCGAGTTCAAATCTTAGATGTGGTAATTGCATTTCACTTAGCGCTAATATTCTTGGGAAAGGTATGAATCTTACTCTCCTTCCTGCTATGGATGAATAGTAGGGCCCACTGGGCTCTTTAACCTTTGTTAAGCAATCTGTCTAGGAGAAGGAAAACTCTGAA
>CM042154.1:67986197-67988697 GCA_023376005.1 Doryteuthis pealeii
TCAGTCGTTATCAACAATAAGAATACTTGATTTCATTTACCCCGTATCCCACGTATACGAGGTCAGGCACAAGGCCCATTAATATGGGACCACCCATGAACCGAAGCTCATGGGTGACCGGTGCAAAAAATGCGTTGATCTCGTCGTTACTCCCCCTTCAGGGGGGAATCAGACACGGGGCAATAAGCCCAGCCCCGCCCCTTTAAATCAAGGGGGCAGGTTTTGCTTGGGGGGCGATGATCCCCTGGGATCACCCTTGTTAACTTCTACGGTCCAGGGCCGAGGCCACTGGTTCCCCCGCTCAAAACCGAATACTTGATAGTAACAGTATTTACTAGTAAAATGATTGTACTACTAGCGGTACTTGTAGATATACCACAGTATGATGATTTAATTATTACAACGTTTGTCACTATTTCTCTTATTTTTTTAGATGAGGGCACATGGGTCGAACCGTTGTGAACAATAAAAAATGAGGGTGATAGTATGGAATTATCCAAATAGTACAAATACAACGTTTCATATGTTTACTAAAGAGCTATGGCAAATAGTTCAGTATGTAAAAAGTATAATAATCTTGATTTAACTCTCTTCTCTCTCTCGCTTTTTTTCTTACTTTTCTTCTATGCATCTTTTCATTATGTTCAATTGAAACAAATTAGGGTTATCGCTTCTGCGCACTCACACCCTCTCTCTATATTTCGCCTACTCTCTTTCTTTCTTATTATATTTTTTCTGTGTAGCTTTCTTTATAATAAAAACGGAATGGTCCATTATCTAGCTGAGGTGACGACACTCATAAGAAATATGAATTCGGCTGATAAGCAACACTAGATAATAAGATTTACATTTTTGCATTTCATTTTCGATGATTGGACGGTTTCATCTTTAACCAGAGGGTGTTGCAAGGTGATAACGGTCGTATTTTTTCGGGAACACCAGTATTATTATTATACAGATTTAACAGGGCCCAATGCTACAGGAAAATACAAATGGACTATATGACCTTTAGACACCCCTTTTGCGATCTCGATTCGTGGGGAAATTTTTCTCATTTACACCGTCAAAATCCGTTTGTTTGTTAGGGGTTAAGGTTAGGGGTTAGGGGTTAGTTTTATAATTTAAAAAAAAACCTCTAAAAATCGTATGTTAACAATTAACCGGATTTTGATGGTGTAAATGGAAAAAATGTCCCGACGAATCGAGATCGCAAAAGGGATGCCTAAAGGTGATATGGTCCATACAAATCAAGTTAAGTTTGTGTGTACATAATTTTCTATGCGATTGTTGCACTTTAAATTAAGATATTTTCACATTAGTGTGATTATTCTGCTTTTGGGGAAATCATTATTTACAAGATAAAAAAAAAATTGGGGGACAGAATTACCATAACACTACAAAGCGATACCAAATTTACTGAAATTAGGAAAACTAAATAAAAGTTATTAGCGTTAAGTTTTCCCCTCTGTCCGTGGTGTAATGGGTAACGAGCTGGACTGCAATATCGTAGCAAAGCGAGTTTGATCATCAGACGAGCTTATTACATTCACTTTTTGACTACATAGTCTTAAAGGTATGAATCCTTGATCCACCTAGCTATGGATTAAATAGTAAAATTACTGTTCTTTTACAAGGATGACTTTGGCTTTAAATCACTCTCAAAGTTTGATATGGCATTAAATAAGTAAAGTCGTCGGGGTGGCCTAAGGTCTATCCCCTTTTCACTTGCGCTAGACCAAGGAGATTTTTTGCGTCAGAGGTAGAGCAACACACCTACCATCATCTCCTTACTTTATCGCACAGATCCCTGTGCTACTCATACGCTGAGTTGGCGAGGGCCGGTATTGAATCAGGAACCTTGTGGTTCCTAGGCGGACGCTCTACCGACTGAGTTAAACCGGCCTATTATATGATTCAAACCAATGCGGGGAGGCCTCAAAAGATTTTTAGTCTATCGCCTTAACCACATGGTCACAAAGAATCCAACCCCAGAATAGTAAGAATGAGTTTAGTACTGATAAAATCTTTAATTTGGTACCACAGGACCCAGGGATACAAGAAAATACCAAGAAAGTTTAACTTTGTAAAGAAAGGTATGCAATTACCCCCTAAACCATAACCTATTACATTAATGTACGAATTATAGTCAGTCGTCGGGGTGGCCTAAAGTCAATATCAGCCAGAAAGCAAGGGAGTCTATTTCCTTTTCATTAGCGCTAGACCAAGGAGATTGTTTTTTATTTTGCGTCTGAGGTGGAGCGCCACACCTACCATCAGCTCCTTACTTTACCGCACAGATCCCTGTGCTACTCATACGCTGAGTTGGCATGGGTCGGTATCGAACCAAGACCCTTGCGGTTCCTAGGCGAACGTACTATCGACTGAGCAAAACCGGCCCTATATAGTACGTATTATACTCATCTGCTTTGTTTTTTTTCGGAACCCTGTGCCCAGTGGCTTCGGCCATTGGAACGGTAAAATACATAATATCAGCGTGAAT
>CM042154.1:67993697-68003697 GCA_023376005.1 Doryteuthis pealeii
TGTACACACTTGTATGTGTGTATAATGGTTTACGGTTAAAACTATAAGGCCCGAAGCTACACATTCTACACACTTTCCATACTCACTCCCCACTCATTAAGAGAAAACTTAACGGTAGAACAAAAAACAAAAATAAAACGAAAACATCGTAGCCCCCCGTCCCATATTCTATTCCCCTACCCCCACCCATTGCATAAATTATCTCATTGAATAATTCTGGGATATCTTCCCAAAACAAGCTCTTTCGTTGGCCACCTGGGTCTCAGCCACTCATAGCTCAGCAAGTTCCTGCACATAATTCCATGGCTGTTCCCACAAACGAACACACTCCCCAAGTCTTTTGGCTTTCTTTTCCTTTCCACCCCCCTCCTCTCATTAATTTCCAGTCGAGTGCTATTTTCTATTGACTTGACTATGTACTAACACTTACGCACTTACAATATACACACAAACCACTTTTTTTTATTTAATGCTCCAATTCTGGAACCCCAACCTCACCATCTTCATCTTACCCTATAACGCATTCTAGTTCTTTCTTGATAATAAACAATGCAAAATAAATAAATAAAAAATGTTTTGAGTCTGGGACTGAATGGTATGAAAGTGTTGGGTGGGGGTAGGCACTTTACAACAAATACTAGCAACAGATATATCGATTTGTTTTATTTATGTATCTGTTCTTAATGTATGGTAGAAGTAAGAGGTTGCTACTATGGTAGCTAGTTGGTAAATTTAATAATGGTATTCTGCTCCCGGTTCATAAAATTTCTTGATAAGACGTAAAATCTGATTGGCCAGTTGCAGTCAACTTGCAATCTATGTATACAGGTGTGTGAGGGCGAACGTTGTGTATTTTGTCACAGATGTTGAGCTTAAGAATAAAGATGATGAAGAAACAGTAGAATTGTGAGGGAGAATACAAATCGAATGAGGTACGGTGTGAGGAGAGCTCCCCAGCTCTGCGTGGCTCCTCCCCGCGATTCACAGCCGTGTCTCACCTACCAGCCCATGCACCTGCGTTGCAGCCATCCATTGCTACTTTCACTATTCCTTCTACGTCCAGGAAAAAATGCCCAAATAAGGTAATAAGGAGGAGCGAAACGCTATCCGGGTTGGTTTTGGCATAGTAATGCATGTGCGTACGGCGCCCGGCCGATCTATTCAAATACTACGACAGAACACCAGATTCCTCAGTTCATTCGGAGATCTCCGAAGAATTCACAACAAGAAGCTTGGTCCTGACTCTGCCGCCACAACTTGACTTGGCTTTTTTCTCAAGAAAATTTCTCCAAGTACAACTTGAACACTTTTATGAACCAACATACACACTTCTCTGGCATTTTTACAAGCAAACTTCAACTGAACCTACTAAGAGCGCGAAGATGAACACAACCGAAGCTGATGAACACCGAAAGACACCCCAAACAGAAACGAACGATGCAGATGAACAAACTTCAACGCTTCCCCGCCAAAAAAACACCAACAACAGAGAGAGAGACTCTTGCAACTTGACAGAGAACCACACCAAAACAACTTTATCGAGAAGAAGCCGCCGAGACCAAACCCGATGCAGAAATGATGCCGATACAACTTCGCACCAAGTCCGATGAACGCTGCAAACAGAAACACTTACTTGCACCCTATACATCTATCTGCACCTATATTCCCTTTTTCTTTTTAGAAAATTCAAATGAATATCGATGCAGATAGATGTAACAAACTACAAAATTAGACTCGGAGCTGTAGTTTTAGTTGCATGTTAAGTCCTGACGATTTACAAATGCACACGCTCGATCCCTGATAGCGACACACAACTACGATAGAATAACACGAAAAAAAAGATTGAATGACAGAAAACTGTTTGCAATTTGCATTCAAACTATTCGACATTTCTTCATTCTATCTTTAACATATATACACACATATATATATACATATATGTGTGTATATATGCTTTATCCTGCTCGATGAAAAACAGATCAGTTGCTTTGCAAAAATTGTTTTTTTCATTTTTACAAAAGCAGCTTGAACTGAAACGATCGAGCAGAGAATTAGAACACGCATCGTATTCCAACAGTTGCACACACGCAGATGTACACACACGCACGCACGCAACATACAAAAAGACATTTCGTAAAAAGACAACAAAAAAACGACAGAAGCGAAAAACATTATAGCACAGCAAAAATAACGAACATCATCAATGCAGCAAGCAACAGTTTAGAAAATTTAATATCAACTCGCTAAATATGCATATAGGCTACGACACAAATCTCAGATACATTTAGATTATACTTTACTACAACTGCACCTTCGACCGCAACTGTTTCCCAATCGACAATTTATTGCAACTACGATTACAACTGCTCAGCGGTTGCTTACTTTTTTTTTTAATAATTCACTGTTGCTGGAACCATCGCATTGCTCGCTCTCTTGCAGCACTGTTCAATGGTTCCCGATAATTCGCACACACGCACGCACGCACTATCTCCCGCTCGCGAATAATCGTTTTCCTTCATTCTCTCTCTCTCGCTCTCTCGTTCGCTCTAGCCTTGACGTAGGGAATCCTCGACTCTCTTGACTAAGAACAGTTAAAGCGACAGATACTTCTAGCTTCTGACTGATGCAGACGTGCAATGCAACCACAAACTAGAAGAACAAAGACGACTATTTTAGAAAGATGATAGCACGAAGCGAAAATAGACTAGTTGACAATTCTATATTTAGTATTAACTAGTTTTTGTGCGGTTGTAGTTTTGTTTAAAAATCTGGATAGTATGAAATGCAATTATTAGTAGGGAATGCTCGATCTGAAACTACTGACAACGAACTGACTAGCCAATCACTGACAGATTACAATTAAGAACAATGAAAATTAGTCAAACGTAGCGTAAATCTGACTGCATATTCGGAAGGGGTTAGCACTGACATTAGCGTTTAACTTTTTTAATGGTTGGGATTTCGTTTTTGGAGCCGGGCAAAAAAGAAATGGATTAAGCCTAGAGTTACGGCACTAGAATAAGGCTATCCCAGATATACGGCAACTTGCGGCGAGATTCGTAGGCTTTCCCCGACTTACATACCGATAGTGAACAGGTTGTTTAAAAGGATAGCATAGCATAGGATAGATAAGGATACGGCAGCATAGAAAACTAGACTAAGAAAAGGCGGGAATTCAAGATAGATAGATTAATAAGTTATATTGTTTCACATTCACACATACTCATGTACACGCTTACACACACACACACGCACACATTGCAGTCAACAGGCCGGCCAGCTGAGTACGTGATTTCATCGATAAAAAGATTTCTTCAAAAACCCGAAATTAGAACGAAAAGAACAAAGAAACGAACCGGCTTCAGATGCACTCCGATGGTGTACCAAGAAAGAAAGAAAAGAAAAAAAGGATTCCCACAAAAGGAACAGATGACCTGGAAGAAGAGACCGGTGCAGAAAAGATGAGACCAGACCTGACCAGACCAACCTGAAGGAAAAGACGGCTGGGGGAAACTCGATGTTGCTTTTTTTTGGTGTTCGCGTCAGTCTCTGCCCTCCGCACTAACATGTGTTTAAAACTGTGTTGTGCGTGAGACAGCGACCGATGAGGATAGCCATCTACATCAGTGAACATTCGAGTCTTCCTTCTTTTTTTTTTTTTTTTTCTTTTTTTTTTCATTTTCTTTTCTTTTTTTTTTAAAAGATTTGGCCGAACTTCTCTTTTCTCGATTCCAGGGTGCTTCCTATTAATTGTCCGACCGGTAACTTGGTGGCGGGGGTGCACATTCGCGTTCAACTTATTTTCCGCTTTTAACACGAAAAAAAAGCAAACCGCGAAAAAAAGAACTCCTCGATGTCCGACAAACTAATTCGAATCGAGATAGAAAAAAGTTTTATTTTTTAAAAACTAAAGAGATGAAAAAATGGAAGGAAGGAAAGAAAGAACAAAGAAAATTTGTTCGCGTACTTACAAATTAGGCTTATTTTTACACGCTTTCAAAAAGATATCGGGAAAGATCTTCTTTTTTTTTTTCGCACTTTAAAAAGATACCGGCAAATTCGAGACGAATTGAAGAAGACGAAAAGTAAGAAAACTGTACCGTAGTTATTCAAACTTTCATTCATTTTATTCGTTCAACTTATTCATTCGTTCATTTACTCTTTCATTTTTTTAAAACTTATTCACTCCACCACTTTTTATTCCATGTTCATTTCATTCATGCATGTATACCCGGTTTTAAGTAATCGATACAGAAACTAATTATTTTAGGGTGGATGTCGATGGGTGGGGAGTAAACACGAGTTTGAGGCTAACTTAGAATTCGGGTAGTTTTTCTGTATTCGCTAAAATTGGTAAAAAAAAGAAAAGAAAATAATAGATGGAAAGAGAAGAGATTTTCCCCTGAATTAAGAAATAATTTTAGAATTTAAGAATTCAAATTCAATTTTTATTTTTTCATTTTTTTCTTCCTTTTTTTTTCTTTCTTTTTTTTTCTTTTAACTTTTATCTTACTTGATTATATTTCAACTTTCAGTTTCGCTTTTCGTTTTTCATTTTTCTTCTTTCTTCTCTTCTTTCTTTTTTCTTTTAACTTTTATCTTGATTATATTTCAACTTTCACTTTCATTTTGCTTCTTTCTTTTCTTCTTTCTTTTCTTCTTTCTTTTCCGCTTTCTTTTCTTCTCTCTTTTCTTCTTTCTTGTATAATTGTTGATTTCTTGTCATCTTATAATTTTTTTATTTTTTTCTTTTTTAAATTCCCAATTAGCCTCTTTTCTTATTAGACATTAAGACGAAAACATTTTTCTTCTTCTGTTCTTTTTTTAAAATCTTCTTCTTCTTCTTCTTCTTCTTCTTCTTCTTCTTCTTCTCTTCTTCTTCTTCTTCTTCTTCTTCTTCTTCTTCTTCTTCTTCTTTCATTTCATTTTAGCTCCATAAAATTAATTACACCTTTTAAAAAAATCAGCGTCTCTTTTAAATAGTCTATTGTCTTCATTATTATTTTCTTTTCTTTTTATTACATCTTTATGATGACTTAATTTTCTATCTTTTCATCTTCGTTGGATCAAGTTTAATTTCGCATTCTTTCTATCTCTTTTTGGGAGAGGACAAAGATAATCTTTGAGATTCAGACTTCCTTCTTGGTCGTTTTAGTACATCCTTCTTAGAAACCATGATTTCAGGAGTAGAGAAATTAGGTCCTTTTCTTCTAGTCTACCGTAGTATTTAGATCACAAGTGTGAGCTGTAGTTTGACGTGAGTTCATAGTAAAAAAGAGACACAGATCACTTCTTTGTAAAAAGAATCCGATGAGAAACATATCCATAAAATAGAAATCTACATAAAGAAAATTATATAATAGACTAGAAAAGAAACAAGAGACCCAGAAACCAAAAATAAATTACTATATTTAAAACTGACTTAACTCTATGTTTCAATGGGCGTGTGTATGTATATATAGTAATATCTGCTAAGAATAGCTTCTTCTTTTTTAAAAAGAATTAACTAAAATCATATTCGTATATTATATACACATCTATGAGTGTGTAAGTGAGTGGTAATCTTTCTTACTATTCTCGACATATATTGCTAAAGATAGATCAACTTGAGTTATCGTTAAATGTATATAATTATAGTTAAAGATAGACACTGTTTCGCATCATCATCATGTGGAGCTAGCTATTATTTTCGTACCAGTGAGTGGGCGGTAGTATCGAACAGAAGAGAAGCTAACGCATTGAATAGGTTATTTTTAGCTCGGCCAACGATATTTTTAAACTCGGTGTCTTTCTCCGTTTTGCTCACACTCATTTATTGATCTGTGATTTGTACTGGAGATACACCATTCACCCATTCGCTTTTGCTTAGTGGTTTTAATTTAAACAGATAGAATGAGGCCTTTTTTTAAATAATTTACTAGCATTATTAAAGCTTCGTTTTGGAAAATCTATATTTAATTCATCAATCAGCAGGGATGATGAGTTAAATATATTGAGAAAATGATTGAAGAATTGAGTTATATGAACTGTAGATATGCACGTATAGCTATTTATAGAAAGATTAAGAAGCACATATAAAAATAGATTCCTATGTTATTAGTGGATGAGCTAAATTTACACTCGTTCTTTTGTCTTGCATAATAAGATAAGAATATTAGTAGATAAGTAGGAAGAGTGTGTAGCAACAGTGTCTGTAGATGTAAATAAGGGTTAAATTACATTATAACAAAAGTTAGCACATATATCATATATATATATATAATATATATATATATATATATATATATATATATATATATAGAGAGAGAGAGAGAGAGAGAGAGAGAGAGAGGGTAGAGATACTGAGAGAGAGATAGAAAGAAAGAAAGAAGATAGATAAGATAGATAGATAGTAGTGTCTGTAGATGGGATATGAATTGGTTTCGAAACTAAGTTTCACCTATTAATAGATAACATAATTATATATATATATATTCTTCATTTTTATATTGGTAAATACAGCTTTAAGCTTGGCACACTTTTTGACACACCTTGTATTCTAAAAAACCTTAATAAATGGATCGTTATTTTTTCAGAATACAAGGTGTGTCAAAAAGTATAAAAAATCTCGATACGTTTTTGACACACCTTGTGTATATATATATATATATATATATATATATATATATAGATAGATATGCCAGAGACATGTCTAACCAGGTCAAGAAAGTGGAACAACTGATTTAGCGAGGAAAATGGAATCTAGGTCTATCTTTTTAAATATGTCGACATGTAAGACAATTATATCCTTGATTTAATTTGATGATTTCGCGGGAAAGTTTTTCAGTTCTATCTAGTCAAGATTCAAGAATAGTTTGCTCATCCTCATATATATATATATATCTATATGTGTGTGTGTGTGTGTGTGTGTGTGTGTCTGTGAGTGTGTATGTGTGTGTTAGCTCCCCATTCTTTACACTGAGACTCACATTTCACGTAGTCTCCCCAGAGTTTCCCATTGGGAAGACTGCAATTATTTGATGATCGTAGTCTCCCCTACGTGAAACTTTGAGTCACAGTTGAAATTGTGAATTAATACTTTGATATATTTGTCCTTATTACTGCTCTGCTTTTAGACATTAAGCACTTTTACATTTTTATTGATTCAATGATGTACTCTCTTTCTTTAAATAAAATAAAATATATATATATATATATATATATATATATATATATATATATATATATATATATATATATATATATATATCTTGGGGATGATTTTGGTAATATTTGAAGCACTGGAAATATAAGGAGAACAAAAACAAAACGGTATTACAATAGATGAATGTTGTTTTGCCTTTGGTCTGCTTTATTTTATCCGATATTTCGGGTGGTCTCCATACTTTTTCAGGACTTTTTATTGACAAACTGAGTGTGATTCAAAAGGAAAATAATGAAAAATGAATACATCAATTAATTATATATATATATATATATATATATATATATATATATATATATATATATATATATATATATATATATATATATATATATATATATATATATATGTATATATATATATATATATATATATATATATATATATATATATATATATATATATATATATATGTGTGTGTGTGTGTGTGTGTGTGTTTAAAATAAATATCTGACCTAAAATTTTATATTTCTATATACATGTTATATACAGATATATGAACAATGAATTAGATAGTTGTATTGAGTCGTATCGAATTTGAATTAACTTTAAGATAATAATGTGAATTAGAGGCGGTTCGGTTGAATGGCAAATCATCAAAACCCCTCTCCCTTAGAACCTCTCATTCAGCTCTCCTAATCGATCGATGCGTTTAAAATTATCTATTATAGCTGGTCACTGTTCTCTTCCACTCTGTATCCTTCATCTACCGATCAGTCGTCGATATCTTCCTTCCCAGCATTCAATATTTTTGTATGCCTATATTGTACTGCCAGTTCTAAAAATAACCGCATTAACATAAAGCTTAGCTATAAAAACCCGACTTGTGTGTGTGCGTGTGTGCGCGCGTGTTCGATCCGACGTCACTTCTTTCTTTCTTTCTTTCTTTTTTTTTTTTCTGGTTGCGTCTCTTTCAACAAGAATTCCCAATAAGATATTGTATTAATGAGAACTAAAAATGGCGACGAGGGGAATAAATAAAATGAAAAGAAAATGGAAGGAAAAGGGGGAGGAGGAGTAGAAGGAAGAGGAGTAGAAGAAAGAGGAGTAGAAGGAAGAGGAGTCTGGTCATTCATTTGTTCTTTATATAGACAAATTTGTCTGTTCTTAGCCCAGACATGTGCACTCTTCCTTTGAATACATGTATGTGTAAGTGAGCGTATGTCTATGAAGTATAAATACACATCTATATAAATATCTCTTCCTATCTATCTATACATCTATATACGTGTGGATGTCTCGTACGTGTGTGTGGGTCTCGTTGGAGCTAATTTTAGAATAAACGTTTTATTGGGAAATTTTTATTCAGATCGTTTTTCGACCTGTTTTTTTTTGTTGCTTTTTTTAAGCCAATAAATTCGCTCGCAGATATAAATTCGTTCGTCCTATATTTCTGTCTAATGTCATTATAAACTCAAATCTGGAACAAACATATGATTTTCACATTCGAATGTTTTTACCGAGTAAGTATTTCCAATAACTAGATTAGACGAATACAAGATACCTCAAATCTAGGTCTAATGTAATAAAACTGAACTCCATAAAGCATTTATAAATATATATACACACACATATATATATAAATATGTGTGTGTGTGTGTGTGTGTGTGTGTGGTGAATTCGATTTTCATTGGAATCACCCACTTGTGGCCTTTTGCCAGATTATGTTAAATTTAAATTAGGTCATATACATAATATGACATGAATATTTATATACAATATAATATGATATGAATAATTATACATATATAAGTATGTGTGTGTGGGTATGTGTGTGTGTGGGTATGTGTGTGTGTGGGTATGTGTGTGTGGGTGTTCGTATGTGTATGTGTGTATGTTGTGTAATGTATGTTATTTTCGTTGGATTCTGACATTGTGGCCTTTTGCCAAATTATACTAAATTGAATCTAGTTTATATATATATATATATATATATATATATATATATATATAGAGAGAGAGAGAGAGAGAGAGAGAGAGAGAGAGAGAAGAGAGAGAGAGAGAAAGAGAGAGAGGGGAAGATGATAATCCTTGATGAACATCATTAAAATATTATCTGTGGTCTTTAATAAGCCTTCTTTATAAGACAAATTAAATCAATTTTGATCTGAAATTTTCAATGTATAATGTTTGTGGTACCGAGTTAATACTCATCACCTAATTGATTTCCTTAAAAACAGATTCATTGATATTCTATGTGTGAAATGAATATGCTTTTAATAATTAACATAATCTTACCTACGTATATACATATATATATATATATATATATATATATATATGTGTGTGTGTGTGTGTGTGTGTGTGTGTGTGTGTACGTGCGTGTCAATGTATGTATGTCTATGTGAGTGTGTTCAGTTGTTTCGATGAATTGATTCGAATAGTAAAAATACATATGTGTCTTAATAAAATCATCAGGCTAATACTGTAAAATGCCAGTTCCTATTATTTGGTTATATATATATATATATATATATATATATATATATATATATATATATATATATATATGGTAAAGAAAAAGAAAATCAGCCATTTTGTGGTTATAGATCTATTTCTTCCCACAGGTATCTGTGTATACCTATGAGTTTCATCAGACCGCTAACTTTATTGAACATGATACACAGATAATTCATGAGGTTTTATCTATTTTTATGGTGTTTCCTGTAAACATATCGGGTTCATTTCATCTTTTTAGGGATAGTTGTGTTTATGACAGGGAGGTAGCGAAGATGACTTTCTGGGTGGTTTAATGTCCTCAATAAGATAAGCGGGGGTATATATATATATATATAT
>CM042154.1:68013697-68021197 GCA_023376005.1 Doryteuthis pealeii
TGTCAGTGTCTATTTATCAATGAATGGATTTTATAATGCATCAGTTATTTTATTTCAAAACTTTCTGATTTTTAAGGGCATTTAATTTTGTCCACTCCCACCTATTTTGGCGGCTCAAAATATCGGTGGGGTTATATAATTTTGAAACTAATTACAGTATGAATAAAGACAAAGACCGAAGGTGTGAATAGAAGAAAAAAAGAAATAAAGGATGATATTCTGGTAGAAAATAAGTACAGAAAATCGGAAAATAAAATGAAAATAAGAACTAAAAAATAATTTTTCGAGAACTATATGATTGTCTTAACCTTATTGCCATTATGGCAAGCCTCAACCCTTTTTATCATATATGTGCTAGAAGGCGGTGGCTGAGGATCTTAATGTCCTGGGTATGACGTTAAACTATCTAATGGAGAAGTTCCAATTTTGGAGCTCTGGGAAATGTGGTGTACCCCTTCATCGCCATTAATCCAGGTCCACTCTGACCCGGAGTGTTAGTACTTGTTAGGGTCCCATCTATAGCTTAAATAGAAAAAGAAATGAGTTAAAAATTTGTTAGAAAAAATTGAGTTTAAGAAAATGAGTACCCATCAATAATGAATAAAACGAAGGGTCTTTGGTATAAAATAATCCAAGGGTTGACATGCCGAAAAATCCAACCAACCAACCAAATCTGTGCTTGCTTTAAACGCACACGGTGGCTCTCTCAGTACTGTGATCTTACCGTAAACCGCTGGCAGTGGTTTTCGCACATGTCACTTGTTTACACTAAAAAATCACTACGGAACACCCCTGCCATCTTTTGTTTTGTCTGTAAACTAACCCTGAAACTGGTATTTAATCCTTGAAATATCCCATCATACAGGTTTTAAGAAAATACCAAGAAAATTAGGTACGGCCGTGTGGGAAATAAGGGTTAACATCGTTTAAAAAACTAAAGTTGGCGCTCTAATGTCCCTCCTAAAAACAGAAGACCTATATGGAAAAATTTAAAGTCCTGGCAAATAAAAATTAAAACAATACCAAAGTATATATAAAAAATATGAGAAGTAGGGAATAAAACAAACCACATAGAAATGTACACCATGAATAAGTTTTAGAATATATCAAGAAACTTAAACATAGAAACTTTTATCAAAATGACTTGAGTCGGCATTAAATGACCCGAAAAGGATTGATATGCCGTAAAACAAAACAACCCAAACCAATCAAATTACTGTAAATCCTCGAGTATAGTCCGCCCTTGAGTATAATACGCAGGGATTTTTAAAGGGCTGTACCTCTTTAAAAAATCGTCTGAATAAACATTGCCTGACAGCAAATAGAGACTCGGACATTGCTTAGAAAATATTTTCATTTTAACCTCGTATATAGTACGCACTAGGGGTTTGACCTTTAAATTTTGGAAAAATGTGCGGATTATACACAAGGGGTTACGGTACTCCGATCATCACTGGTATTACTTGAGTCTTCATATGCCCCCTACATCCTGTTGATTTCGATATCCAGGTATTTGTATTTAGATAGTTGCTCCGCGAACTTTACAGAGGAATTCTCTCTGATGATATGGCTATAACAATTAACATCTTCTTTTCTTGTGTTTTTTTAATGATTATGTTGGGTTTATTGGCTCATCATTAGGGCGATTTAGCTCAGTTGGTAGAGTCTTCGGCTAGGAATCACAAGGTTCTTAGTTCGATACCGGCCCTGGCCAACTCAGCGTATGAGTAGCACAGGGATCTGTGCGGTAAAGCAATGAGCTGATGGTAGATGTGGCGCTCCACCTCAGATGCTAAAATAATCTCCTTGGTCTAACGCTAGTTAAAAGGGGATAGGCTCTCTCGATGTCTAGCTGATACCCGACATTAGCCGCCCTGACGACTTTACTTTTTTTTTTTTACTTATTGGCTCATCTCCCTGGCAAATGTATATAGGTATGTCCCTGGGTATTATTATCACAACTGGTAACCTTGATTGAAATACGGGTTACAGCGAGTCATCTCAGCCGGTCAAGTCACGCTGAAAGCATCGGTTCATGCTTAATCACTGAAGTTAAGCAGCGACGAGCCTGTTCAAATACTTAATTGGGTCATCGCTTAAGCAATAGCAGTGGAAGTGTGCTGTGCCCATAACCAGTTAAGATTCTTGTGGCCATTTTTAGGCCGCAAGTGAGAGTAGTTTACAGTGGAGATCCTTGTAGCATTAAGTTTGATCTGTGTTGAGTAGAATCGTATAATGCTTGTCCGTTGGTCCGTGTATCTTGACTCCTATGATCCTTGTGTTCCTCAGTGTTAAGCACGAGCAACTGAACGCCTTTCCACCAAGGCCTTTAAATAGTTAACCAAGCACATATTCGAGCGTGTTGATTGACCGATTCAGTCCACGCAGCCACGAAAGTCTTTAAATTTAAGTTGAGATCCACAGCACACCTTATATAGCAAAACTATGACCGCCCGTGGTGTAATGGTTAGAAAGCTAGACTCGCAGATGCATTACTACTGAAAAGTGAGTTCGATCATCACTGGATACCCCATACTTGCGGCCTTGTGCCAAACCTAAGCTGTGTTTAGTTTTGGGGGGCACCTCACGTGGTTAGCAAGCTAGATTTGCAGACCATTGTTAGTGAGTTCGATTCTCATTGAGCGCCCATACTTCTGGTCTTGTGCCACATCTAAGCTATCCTTTGTGAATAACTATATAGCACAATTATTGCAACACTGTAAGCAACCTTTCTTCATCAAAATGATTTGATTCGGCATTAAAAAAAAAAAAAAAGATTAGCTGTTAAAAACAACCAAACAACCAACCTTGGACTCTTCTAAGTATTTCAATTGCTTTATAATGTTTATTATAAGAAACTGATAATAAAGCTGATTCAACTTGCAACACAGTTAAATAATGATCAGTCTACACAAATCTCTACAGTAGTCAACCTGGGTTTTCAATAGGTTGCTTATTATGTTTTAAGTCTTATCAACCCTTTTCAGATCATTTTGATAACTAAAGGACTCAGGTTGATTTCAGTAGTAGGTACTGAAATCAACATGAGTCCTTTGGTTAAGTGGTCACACAATTAGTGTGAATAGGCTCACTGCTGCTTAACTTCAATATTCTCGCTGGAACCGGTGCTTTAGTGCCGAATCTAGTCATTTTGATAAATAAAGTACTCAGGTTGATTCCAGAACATACTGTGCTTAAGTGGTCACCCAAAGAATGGCACATCGCCACTTAACTCCAATTTTAAGTTTGGTTGGTTGCTTTTTTTTACAACATATCAACCCTTTCAGATCATTTATGCTGAATGGATCTACAAAGAGGTCAGGTTCAGTGAAACTAACCAGTGTGACTTGACGTAGTCTTCAATTAGTAGCTTGTATTAGAAATATTGATTGGTTTTTAGGCATGTCAATTTGTCGGGAGTCATTTAAGCTTAAATACTGTGAAGAATGTCAGTTGAATTGGTTTAATGTTTTAGATTCGGCACTTAAATTTTTTTTGAAATTTTTAAAGCCGACAGTGTTGTTTTGTGAATTTTGCCATTTAACTCAATGCAAGATTTCAATTGATGAAAGAAATTGGTGTTGCTTTAATAGTGTTGTACCTATAGTTATAGGATGCTGAGATAGACACAAGACCAGAAGTCGCTCATGAGAATCGGGTCTGCAAATCTAACCACGTGAGGTGCCCCCAAACTAAACACAGCTTAGGTTTGGCACAAGGCCGCAAGTATGGCCAGTGATGATCGAAACTTTTTCAGTAGTAATGCATCTGCGAGTCTAGCTTTCTAACCATTACACCACGGGCGGTCATAGTTTTGTATATAAGGTGTGCTGTGGATCTCAACTTAAATTTAAAGACTTTTCGTGGCTGCGTGGACTGAATCGGTCAATCAACACGCTCGAATATGTGCTTGGTTAACTATTTAAAGGCCTTGGTGGAAAGGCGTTCAGTTGCTCGTGCTTAACACTGAGGAACACAAGGATCATAGGAGTCAAGATACACGGACCAACGGACAAGCATTATACGATTCTACTCAACACAGATCAAACTTAATGCTACAAGGGATCTCCACTGTAAACTACTCTCACTTGCGGCCTAAAATGGCCACAAGAATCTTAACTGGTTATGGGCACAGCACACTTCCACTGCTATTGCTTAAGCGATGACCCAATTAAGTATTGAACAGGCTCGTCGCTGCTTAACTTCAGTGATTAAGCAAATGAACCGATGCTTTCAGCGTGACTTGACCGGCTGAGATGACTCGCTGTAACCCGTATTTCAATCAAGGTTACCAGTTGTGATAATAATACCCAGGGACATACCTATATACATTGCCAGGGAGATGAGCCAATAAGTAAAAAAAAAAAAGTAAAGTCGTCAGGGCGGCCTAATGTCGGTATCAGCTAGACATCGAGAGAGCCTATCCCCTTTTAACTAGCGTTAGACCAAGGAGATTATTTTAGCATCTGAGGTGGAGCGCCACATCTACCATCAGCTCATTGCTTTACCGCACAGATCCCTGTGCTACTCATACGCTGAGTTGGCCAGGGCCGGTATCGAACTAAGAACCTTGTGATTCCTAGCCGAGACTCTACCAACTGAGCTAAATCGGCCCTAATGATGAGCCAATAAACCCAACATAATCATTAAAAAAACACAAGAAAAGAAGATGTTAATTGTTATAGCCATATCATCAGAGAGAATTCCTCTGTAAAGTTCGCGAGCAACTATCTAAATACAAATACCTGGATATCGAAATCAACAGGATGTAGGGGGCATATGAAGACTCAAGTAATACCAGTGATGATCGGAGTACCGTAACCTCTTGTGTATAATCCGCACATTTTTCCCAAAATTTAAAGGTCAAAACCCTAGTGCGTACTATATACGAGGTTAAAATGAAATATTTTCTAAGCAATGTCCGAGTCTCTATTTGCTGTCAGGCAATGTTTATTCAGACGATTTTTTAAAGAGGTACAGCCCTTTAAAAATCCCCTGCGTATTATACTCAAGGGCGGACTATACTCGAGGATTTACAGTAATTTGATTGGTTTGGGTTGTTTTGTTTTACGGCATATCAATCCTTTTCGGGTCATTTAATGCCGACTCAAGTCATTTTGATAAAAGTTTCTATGTTTAAGTTTCTTGATATATTCTAAAACTTATTCATGGTGTACATTTCTATGTGGTTTGTTTTATTCCCTACTTCTCAGATATTTTTTTATATATACTTTGGTATTGTTTATATTTTTTATTTGCCAGGACTTAAAATTTTTCCATATAGGTCTTCTGTTTTTAGGAGGGACATTAGAGCGCCAACTTTAGTTTTTTAAACGATGTTAACCCTTATTTCCCACACGGCCGTACCTAATTTTCTTGGTATTTTCTTAAAACCTGTATGATGGGATATTTCAAGGATTAAATACCAGTTTCAGGGTTAGTTTACAGACAAAACAAAAGATGGCAGGGGTGTTCCCGTAGTGATTTTTTAGTGTAAACAAGTGACATGTGCGAAAACCACTGCCAGCGGTTTACGGTAAGATCACAGTACTGAGAGAGCCACCGTGTGCGGTTTAAAGCAAGCACAGATTTGGTTGGTTGGTTGGATTTTTCGGCATGTCAACCCTTGGATTATTTTATACCAAAGACCCTTCGTTTTATTCATTATTGATGGGTACTCATTTTTCTTAAACTCAATTTTTTCTAACAAATTTTTAACTCATTTCTTTTTCTATTTAAGCTATAGATGGGACCCTAACAAGTACTAACACTCCGGGTCAGAGTGGACCTGGGATTAATGGCGATGAAGGGGTACACCACATTTCCCAGAGCTCCAAAATTGGAACTTCTCCATTAGATAGTTTAACGTCATACCCAGGACATTAAGATCCTCAGCCACCGCCTTCTAGCACATATATGATAAAAAAGGGTTGAGGCTTGCCATAATGGCAATAAGGTTAAGACAATCATATAGTTCTCGAAAAATTATTTTTTTAGTTCTTATTTTCATTTTATTTTCCGATTTTCTGTACTTATTTTCTACCAGAATATCATCCTTTATTTCTTTTCTTTTCTTCTATTCACACCTTCGGTCTTTGTCTTTTTATTCATACTGTAATTAGTTTCAAAATTATATAACCCCACCGATATTTTGAGCCGCCAAAATAGGTGGGAGTGGACAAAATTAAATGCCCTTAAAAAATCAGAAAGTTTTGAAATAAAATAACTGATGCATTATAAAATCCATTCATTGATAAATAGACACTGACATTAATAGATATTAAAATCGGATTATTCTCTGATTTTTGGCAACTTTCTTTTAAAGGCGGGGGGGTAAATTGTTTTGTAAAAATCACGGATTTTTGGACAAATTGGGTGTACTTACAAGAATGTGTATTACATTAAGTAACAGTATCTTATTTTCCTTTCCTTACATGTGTCTAATTCGGTTGTAATTTAAATATATATTACATTGTTAAGTTTTTCTGTTCTATTAGGTACATATGATATTACACAATTTACAAAAAAAACAAAAAAAAACAGCAAATATACAAACGAATACTTTCAATTTGTTGTATAGTAATATATACAGAAAATGCAAATCCTGAAATATACAAATTCTCAATGATTTTAGTTTCAAGAATTATTTTCCTCTTGCCCCCTCTCTAACTACTGTCTTCCACTTTCTCTCTCACTCCCTGGTCTTCCAAATTTCATTTTAGTCTGGTCATGGACCGGGTACTTTAGCTAGTATATATATATATATATATATATAATATATATATGTGTGCGTGTGTGTGTGTGTGTGTGTGTGCGTGTATTCTTAATGCGTAGATATGTAACATTCTCACACACACACACACACACACACATACATATATATATATATATATATATACATATATATATATATATGTATTTGAAGATAAAAGTATCCGATTGACTGGTATGTTGGGGATAATTCTATTTGGGACCATCAATATCATCTATACTACCACAAAGCATACTCATGTTGATGTATACCTATACACACATATACAAGGATTTTTACAAATCCCTAAGAGACCTCAATGCACGATAATTAATAAATTAATTATATACAGAGAAATATTTACACTTCCAATAAAAAAAAAGATTAACTTAACGAACTGTTATTTGGCTATTAAAAATTTATTTCGACCGGAACTCAATAAATGAATGTCTGATGAAACTGGGCTCATTTATTGACTTCCGGCGGAAATAAATTTATAATAGCCAAATATATATATATATATATATATTTATATATATATATATATATATATATATGTTGAAAAAAGAAAAAAAGAAAATGTTGAATGGATAAAAATTATTCATTGGAGTGCCGACACGTGTTTCGACCAAGAGTTTCTCCTTGTACACATTGTATTCTATTTAGTATTATTTTGAATTCAAAATAAAATAATAAAATAATAATAATAATAATAATAATAATAATAATAATAATAATAATAATTTAAA
>CM042154.1:68026197-68038034 GCA_023376005.1 Doryteuthis pealeii
ACAAATTCATGTCAGCCTTTTAAGAGTAACCGTTATGGAGAAATAGTTAAGAAAGTTATTTTCATAAACTTATATAACTTAGTAAATAATTTGAACCTCATTGGGGACTCTATACCTTGTGTTAAAAGTAAACTAATCTAAGCTTAGAAAAAAGAACTATAGTTTACGCTTTCTGTCAGTTGTTTTGTGACAGGACATACATATATACACACATATATACATACACACATATATATAAGCGTGTGTATATCTATATCTCTATGTATCTCTCTCTCTCTCTATATATATATATATATATATATATATATATATATATATATATTAAGAATGGAAATGAGTAACCTACTCGAGTTTCATCGATAGATTCTTCAGGGTTACTTTTAAATTAATCGAGTTTATATATATATGGTAATATATATATGGTAATTGCATATATATATGGTAATATATATATGGTAATTGCATTTCACTTAGCCCTTGGGAAAGATATAAATCTCACTCTCCCTCCAGCTATGGCTAAATAGTAGGGCAGACTGGGCTCTTTACCCTTGGTTAGGCAACCGGTCTAGGAGTAGGAAAACTTTTGAATTCAAACCAGTTTAACTCCGCTTAAGAAATTGACCTTGTATCACATTCTGCTCGTGCAGAGGGATTGGTAAATATATATATATATATATATATATATATATATATATATATATATATATGTTTGTGTGTGTGTGTGTGTGTGTGTGTGTGTGTGTGTGTGTAACAGTGCATGCATTTTACTTCCTCGTCACTGGAATAATGTTTGCCTCTCAAATCCTCTTTCATGGGGCGGAAGAGAGGCAAATATTATTCCAGTGACGAGGAAGTGAAATCTGTCGTGAAAGAAGTGGCTCAAACAACAGTCAACTGAATTTTACGGGGCAGGGATACATGCTTTCATTCAAAGGTGGAACATTGCTATTGAGAGAAATAGTGACTATGTGGAGAAGTAGGGATGTGATTCACAGAGGATCAGCTTCATTTTGATGTATGATACATGATCCTGTGTTGGTAATTATACCTGTCCTAAACAAAATGGTATTACCTTTTGTCTCACCCTCGTATGCATATAAATATATATATATATATAAGTGAAAAGAAGGAAATTAATCCGACAATATGAGTAAGAAAAGGTGGAATGAAAACATCACACAATGCTGTTAAAGAAGAAACAATTTATAATATAATCATAGCTGATATTGATCAATATTTCGATTTTACAAAAATCATCATCAGAGCTCATTCACTCCCGTAGTAAACTCATTTTAACTTTCCTCTCCGACCCAAACAACTACGGGAGTGAATGAGCTCTGATGATGATTTTTGTAAAATCGAAATATTGATCAATATCAGCTATGATTATATTATAAATTGTTTTCTTCTTTAACAGCATTGTGTGATGTTTCATTCCACCTTTTCTTACTCATATATATATATATATATATATGTGTGTGTGTGTGTGTGTGTGTGTGTGTGTGTGTGTGTGTGTGTTGTTTTGTGTGTGTGTGTAGTATATTAAGAAAGATTGAAAAAACACAGGTTTAAATGAGTTAAGTGGTGAGTTTATTGGCCGACACTACAGTGTTTCGATCTATCAATTAGATCATCTTCAAGGCATTTGTTGGTATATGGAAGGTAATAAGAATTTTTTTATCACAGAATAACGAGAAAAGCGAGTGATAGTCCTTGTTTATCAGTCTGTTTAAAATTTGAAGTTTGATAAACAAGGACTATCACTCGCTTTTCTCGTTATTCTCGTTATTCTGTGATAAAAAATTTCTTATTACCTTCCATATACCAACAAATGCCCTGAAGATGATCTAATTAATTGATCGAAACACTGCAGCGTCGGCCAATAAACTCACCACTTAACTCATTTAAACCTGTGTTTTTTCAATCCTTCTTAGAAAAATCAAAAGACTGAGACAGGGAAAACCATTCCTCTAAATGAGATTATAATGGGATGGACAACATCAAACCACCTCAGCCACAAAGAAGACCACCTTCCTAATTAGCTACTGGACATAAACGCCGTCCCCTGAGATGATGATAAGAACTGAAACCAGAATTAATTCCGAAATCCTCCAAATTATATAAAATGTCCCATGAATTCTGTAATTATTTCAATAAAATTTAGTGGTCTGATGAAACTCATATGTATATACATATACATATGGGTATACATTGATCTATAACTGCTAATATGACCATTTTTTAAAACTTTATATATATATATTATATATATATATATAATATATATATATATATATATATACAAGATGTATAAAAAAAAGTGTCGACATTTTTTGTACTTTTTGACACACCTTGTATTCTGAAAAAAAACTTTCCATTCATTATTTTTCTTCAGAATACAAGATGTGTCAAAAGAGTACTAAGTTTAAAGTTTAAAGATAGAAATGAAGAATGAATGGAACGTTATTTTCTTTTATTTTTAGAATACATGGTAATCAAAAAGTACAAAAATCTCGATACTTTTTTGACCAACCCTATATATATATATATATATATATATATATATATATATATATAGGGTTGGTCAAAAAAGTATCGAGATTTTTGTACTTTTTGAATTACCATGTATTCTAAAAAATAAAAAAAAATAACGTTCCATTCATTCTTATATATATATATATATATATAATATATATATATATATATATATATATTGGATGAACAAAAGGAATATTTATTCTGTATATTTCTTTCTAAATTGTTCTTAATGAGATCCGATTTTAGATCCTCGTCAGAAGAAAAGTTTTTTTTGCGAAGAAAAGTTATTTTTTAGAATATTTTTAGAATAAAATGGTTTTCTAAAGGCAGTAACACAAACATATTGCAAATAATAGGGATATTTTTCATTCTAGCAATCTTATAATGGCCGAACTTAGAGAACAATCTAATTCCCTGTTCAGTTTGTTAGTGAATGATAATCATTCAGGTCTGAGTTCGCACTGAACGACATAAGTAACTTATGCAAATTAGTATCCTAACCTTCTTCTGAATAGAATTATCACAATCATCATGTTACGACTGTTACAAATGAACCGTAGTAAAATAGAAAAGATGATTCAGTAGCTAATAGTATCTTAGAATATATATATATATGGAGATTGATGTTACAAATCTTTTCGAAGATGTGAATATCAATAAACATATCAATTATCATAACAAATTTGAAGTACAATAAAAAGAATGACTGGAGAGGAGTCCTTCATTGGCATTACTCCCAGATCCACCCTGAATATATATATATATATATACATATATTTGTGGTGTGTGTGTGTGTGTGTGTGTGTGTGTGTGTGTGTGTGTATTCTCCGGTATTAATATCATGGGATAGTCTTGGAATTAATGAATACTTTGCTTCTTTGCATACCAAACTTTGCCTCCCCCACGGCTGTACCAAATTTCTCTTGGAACTTTTTACCTGTATGATGGGATATTTTCAAAGTCTACTGCCTATTCACCCCAGAACTCATTCTATTCAAACAAAGGCCAATTATTAGAGTAATCTGAGTCCTTCTGCTCAATTATAATAAACTAGCCACGAGTATGATCGCAGTGGTGGGAGGGCCGCTGTAAGTGGGTTAAAGTAGGTAAAGAGTTAAGATAATGAAGAAGTAAATTACGGTTGAAGATTTGTGTAAATTCAGTTGAGATAAAAAGTTTCTCTATTTTTTGATTATCATAACATTACGGAAACCCCAACTTAATGAATATATAAATGAATTCATATATATATATATATATTATATATATATATATATATATATAATATATAATACCCCCGCTTATCTTATTGAGGACATTAAACCACCAGAAAGTCATCTTCGCTACCTCCCTGTCATAAACACAACTATCCCTAAAAGATGAAATGAACCCGATATGTTTACAGGAAACACCATAAAAATAGATAAAACCTCATGAATTATCTGTGTATCATGTTCAATAAAGTTAGCGGTCTGATGAAACTCATAGGTATACACAGATACCTGTGGGAAGAAATAGATCTATAACCACAAAATGGCTGATTTTCTTTTTCTTTACCATAATATATATATATATATATATATATATATATATATATTATATATATATATATATATATATATACCAAATAATAGGAACTGGCATTTTACAGTATTAGCCTGATGATTTTATTAAGACACATATGTATTTTTACTATTCGAATCAATTCATCGAAACAACTGAAACACTCACATAGACATACATACATTGACACGCACGTACACACACACACACACACACACACACACACACACATATATATATATATATATATTATATATATATATGTATATACGTAGGTAAGATTATGTTAATTATTAAAAGCATATTCATTTTCACACATAGAATATCAATGAATCTGTTTTTAAGGAAATCAATTAGGTGATGAGTATTAACTCGGTACCACAAAATTATACATTGAACATTTCAGATCAAAATTGATTTAATTTGTCTTTATAAGAAAGGCTTATTAAAGACCACAGATAATATTTTAAATGATGTTCATCAAGGATTATCATCTTCCCCCTCTCTCTCTTTCTCTCTCTCTCTCTTCTCTCTCTCTCTCTCCTCTCTCTCTCTCTCTCTCTCTCTATATATATATATATATATATATATATATATATAATATATATAAATAGATTCAATTTAGTATAATTTGGCAAAAGGCCACAATGTCAGAATCCAACGAAAATAACATACATTACACAACATACACACATACACATACGAACACCCACACACACATACCCACACACACACATACCCACACACACACATACCCACACACACATACTTATATATGTATAATTAATTCATATCATATTAATATTGTATATAAATATTCATGTCATATTATTGTATATGACCTAATTTAAATTTAACATAATCTGGCAAAAGGCCACAAGTGGGTGATTCCAATGAAAATCGAATTCACCACACACACACACACACACCACACACACACATATTTATATATATATGTGTGTGTATATATATTTATAAATGCTTTATGGAGTTCAGTTTTATTACATTAGACCTAGATTTGAGGTATCTTGTATTCGTCTAATCTAGTTATTGGAAAATACTTACTCGGTAAAAAACATTCGAATGTGAAAATCATATGTTTTTCCAGATTTGGAGTTTATAATGACATTAGACAAGAAATATAGGACGAACGAATTTATATCTGCGAGCGAATTTATTGGCTTAAAAAAGCAACAAAAAAAAACAGGTCGAAAAACGATCTGAATAAAAATTTCCCAATAAAACGTTTATTCTAAAATTAGCTCCAACGAGACCCACACACACGTACGAGACATCCACACGTATATAGATGTATAGATAGATAGGAAGAGATATTTATTATAGATGTGTATTTATACTTCATAGACATACGCTCACTTACACATACATGTATTCAAAGGAAGAGTGCACATGTCTGGGCTAAGAACAGACAAATTTGTCTATAAAAGAACAAATGAATGACCAGACTCCTCTTCCTTCTACTCCTCTTTCTTCTACTCCTCTTCCTTCTACTCCTCCTCCCCCTTTTCCTTCCATTTTCTTTTTCATTTTATTTATCCCCTCGTCGCCATTTTTAGTTCTCATTAATACAATATCTTATTGGGAATTCTGTTGAAAGAGACGCAACCAGAAAAAAAAAGAAAGAAAAGAAAGAAAGAAAGAAGTGACGTCGGATCGAACACGCGCGCACACACGCACACACACAAGTCGGTTTTATAGCTAAGCTTTATGTTAATGCGTTATTTTTAGAACTGGCAGTACAATAATATAGGCATACAAAATATTGAATGCTGGGAGGAAGATATCGACGACTGATCGGTAGATGAAGGATACAGATGTGGAAGAGAACAGTGACCAGCTATAATAGATAATTTTAAACGCATCGATCGATTAGGAGAGCTGAATGAGAGGTTCTAAGGGAAGAGGGGTTTTGATGATTTGCCATTCAACCGAACCGCCTCTAATTCACATTATTATCTTAAAGTTAATTCAAATTCGATACGACTCAATACAAAATCTAATTCATTGTTTCATATATCTGTATATAACATGTATATAGAAATATAAAATTTTAGGTCAGATATTTATTTTAAACAACACACACACACACACACACACATATATATATATATATATATATATATATATATATAATAATATATATAATATATTATATATATATATATAACATATTATATATATATACATATTATATAATATATATTATATATATATATATATATTATATATATATATATATATATATAGTTAATTGATGTATTCATTTTTCATTATTTTCCTTTTTGAATCACACTCAGTTTGTCAATAAAAAGTCCTGAAAAAGTATGGAGACCACCCGAAATATCGGATAAAAAAAGCAGACCAAAGGCAAAACAACATTTCATCTAATTGTAATACCGTTTTGTTTTGATCTCCTTATTTCCAGTGCTTCAAATATTACCAAAATCATCCCAAGAACATATATATATATTATATATATATATATATATATATATATATATATATATATATATATAATATATATATATATAAGTATTTTTATTTATTTAAAGAAAAGAGACATCATTGAATCAATAAAAATGTAAAAGTGCTTAATGTCTAAAAGCAGAGCAGTAATAAGGACAAATATATCAAAGTATTAATTCACAATTTCAACTGTGACTCAAGTTTCACGTAGGAGACTACGATCATCAAATAATTGCAGTCTTCCCAATGGAAACTCTGGGGAGACTACGTGAAATGTGAGTCTCAGTGTAAAAGAATGGGAGCTAAACACACATACACACTCACAGACACACACACACACACACACACACACCATATAGATATATATATATGAGGATGAGCAAACTATTCTTGAATCTTGACTAGATAGAACTGAAAAACTTTCCCGCGAATCATCAAATTTAATCAAGGACATAATTGTCTTACATGTCGACATATTTAAAAAGATAGACCTAGATCCATTTTCCTCGCTAAATCAGTTGTTCCACTTTCTTGACCTGGTTAGACATGTCTCTGGCATATCTATATTATATATATATAGTATATATATATATATATATATATATATACACAAGGTGTGTCAAAAACGTATCGAGATTTTTTATACTTTTTGACCACCTTGTATTCTGAAAAAATAACGATCCATTTATTAAGGTTTTTAGAATACAAGGTGGTCAATACAGGGTGCCAAGCTTAAAGCTGTATTTACCAATATAAAAATGAAGAATATATATATATAATTATGTTATCTATTTAATAGGTGAAACTTAGTTCGAAACCATATTCATATCCCATCTACAGACACTACTATCTATCTATCTATCTATCTATCTATCTTTTCTTTTCTTTCTATCTCTCTCTCAGTATCTCTACCTCTCTCTCTCTCTCTCTCTCTCTCTCTCTCTATATATAATATATATATATATATATATATATATATATATTATATATATGATATATTGCTAACTTTTGTTATAAATGTAATTTAACCCTTATTACATCTACAGACACTGTTGCTACACACTCTCCTACTTATCTACTAATATTCTTATCTTATTATGCAAGACAAAAGAACGAGTGTAAATTTAGCTCATCCACTAATAACAGGAATCTATTTTTATATGTGCTTCTTAATCTTTCTATAAATAGCTATACGTGCATATCTACAGTTCATATAACTCAATTCTTCAATCATTTTCTCAATATATTTAACTCATCATCCCTGCTGATTGATGAATTAAATATAGATTTTCCAAAACGAAGCTTTAATAATGCTAGTAAATTATTTAAAAAAAGGCCTCATTCTATCTGTTTAAATTAAAACCACTAAGCAAAAGCGAATGGGTGAATGGTGTATCTCCAGTACAAATCACAGATCAATAAATGAGTGTGAGCAAAAACGGAGAAAGACACCGAGTTTAAAAATATCGTTTGGCCGAGCTAAAAATAACCTATTCAATGCGTTAGCTTCTCTTCTGTTCGATACTACCGCCACTCACTGGTACGAAAATAATAGCTAGCTCCACATGATGATGATGCGAAAACAGTGTCTATCTTTAACTATAATTATATACATTTAACGATAACTCAAGTTGATCTATCTTTAGCAATATATGTCGAGAATAGTAAGAAAGATTACCACTCACTTACCACCTCATAATGTGTATATAATATACGAATATGATTTTAGTTAATTCTTTTAAAAAGAAGAAGCTATCTTAGCAGATATTACTATATATACATACACACGCCCATTAAACATGAGTTAAGTCAGTTTTAAATATAGTAATTTATTTTGGTTTCTGGTCTCTTGTTTCTTTTTCTAGTCTATATATAATTTTCTTTATGTGATTTCTTTATTTATGGATATGTTCTATCCGGATTCTTTTACAAAGAAGGATCTGTGTCCTCTTTTTTTACTATGAACTCACGTCAAACTACAGCTCACACTGTGATCTAAATACTACGGTAGATGCTAGAAGAAAGGAACCTAATTTCTCTACTCCCTGAAATCATGTTCTAAGAAGGATGTACTAAAACGACCAAAAAAGGAAGTCTGAATCTCAAAGATTATCTTGTCCTCCTCAAAAAGAGATAGAAAGAATGCGAAAATAAACTTGATCCAACGAAGATGAAAAGATAGAAAATTAAGTCATCATAAAGATGTAATAAAAAGAAAAGAAATATGAAGACAATAGACTATTTAAAAGAGACGCTGATTTTTTTTAAAGTGTATAATTTTATGGAGCAAAATGAAATGAGAGAAGAAAAGAAGAGAAGAAGAGAGAAGAGAAGAAAGAAAAGAAGAAGAGAAGAAGAAGAAATTTTAAAAAAAGAAGCAGAAGAAGAAAATGTTTTCGTCTTAATGTCTAATAAGAAAAGGGCTAATTGGGAATTTAAAAAAAGAAAAAAAATTTAAAAAATATAAAGATGACAAGAAATCAACAATTATACAAGAAAGAAGAAAAGAGAGAAGAAAAGAAAGCGGAAAGAAAGAAGAAAAGAAGAGAAAAGAAGAAGCAAAATGAAAGTGAAAGTTGAAATATAATCAAGATAAAAGTTAAAGAAAAAAGAAAGAGAGAAGAAAAGAAGAAAAATGAAAAACGAAAAGCGAAACTGAAAAGTTGAAATATAATCAAGTAAGATAAAAGTTAAGAAAAAAAAAAGAAAAAAAAAAAGGAAAGAAAAAAATGAAAAAATAAAAATTGATTTGAATTCTTAAAATTCTAAATTATTTCTATTCAGGGGGAAAAATCTCTTCTCTTTCCATCTATTATTTTCTTCTTTTTTTACCAATTTTAGCGAATACAGAAAAACTACCCGAATTCTAAGTTAGCCTCAAACTCGTGTTTACTCCCACCCATCGACATCCCACCCTAAAAAATAATTAGTTTCTGTATCGATTACTTAAAACCGGGTATACATGCATGAATGAATGAACATGGAATAAAGTGGTGGAGTGAATAAGTTTTAAAAAAAAATGAAGAGTAAATGAACGAATGATAAGTTGAACGATAAAAATGAAATGAAAGTTGAATAACTACGTACAGTTTTCTTACTTTTCGTTTCTTCAATTCGTCTCGTTTGGCGTATCTTTTAAAGTGCGAAAAAAAAAAGAAGATCTTTCCCGATATCTTTTTGAAAGCGTGTAAAAATAAGCCTAATTTGTAAGTACGGCGAAAAAATTTTCCTTTGTTCTTTCTTTCCTTCCTTCCATTTTTTTTTCATCTCTTTTAGTTTTTAAAAATAAAACTTTTTTCTATCTCGATTCGAATTAGTTTGTCGGACATCGAGGAGTTCTTTTTTTCGCGGTTTGCTTTTTTTTTTCGGGTTAAAAGCGGAAAATAAGTGAACGCGAATGTGCACCCCCGCCCACCAGTTACCGGTCGGACAATTAATAGGAAGCACCCTGAAATCGAAAAAGAGAAAGTTCGGCCAAAATCTTTTAAAAAAAAAAGAAAAAGAAATGAAAAAAAACAAAGAAAAAAACAAAAAAGAAGGAAGACTCGAATGTCACCTGATGTAGATGGCTATGCCTCATCGGTCGCTGTCCACGCACAAACACAGTTTAAAACACATGTTTAGTGCGAGGGCGAGACTGACGCGAACACCAAAAAAAAGGCAACATCGAGTTTCCCGCCAGCCGTCCTTTTCCTTCAGGTTGGTCTGGTCAGGTCTGGTCCTCATCTTTCTGCACCGGTCTCTTCTTCAGTCATCTGTTCCTTTTGTGGGAATCCTTTTTTCTTTTCTGTCTTTCTTGGTACCCATCGGGAGTGCATCTGAAAGCCGGTTCGTTTCTTTGTTCTTTTCGTCTAAATTTCGGGTTTTGAAGAAATCTTTTATCGAGAAATCACGTACTCAGCTGGCCGGCCTGTTTGACATCAATGTGTGCGTGTGTGTGTGTAAAGCCGTGTACATGAGTATTGGTGAATGTGAAACAATATAACTTATTAATCCTTATCTTCTTGAATTCCCGCCTTTTCTTAGTCTAGTTTTCTATGTGCGTATCCTTATCTGATCGCTATGCTATGCTATCCTTAAACAACCTGTTCACTATCGGTATGTAGTCGGGGAAAGCCTACGAATCTCGCCGCAAGTTGCCGTTTATATCTGGGATAGCTATTCTAGTGTCCGTAACTCTAGGCCTTAAACCATTTCTTTTTGCCGGCTCCAGAAACGAAATCACCATTAAAAAAGTTAAAACGCTAATGTCAGTGCTAACCCTTCCGAATATGCCAGTCAGATTTACCTAGTTTGAACTAATTTTCATTGTTCTTATTGTAATTGTCATGTTGATTGGCTAGTCCCAGTTCCGTTGTCAGTAGTTTCAGACGAGCAATTCCTACTATAATTGGGCCATTTCCATACTAATCCGATTTTTAAACACAAACTACAACCGCACAAAAACTAGTTAATACTAAAATATAGAATTGTCAATCTAGTCTATTTTCGTTCGTGCTATCATCTTTCTAAAATAGCCGTCTTTGTTCTTTCTAAGTTTTGTGGTTGCTTGCACGTCTGCATCAGTCCAGAAGCTAGAAGTATTCTGTCGCTTTACTGTTCTTATCAAGAAGAGTCGAGGATCCCTACGCAAGGCTAGAGCGAACGAAGAGAGGCGAGAGAGAGGAGAATGAAGGAAAACGATTATTCGCGAGCGGGAGATAGTGCGTGCGTGCGTGTGGGCGATTATCGGAACCATTGAACAGTGCTGGGCAAGAGAGCGAGCAATCGATGGTTCCAGCACAGTGAATTATTAAAAAAAAGTAAGACCGCTTGAAAGCGTTGTAATCGTAGTTGCAATAAATTGTCGATTGGAAACAGTTGCGGTCGAGGTCGCAGTTGTAGTAAAGTATTAATCTAAATGTATCTGAGATTTGTGTCGTAGCCCTATATGCATAATTTAGCGAGGTTGATGTTAAATTTTTCTAAAACTGTTGGCTTGCTGGTCATTGATGATGTTCGTTATTTTTGGGCTGTGCTATAATTTTGTTGCGCTTCTGTCGTTTTTTGTTGTCTTTTACGAATGTCCTTTTTGTATGTTGCGTGCGTGCGTGTGTGGTACATCTGCGTGTTGTGCACTGTTGGATACGATGCCCGTGTTCCTAAATTCTCTGCTCGATCGTTTTCAGTTTTTCAAGCTGCTTTTGTAAAAAAATGAAAAAAACATTTTGCAAAGCAACTGATCTGTTTTTTTCTCGAGCAGGATAAAA
>CM042154.1:68038134-68045634 GCA_023376005.1 Doryteuthis pealeii
GTTTTATTAGTGGATGAGCTAAATTTACACTCTTCTTTGTCTTGCATAATAAGATAAGAATTATAGTAGATAAGTAGGGAAGAGTGGTGTAGCAACAGTGTCTGTAGATGTAAAATAAGCGGTTAAATTACATCTATAACAAAAAGTTCAACACATATATTCATTATATATATTATATAATATATATATATATATATATATATATATATATATATATATATAGGAGAGAGAGAGAGAGAGAGAGAGAGGGGGGTAGAGATACTGAGATAGAGATAGAAAGAAAGAAAGAAAGAAAGATAGATAGATAGTAGTGTTGTAGATGGGATATGAATTTGGGTTTCCGAAAACTAAGTTTCACTTATTAATAGATAACATATTATATATATATATATTCTTCATTTTTATATTTGGTAAAATACAGCTTAAAGCTTGGTACTTTTGACCACACCTTGTATTTCTAAAACCTTAATAAATGGATTCGTTATTTTTCAGGAATACAATGGTGTGTCAAAAAGTATAAAAAATTCTTCGATACGTTTTTGAACACACCTTGTGTATATATATTATATATTATATATATACTATATATATAAGAATAGGATATGCCAGAGACATGTCTAACCAGGTCAACGAAAGTGGGAAACAACTGATTTAGCGATGAAAATGGGAATCTAGGTCTATCTTTTTAAAGTATGTCGACATGTAAGACAATTATTATCCTTGATTAATTTGATGATTTCGCGGGAAAGTTTTCAGTCTATCTAAGTCAAGAGATTCCAAGAATAGTTGCCTCATCCTCATATATTTATATATATACACACACATATATATATGGGTGTGTGTGATACATGTGTGTGTGTGTGTGTTGTGTGTGTGTGTGTCTGGTCTGTCTGTCTGTGAGTGTGTATGTGTGTGTTTAGCTTCCCCATTCTTTAACACTGAGACTCACATTCACGTGTCTTTCCCAGCAGTTTTCCATTGGGAAAGACTTCAATATTTGATGATCTGTACTCTCCCCTACGTGAAACTTTGAGTCACAGTTGAATTGTGAATTAATACTTTTGAATATTGTTCCTTATTACTGCTCTGGCTTTTTAACATTAGCACTTTTACATTTTTATTGATACCATGATGTACTCTCTTTCTTTAAATAAAATAAAATACTAATATTATATATATAATTATATATATAGTATATATATTATATATATATATATATATATGATATTTCTTGGGGATGATTCTTTGGTAATATTTTGAAGCATTGGACAATATAAGGAGAACAAAAAACAAAACGTTTACAATAGATGAATGTGTTTTGCCTTTGTCTGCTTTATTTTAATCCGATATTTCGGGTGGTCTCCATACTTTTTTCGCCGGACTTTTTATGGACAAGACACCACAAACTGAGTTGTGATTCAAAAGGAAAAAATAAAAAACGAATATCATTTCAATTAACTATATATATATATATATATATATTATATATATATATATATATTATATTATATATATATATGTGTTTTAAAATATATAATATAAATATATATATTATATATATATTATATGCTATATATATTATATATGTATATATAATATATACCATATATATTATATAGATATATATTTATTTAATTATATATTAATATATATATATATGTTTGGTGTGTGTGTGTGTGTGAGCAGAGTGTGTGGTTTTAAAATAAATATCTGACCTAAAATTTTATATTTTCTATATACATGTTATATACAGATATATGAACAATGGAATTAAGATAGTTGATATTGAGTCGTATCGAATTTGAATTAACTTAAGGATAATAATGTTGAATTAGAGGCGGTTCGGTTTGAATGGCGCAAAATCATCAAAAACCCCTTCCCTTAGAACCTCTCATTCAGCTCTCCTAATCTCGATCGATATTGCGGTTTTAAAATTATCTATTATAGCTGGTCACTTGTTCTCTTCCACTCTGTATCCTTCATCTACCGATCGTCGTCGATATCTTCCTTCCAGCATTCAATATTTTTGTATGCCTATATTGTACATGCCAGTTTCTAAAAAATAACCGCATTAACATAAAAGCCTTAGCCTAAAAAACCCGACTTGTGTGTGTGCGTGTGTGCGCGCTGTGTTCGATACGAACGTCACTTCTTTCTTTCTTTCTTTCTTTTTTTTTTTCGGTTGGCGTCTCTTTCAAACAAGAATTCCCAATAAGGAGATATTGTATTAATGAGAACTAAAATGGCGACGAGGGAAAAATAAAATGAAAGAAAATGGAAGGAAAAAGGGGAGGAAGGAGTGAAGGAAGAGGAGTAGAAGAAAGAAGAGTTAAGAAGGAAGAGGGAGTTGGTCATTCATTTGTTCTTTATATAGACAAATTGTCTGTTCTTAGCCCAGACATGTGCACTCTTCCTTTGAATACATGTATGTGTAAGTGAAGCGTTATGTCTATGAAGTATAAATACACATCCTATATTAAATATCTCTTCCTAATCTATCTTATACATCTATATTACGTGTGGAAAGTCTCTACGTGTTTGTGGGTCTCGTTGGAGCTAATTTCTAGAAATAAACGTTTATTGGAAATTTTTATTCAGATCGTTTTTCGACCTGTTTTTTTTTGTTTGCTTTTAAGCCAATTAAATTCGCTTCGCAGATATAAATTCGTTCTCCTATATTCTGCTAATGTCATTATAAAAACTCAAAAATCTGAACAAAACAATATGATTTTTTCACATTCGAATGTTGTTTACGAGTAAGTATTTCCAATAACTAGATTAGAGAATCAAGATACCCTCAAATCTAGGTCTAATGTAATAAACTGAAACTCCATAAAGCATTTATAAATATATATACACACATTATATTATATAAAATATGTGTTGTGGGTGTGTGTGTGTGTGTGTGTGTGTGTGTTTGGTGTGGTGAATTCGATTTCATTTGGAATCACCCACTTGTGGCCTTTTGCCAGATTAATGTTAAATTAAATTAGGGTCATATTACATAATATGACATGCAATATTCTATTATACAATATAATATGATATGAAATAATAACATATATAAGTATGTGTGGTGCGGTTAATGTGTGTGTGTGGTATGTGTGTTTGTGGGCTGTTCGTATGTTTATGTGTTGTGATGTTGTGTAATGTAGGTCATTTTCGTTGGATTCTGACATTGTGCGCCTTTTGCCAAATTATACTAAATTGAATCTAGTTTATATATATATATAATATATATATTTTATATATATATATATATAATAGAAGAGAGAGAGAGAGAGAGAGGAGAGAGAGAGAAGAAGACTGAGAGAAAGAGAGAGGAGGGGAGATGATAATCCGATGGAACATCTTAAAAAATATTAATTCTGATGGTCTTTAATAAGCCTTCTTTATAAGACAAATAAATCAATTTTG
Organism: Doryteuthis pealeii; assembly: GCA_023376005.1. Lineage (NCBI taxonomy): Eukaryota > Metazoa > Mollusca > Cephalopoda > Myopsida > Loliginidae > Doryteuthis > Doryteuthis pealeii. Next base: position 68,041,552 of record CM042154.1, read on the forward strand.
ATCTGAAAATTTTCAATGTATAATGTTTGTGGGTACCGAGTTAATACTCATCACCTTAATTGATTTCTTTAAAAACAGATTCATTGATATTTTATTGTGAATATGAATAGCTTTTTAATAATTAACATAATCTACTACGTATATACATATATATATATATGTGTGTGTATATGTGTGTGTTGTGTGTGTGTGTGCTGAGAGTGTGTGTACGTGCGTGTCAATGTATGTATGTCTATGCTGAGTGTGTTCTAAGTTGTTTCGATGAATTGATTCGAATTAGTAAAAATACATATGTGTCTTAATAAAGATCATCAGCTAATACTGTAAAATGCCATTCCCTCCTTGGCTGGTTATATAAATATATATATTATTATATATATTATAATATATATATATATATATATTATAGTAAAGAAAAAGAAAATCAGCCATTTTGTGTTATAGATCTATTTCTTCCCACAGGTATCTGTGTTTATACCTATGAGTTTCTTCAGGACCGCTAACTTTATGAACATGATACACAGATATTCATGAGGTTTTAATCTATTTTTTATGGTGTTTCCTGTAAACATATCGGGTTCATTCATCTTTTTAGGTATAGTTGTGTTTATGACAGGGAGGTAGTGAAGATGACTTTCTGGGTGGTTTAATGTCCTCAATAAGATAAGCGGGGGAGTATATATATAATATATATATATATATATATATATATGAATTCATTTTTATATATTCATTAAGTTGGGGGTTTCCGTAATGTTATGATAATCAAAAAATAGAGAAACTTTTATCTCAACTGAATTTACACAAATCTTCAACCGTAATTTACTTCTTCATTATCTTAACTCTTTTACCTACTTTAACCCACTTACAGCGGCCCTCCCACACTGCGATCATACTCGTGGCTAGTTTATTATAATTGAGCAGAAGGACTCAGATTACTCTAATAATTGGCCTTTGTTGAATAGAATGAGTTCTGGGGTGAATTAGGCAGTAGACTTTGAAATATCCCATCATACAGAGGTAAAAAGTTCCAAGAGAAATTGGTACAGCCGTGGGGAGGCAAAGTTTGGTATGCAAAGAAGCAAAGTATTCATTAATTCCAAGACTTATCCCATGATATTAATACCGGAGAATACACACACACACACACACACACACACAACACACACACCACACACACACACACCACAAATATATGTATATATATATATATATATATATTCAGGGTGGATCTGGGAGTAATGCCAATCAAGGACTCCTCTCCAGTCATTTACTTTTATTGTACTTCAAATTTGTTATGATAATTGATATGTTTATTGATATTCACATCTTCGAAAATTTGTAACATCAATCTCCATATATATATATATTTCTAAGATACTAATTAGCTAACTGAATCATCTTTTCTATTTTACTACGGTCCATTTGTAACAGTCGTAACATGATGATTGTGATAATTCTATTCAGAAAGAAGGTTAGGATACTAATTTGCATAATTACTTATGTCGTTCAGTGCGACTCAGACCTGAATGATTATCATTCACTAACAAACTGAACAGGGAATTAGATTGTTCTCTAAGTTCGGCCATTATAAGATTGCTAGAATGAAAAATATCCTATTATTTGCAATATGTTTGTGTTTACTGCCTTTAGAAAACCATTTTATTTCTAAAAATATTCTAAAAATAACTTTTCTTCGCAAAAAAAACTTTTCTTCTGACGAGGATCTAAAATCGGATCTCATTAAGAACAATTTAGAAAGAAATAATACAGAATAAATATTCCTATTTGTTCATCCATATATATATATATATATATATATATATATATATTATATATATATATATATATATAATATATATAAGAATGAATGGAACGTTATTTTTTTTTTATTTTTTAGAATACATGGTAATTCAAAAAGTTACAAAAATCTCGATACTTTTTTGACCAACCCTATATATATATATATATATATATATATATATATATATTATATAGGGTTGGTCAAAAAAGTATCGAGATTTTTGTACTTTTTGAATTACCATGTATTCTAAAAATAAAAAGAAAATAACGTTCCATTCATTCTTCATTTCTATCTTTAAACTTTAAACTTAGTACTCTTTTTTGAAACATATTGTATTCTGAAGAAAAATAATGAATGGAAAGTTTTTTTTTTCAGAATACAAAGGTGTGTTCAAAAAAGTACAAAAAATGTCGACACTTTTTTTATACATCTTGTATATATATATATATATAATATATAATATATATATTATATATATATATAAAGTTTTAAAAAAATGGTCATATAGCAGTTATAGATCAATGTATACCCATATGGTATATGTATATACATATGAGTTTCATCAGACCACTAAATTTATTGAAATAATTACAGAATTCATGGGACATTTTATATAATTTGGAGGATTTCAGAATTAATTCTGGTTCAGTTCTTATCATCATCTCAGGGGGACGGCGTTTATGTCCAGTAGCTAATTAGGAAGGTGGTCTTCTTTGTGGCTGAGGTGGTTTGATGTTGTCCATCCATTATAATCTCATTTAGAGAATGGTTTTCCCTGTCTCAGTCTTTTGATTTTTCTAAGAAGGATTGAAAAAACACAGGTTTAAATGAGTTAAGTGGTGAGTTTATTGGCCGACGTGCAGTGTTTCGATCAATTAATTAGATCATCTTCAAGGGCATTTGTTGGTATATGGAAGGTAATAAGAAATTTTTTATCACAGAATAACGAGAATAACGAGAAAAGCGAGTGATAGTCCTTGTTTATCAAACTTCAAATTTTAAACAGGACTGATGAACAAGGGACTATCACTCGCTTTTCTCGTTATTCTGTGATAAAAAATTCTTATTACCTTCCATATACCAACAAATGCCTTGAAGATGATCTAATTGATTAGATCGAAACACTGTAGTGTCGGCCAATAAAACTCACCACTTAACTCATTTAAAACCTGTTGTTTTTCAATCTTTCTTAATATACTACACACACACACAAAACACACACACACACACACACACACACACACACACACACACAATATATATATATATATATATATATATATATATATATATGCATACGAGGGTGAGACAAAAGGTAATGCCATTTTGTTTAGGACAGGTATATTACCAACACAGGATCATATATCATACATCAAAATGAAGCTGATCCTCTGTGAATCACAGCCCTACTTCTCCACATAGTCACTGTTTCTCTCAATAGCAATGTTTCACCTTTGAATGAAACCATGTATCCCTGCCCCGTAAAATTCAGTTGACTGTTGTTTGAGCCACTTATTCACGACAGATTTCACTTCCTCGTCACTGGAATAATATGTGCCTCTCTTCCGCCCCATGAAAGAGGATTTTGAGAGGCAAACATTATTCCAGTGACGAGGAAGTAAAATGCATGCACTGTTACACACACAACACACACACACACACACATATATATATATATATATATATATAATATTATATATATATATATATATATATATATATATATATATTTACCAATCCCTCTGGACGAGCAGGATGTGACACAAGGTCAATTTCTTAAGCGGAGTTAAACTGGTTTGAATTCAAAAATTTTCCTACTCCTAGACCGGTTGTCTAACCAAGGGTAAAGAGCCCAGTCTGCCCTACTATTTAGCCATAGCTGGAGGGAGAGTGAGATTTATATCTTTCCCAAGGGCTAAGTGAAATGCAATTACCATATATATATATATATATATATATATATATATATATATATATATAGAGAGAGAGAGAGAGAGAGAGAGAGAGAGATATACATAGAGATATAGATATACACACGCTTATAATATATGTGTATGTATGTATTATGTATGTCCTGTCACAAAAACAACGACAGAAAAGCGTAAACTATAGTTCTTTTCTAAGCTTAGATTAGTTTACTTTTAACACAAGGTATGGAGTCCCAATGAGGTTCAAATTATTTACTAAGTTATATAAGTTTATGAAAATAACTTCTTAACTATTTCTCCATAACGGTTACTCTTAAAAGGCTGACATGAATTTGTATGTAAACAAAATTT
>CM042154.1:68050634-68095384 GCA_023376005.1 Doryteuthis pealeii
TGATTATGACCGCTTTTTCTATACTTAAATCTTTAAATATTATTATTATATTATTATTATTATTATTATTATTATTATTATTTTATTTTATTTTATTTTGAATTCAAAATAATACTAAATAGAATACAATGTGTACAAGGAGAAACTCTTGGTCGAAACACGTGTCGGCACTCCAATGAATAATTTTTATCCATTCAACATTTTCTTTTTTTTTCTTTTTTCAACATAATATATATATATATATATATATAAAATATATATAGTATATATATATTTGGCTATTATAAATTTATTTCCGCCGGAAGTCAATAATGAGCCCAGTTTCATCAGACATTCATTTATTGAGTTCCGGTCGAAATAAATTTTTAATAGCCAAATAACAGTTCGTTAAGTTAATCTTTTTTTTATTGGAAGTGTAAATATTCTCTGTATATAATTAATTTATTAATTATCGTGCATTGAGGTCTCTTAGGGATTTGTAAAAATCCTTGTATATGTGTGTATAGGTATACATCAACATGAGTATGCTTTGTGGTAGTATAGATGATATTGATGGTCCCAAATAGAATTATCCCAACATACCAGTCAATCGGATACTTTTATCTTCAAATACATATATATATATATATGTATATATATATATATATATATATGTATGTGTGTGTGTGTGTGTGTGTGTGTGAATGTTACATATCTACGCATTAAGAATACACGCACAACACACACACACACACACACACACACATATATATATATATTATATATATATATATATATACTAGCTAAAGTACCCGGTCCATGACCAGACTAAAATGAAATTTGGAAGACCAGGGAGTGAGAGAGAAAGTGGAAGACAGTAGTTAGAGAGGGGCAAGAGGAAAATAATTCTTGAAACTAAAATCATTGAGAATTTGTATATTTCAGGATTTGCATTTTCTGTATATATTACTATACAACAAATTGAAAGTATTCGTTTGTATATTTGCTGTTTTTTTTTTTTTTTTTGTAAATTGTGTAATATCATATGTACCTAATAGAACAGAAAAACTTAACAATGTAATATATATTTAAATTACAACCGAATTAGACACATGTAAGGAAAGGAAAATAAGATACTGTTACTTAATGTAATACACATTCTTGTAAGTACACCCAATTTGTCCAAAAATCCGTGATTTTTACAAAACAATTTACCCCCCCGCCTTTAAAAGAAAGTTGCCAAAAATCAGAGAATAATCCGATTTTAATATCTATTAATGTCAGTGTCTATTTATCAATGAATGGATTTTATAATGCATCAGTTATTTTATTTCAAAACTTTCTGATTTTTTAAGGGCATTTAATTTTGTCCACTCCCACCTATTTTGGCGGCTCAAAATATCGGTGGGGTTATATAATTTTGAAACTAATTACAGTATGAATAAAAAGACAAAGACCGAAGGTGTGAATAGAAGAAAGAAAAAGAATAAAGGATGATATTCTGGTAGAAAATAAGTACAGAAAATCGGAAAATAAAATGAAAATAAGAACTAAAAAAATAATTTTTCGAGAACTATATGATTGTCTTAACCTTATTGCCATTATGGCAAGCCTCAACCCTTTTTTATCATATATGTGCTAGAAGGCGGTGGCTGAGGATCTTAATGTCCTGGGTATGACGTTAAACTATCTAATGGAGAAGTTCCAATTTTGGAGCTCTGGGAAATGTGGTGTACCCCTTCATCGCCATTACTCCCAGGTCCACTCTGACCCGGAGTGTTAGTACTTGTTAGGGTCCCATCTATAGCTTAAATAGAAAAAGAAATGAGTTAAAAATTTGTTAGAAAAAATTGAGTTTAAGAAAAATGAGTACCCATCAATAATGAATAAAACGAAGGGTCTTTGGTATAAAATAATCCAAGGGTTGACATGCCGAAAAATCCAACCAACCAACCAAATCTGTGCTTGCTTTAAACCGCACACGGTGGCTCTCTCAGTACTGTGATCTTACCGTAAACCGCTGGCAGTGGTTTTCGCACATGTCACTTGTTTACACTAAAAATCACTACGGGAACACCCCTGCCATCTTTTGTTTTTGTCTGTAAACTAACCCTGAAACTGGTATTTAATCCTTGAAATATCCCATCATACAGGTTTTAAGAAAATACCAAGAAAAATTAGGTACGGCCGTGTGGGAATAAGGGTTAACATCGTTTAAAAAACTAAAGTTGGCGCTCTAATGTCCCTCCTAAAAACAGAAGACCTATATGGAAAATTTTAAGTCCTGGCAAATAAAAAAATATAAACAATACCAAAGTATATATAAAAAAATATCTGAGAAGTAGGGAATAAAACAAACCACATAGAAATGTACACCATGAATAAGTTTTAGAATATATCAAGAAACTTAAACATAGAAACTTTTATCAAAATGACTTGAGTCGGCATTAAATGACCCGAAAAGGATTGATATGCCGTAAAACAAAACAACCCAAACCAATCAAATTACTGTAAATCCTCGAGTATAGTCCGCCCTTGAGTATAATACGCAGGGGATTTTTAAAGGGCTGTACCTCTTTAAAAAATCGTCTGAATAAACATTGCCTGACAGCAAATAGAGACTCGGACATTGCTTAGAAAATATTTTTCATTTTTAACCTCGTATATAGTACGCACTAGGGGTTTTGACCTTTAAATTTTGGGAAAAATGTGCGGATTATACACAAGAGGTTACGGTACTCCGATCATCACTGGTATTACTTGAGTCTTCATATGCCCCCCTACATCCTGTTGATTTCGATATCCAGGTATTTGTATTTAGATAGTTGCTCCGCGAACTTTACAGAGGAATTCTCTCTGATGATATGGCTATAACAATTAACATCTTCTTTTCTTGTGTTTTTTTAATGATTATGTTGGGTTTATTGGCTCATCATTAGGGCCGATTTAGCTCAGTTGGTAGAGTCTTCGGCTAGGAATCACAAGGTTCTTAGTTCGATACCGGCCCTGGCCAACTCAGCGTATGAGTAGCACAGGGATCTGTGCGGTAAAGCAATGAGCTGATGGTAGATGTGGCGCTCCACCTCAGATGCTAAAATAATCTCCTTGGTCTAACGCTAGTTAAAAGGGGATAGGCTCTCTCGATGTCTAGCTGATACCGACATTAGGCCGCCCTGACGACTTTACTTTTTTTTTTTTTACTTATTGGCTCATCTCCCTGGCAATGTATATAGGTATGTCCCTGGGTATTATTATCACAACTGGTAACCTTGATTGAAATACGGGTTACAGCGAGTCATCTCAGCCGGTCAAGTCACGCTGAAAGCATCGGTTCATGCTTAATCACTGAAGTTAAGCAGCGACGAGCCTGTTCAATACTTAATTGGGTCATCGCTTAAGCAATAGCAGTGGAAGTGTGCTGTGCCCATAACCAGTTAAGATTCTTGTGGCCATTTTTAGGCCGCAAGTGAGAGTAGTTTACAGTGGAGATCCCTTGTAGCATTAAGTTTGATCTGTGTTGAGTAGAATCGTATAATGCTTGTCCGTTGGTCCGTGTATCTTGACTCCTATGATCCTTGTGTTCCTCAGTGTTAAGCACGAGCAACTGAACGCCTTTCCACCAAGGCCTTTAAATAGTTAACCAAGCACATATTCGAGCGTGTTGATTGACCGATTCAGTCCACGCAGCCACGAAAAGTCTTTAAATTTAAGTTGAGATCCACAGCACACCTTATATAGCAAAACTATGACCGCCCGTGGTGTAATGGTTAGAAAGCTAGACTCGCAGATGCATTACTACTGAAAAGTGAGTTCGATCATCACTGGATACCCCATACTTGCGGCCTTGTGCCAAACCTAAGCTGTGTTTAGTTTTGGGGGGCACCTCACGTGGTTAGCAAGCTAGATTTGCAGACCATTGTTAGTGAGTTCGATTCTCATTGAGCGCCCCATACTTCTGGTCTTGTGCCACATCTAAGCTATCCTTTGTGAATAACTATATAGCACAATTATTGCAACACTGTAAGCAACCTTTCTTCATCAAAATGATTTGATTCGGCATTAAAAACTAAAAAAAAAAAAGATTAATATGCTGTTAAAAAACAACCAAACAACCAACCTTGGACTCTTCTAAGTATTTCAATTGCTTTATAATGTTTATTATAAGAAACTGATAATAAAGCTGATTCAACTTGCAACACAGTTAAATAATGATCAGTCTACACAAATCTCTACAGTAGTCAACCTGGGTTTTCAATTAGGTTGGTTGCTTATTATGTTTTAAGTCTTATCAACCCTTTTCAGATCATTTTGATAACTAAAGGACTCAGGTTGATTTCAGTAGTAGGTACTGAAATCAACATGAGTCCTTTGGTTAAGTGGTCACACAATTAAGTGTTGAATAGGCTCACTGCTGCTTAACTTCAATATTCTCGCTGGAACCGGTGCTTTAGTGCCGAATCTAGTCATTTTGATAAATAAAGTACTCAGGTTGATTCCAGAACATACTGTTGCTTAAGTGGTCACCCAAAGAACTGGCACATCGCCACTTAACTCCAATTTTAAGTTTGGTTGGTTGCTTTTTTTTACAACATATCAACCCTTTTCAGATCATTTAATGCTGAATGAACTCATTTTGATCTACAAAGAGGTCAGGTTCAGTGAAAACACACATCACTGCTTAACTTCGGTGAACTAACGGGAAAAAGTTATTTCAGTGTGACTTGACCGTAGTCCTTCAATTAGGCTGTCAGCTTGTATTAGAAATATTGATTGGTTGATTTTAACGGCATGTCAATTTGTCGGGAGTTATTTTATGCCCAAAAGTTAGTGAATTACGTAAATTGTACATTTATATTTACATTTTCTGTGTAGTTATTTTAAAAGAGTTTTTTTGTATGCAGTTATATATAAGTATTCCTATCTAATACTAATAATTACATGATTTCAAGTAATTATTTCTATTTGATAATAAGGATTTGGTTGCACAGTGTTATATGGTTTCAAGTAACTGATAATAATAATAATAATAATAATAATAATAATAATAATTAATAAACAAGTAACTATTCTTATTAAGAGAGTGAGTAAAAAAGTAATGCCATTTTCCTCATCACTGGAATAATCTTTGCCTCTCAAACCCTCTTTCATGGAGGCAAGTGAAATCTGTACTGAAGAAATGGCTCAAAGAGCAGTCAACAGAATTTACGGGTCAGGGATATATGCTCACATTCGAAAGTAGAACATTTCTATTGAGAGAAACGGTTGTCACATAAAAAAGGCCTCAATAGTGTCACGGACTGTTAATACAGTAATAGTAGTTGTAAAGAGAGAGAGAAAGAGGGGGAGAGAGAGAGAGAGAGAGAGAGAGAGAGAGAGAGAGAGAGAGGGAGGGAGAGAGAGAGAGAGGGGGGGAATGAATGAATGAAAAATAAATATTAATGAAAAAAGTGTAACATAAAATTCCTATCTAATACGAATATTTTGCAGAAAATAACATGATTTCTAATAACTAATAATCTTTATTAAACAATTATAGCTTTAATTAACTATTAGTTGGTTAGTTATTTTGTTTAATGGCATATCAACCCTTGTGGATCCCCCAATTATTAATTTTCATTGACTCAATGTGTATCAATATATTAGTGTCAGATCGCTCAATGTGCTACAGGTACTATGTAACCCAGTAATACCTGTTCCATAGTCGGATCATCGGCAACTAAACCGGTAACCCCACAGATTTTGTCTGATGAGGGGGTTGGCTAGACACTCTACAGAACGAAAAACGAGACCTGTAAAAGGGCGGAGAAAGCTCTTTGCTCAACGGCCATCTAGCACATTATTTCTAAAGTCCAACACTTCATCATCGCAACAGGGCCGTGTAAATTTGATAGTGTCAGAGCCATACCGTTGGGAACTTAAGCTCCTGATAGGGTCATTGAAAGCGGACATGTCTGGCACTGAGAGGTAGTAGGGCCAAAACCCGACCAAAGGGGCTCTGGAGAAAATCCAAAGGGTGTCTCTATCAATTGTCAGAAATCAACGGCTTTTGGTGTCACTGCATCTGTGGAAGATCTGCGGCAAACAATGGCATCCCTTTCTCTTGACCGGGGTATGCATGTGGGATTTGGAGACCGCTTGTGAATTCCCTATCCCCTTGTAAATCCTACCATGAATTCACTACAAGTGAATTTGTTGGATGGAGCCGGCTCAAACAACCCAGGATGAATGCCGTCACAGAAATATATTAGTAGAAATTATTTTATGTTAGATGTTACATTAATTTCACTAGCAAATATATGCACCCTCTGGGTGCAAGTATTAATATAATAAAAGTTTTAATGTAATAAAATATTATACTAAATTAGAAAGGCTAATGAAACTAAATGAAAATGCAGATAAAAAGATTTGAAACTGAGGCGGGTATAATCGAAAAATAGAACAACTGAAACTTACTATTCTATCACTCCCTTCTTTCATTATAATCTTACTAATTTAACAAAAAATAACTTTAAAATAGGAAATAAAGTTATTTCTTCTTGTTAATAGATTTCTTTTAAGATTTATCTCTGAGATTTTTGCTCATATTTATTAAAATAAAACCAAATAATTAGAAATCTATAATACTAAGCACATATTTATTAAAATCATTTTTAAAGATCAATATGCAAATTAGCCTTCCCGTTAACACTCTAAAGCGCTATTTTGTTGTATATATAAATACAATTGCATGTTATTAGTATTATTAGATTGCTATAATTAACGGCGTCGATCCCGGAGGATTATATATATATATGTATATATATATATATATATATATATATATATATATATATAATATCATCCTCACGTGTAGGATGCGACTCTAGGTCAATATCTTAAGCGGAGTTTAACAAGTTTGAATTTAGAGTTTTCCCTCTCCTAGGCTGGTTGCCTAACCAGGATTAAAGAGCTCTCTCTTCCCTACTATTTACCCGTAACTGAAGAGAGAATAATTTAAAGCACAACTTTACCAAGCGTATATCCTATGTGAAATGCAAACAGTCACGACCAGGATTTGTCCAATTGCCGCTTTAATCATACCATTGCAGTGACATTAATAATTCATCTAAGGCATATATATATGTACACACACACACATACGTATATATATATATATATATATATATATATATATATATATAGTTGAATTTTGAATTGAGTTTTAGTTGACTGTTTCCTAAGCTAACAGATTGGGGGAAAGAAATGAAGAGAAAAAAATTGACTCTTGAGGGAGCCCACAAGACAATGAGCAAACAGGAAAACAGCCAAATTCATTAGACTTCGAAGAATCTATACTCCTTAATACCTTACTAATGTGTCTTCTTGGCAAAGTATTTTAATCAACTGTTTAAGCTGAGCATTCTATAAGTAGACCTTTAGTAAATGTTTAACGATCCATGTCCATTGCAACCCAATCGATTTAATTACATGTCGTGTTTGTGCGCGTTTAAGGATGTACACGTTCGTTTGACTACAGAGATATACAGATACGTCTACACAAACAGATACATGCATATATACACGTGCAAGCATGCAAAAATGAACAAGAGAGAAAAAGGCTGCGTACGGGAGAATATTAACATACATGAATTAACAGAGAAAGCTACATAGTATTAACATAAGTAGATAGATAGATAGATAGATAGATAGATAGTATAGCATAACATACTATAACTATGCTATCTATCTTTCTATCTATCTATGTTAATACTATGTAGCTCTATTAATTCATGTCTGTTAATATTCGTCAGTACGCAGCCTTTTTTCACTCTATAGTATTAATGTGGCATAGATACATAGATACATACACACATACATACTGAAACCTGATGTATTTTTTGTTCTGACAGACAGACAGACTGACATATTGATACATACATAGATACAAAGATACATAGATAGTGTCAGAACAAACATCCATCCATTTAATGTTAAGTATCTATCTATCTATCTATCTATCCATGCCACATTAATACTATAGATAGGTACATGGGTAGTTAACACTGAATGGATTTATATATATTCTTAAACACTTGATATCTACCTATCTGTCTGTCTGTCTGTCTGTCTGTCTGTCTGTCTCTCTCTCTCTCTCTCTCTCTCTATATATATATATATATATATATATATATGAATAGAAAATGAATGAGAAAATGAGAAAAGTATTGGCATGAAAAGGTGCTCAATGCTAATAAAAACATTTTTTTTTAAAATCTCAAACATTTGACTACTGGTTTTTAAGATCTCAACCTTTTGACTCATCTGATGATTGCATAACCATGAAACTTTAAGTTATGAGTCCAAATCCATAATATTACAATTGATTTTATATATATATATAATGACCTATTGTCGATATCTGCTGAAAAGCAAGGGAGTCTATCCCCTTTTCGCTAATTGTTTACCATTTATTTGTTTTATTTGATTATATTTGTTTATTCGGTTAAGAGTTTAGTAATAATATTTGATTATGATAAGCATGATTAAGTTTAATTAATTAAAAAAAAGTTCAATTAATTATTAAATAAGTTTAATCATTGAATAAGTTTATTTTAAAAAATAATCATTTAAAATTATCTATTATCGGAATTATTTTTATGGGAATAAAAATCATTTATTATAGGAATAATTATTTTGAATAAAATAATTAGATAATTATCAAATAGAATTTAGCAGTTATTACGAAAAGAGATTAATCGGAATTGGCTGACCCTACTGTATACGAATAAGTATTTAGTGATATTCCACCATCATTATAGTAAGGAACCACGCACAAACCGAAACTCATGCGTGGCTAGTGTTTAAAAATCGCGCGAATCCTCTTTTGAGGTGCATCAGCCCCTTGGTCAATAAACCCAGCCCTGTCCCTTTTAGACGAGGGGGCAGGTGCTACCTGGAGAGGTGGCCTCTTGGGATCACACTAATTATTAAATATCTTACCGTTCCAATGGAAGAAACCACTGAACATATGTTTCCGAAGAATCTAGGTTTTAGCTGCTGACTTTTCTATCGGTCTAAATAAAAGTCTAAGGATATTTTTACAAAATTAAAGGGAGGAACTTTTTTCTTGTGGAAGTATGTCAGAAAAATTCTAGAAAAATCACATTTTTCAATGTGATGAACATCGTCCACTGCGAGTTCTTGCCACAGGGCCAGACGATCAACCAACATGTCTACAAAGAGATACTGAGGCGCTCACTTCATTCAGTGTGCGAGAAGAGGCGAGAGATGTGACATAGTATTCAAGAGTTCCTGGCATAGAAGAACATCACTGTACTGGAGCAACCTCCCTACTCGCACGACCTGGCTCCATATGATATTTTCCTCTTCCCCAAGCTCAAGGTGGTCATCAAGGGAACCCGTTTTGAGGATGTGCACAAGATCAAAAAGGCCGTGACGACAGAGCTACGGAGAATCCTGGAAGAATCCTTCCATGAGTGCATGAAAGCATGGCAGAGAAGGATGGGAAAGTGCATTAGACTCCAGGGGGATTACTTTGAAGGGGATATTTTGTATTTCGTCATTTGGATTTGAAATAAAAGTTTTGTGACAATAGTCCTGGAACTTTTCTGACATATCTAGTAGACATGTCGGGATTTATTTTTGTTTGTTTTGTTTTGTTTTACAGCATATCAACCTCAGTGGGTCATTTAATGCCGGCTAAGTTTTGAAATAAATACATTCTTAATGGATACTCAATTTTTTTATGAACACATTTTTCTATTTAACCCATAAATGAAACCCTAACAGATACTACCACTCCGGGTCAGAGTGGACCTGAGAGCAATGGTGGTGAAGGGGTGCTCCACATTCCCCAGACCTCTATAACTGGAACCTCACCATCAGATAGAGTTTAACGTAATTCCCAGGACATGAAGACCCTCGGCCATCGCCTTCTAGCATCCATATGATAAAACGGGTTGTGGTTTGCCAAAAGGGCAATAGGGTTGGGGCATGTCAGATTGAAGTCGACGAAAAATGTCAGAAACTATTGGGTATGAATACACGTAATACTTTCTTCTATGCATATATAAAAGGCAGTTGATGTGTATGTATTTATGTATGTATATATGTCCGGATGAAACTACGAAAATAAACCAATTAATGACAAAGTATATATATATATATATATATATATATATATATATATATATATATATATATGACCGGTTCTGTCTGGTTTTCTGTGCAAAAATTTTGAAGATTTGATTTATATTCAAAGATATTTATATCTCAAAATATACATAGAAATAGCATTGAAATTCTACTCAAAGATTTCCAGCATTTGTAAATCTCAAAAGTAAACATCATAATACCAAGTACCCTCGTCTACCCAGATGATGCTGGGTAGCCGGTTCTAGTTTGGAATAAAGGTGGCACTGCGAATTTTTCAGCAAGTGACGGATACAATGCTGAGTGACTCAATACAAGGAATGCAAGAAACTCTACGATACGGCAATGTTAGATTGCCCTAGAGGCAATTCAGGTAAGTAGTACCCGGAAAGTATCAGCAGGCGAGCTTAGTATTTAACAGTCCAGTGTGGTTCGTCACGTTCACGATTTCGGCAAAAGTACCCGGAGCTGCCAAATTGTGCTACATGTTACCAAATAATAGTTGGCGACGAGGATTCGCACGGATTACGACAAATAAATTTATATACCAACATAATAATTGACTACAGGTTTTTTCATACACTCACAACAAAAACAAACAAAAAAGTTTTCGACGTCAAGTAAAAGTTACGATGGAAGACTTGACGTCGAAAAAAATATCAGAAACATTTGGCTACTAGAATACATAAGATATTTATGTGTTCAATAGACTTCCTTTTAAAATACAGTTGGCACTGGAAATTTTTCAACAAATATGGCTGACTCAATAAAATGTTTACAAGAAACTCTACGATCAGTAAAAGTTACAATGAAAGACTTGAAGTCGAAAAAAATATCGGTAACTTTTGGCTATAAGCATACAAAAGAGTTACTTTTAGAATGAAAATAGCACTGGTAATCAAGTGAGTGACGCTTGAAGAGTATAAGCAAGTAAGCTTGGTATCTCACAGTCGAGTGGGGTTTGTCACCTTCACTAATTCGGCAAAGGCACTGAGAGCTGCTGAATGGTGTCCCACGTTACCAAATAATAATTGGCGACGAGGATTTGCACAAATAAATTTATACACCAATATAACAGTTGACTGCAATCTTTTGCATAAACTCGAAACAAAAAAGAGTTTTGGGCGCCAGCAAATCAGTACCAGGATGTTTTTCGAATAATGGGGAAAAAGTCGCACCTTATAGTCATAGATTTCAAGTAAAAGTTACAATGGAAGACTTGAAATCGAAAAGAAATATCAGAAATATTTCGCTATAAGGATACATAAGATATTTATGTGTTCAATAGACTTCCTTTTAAAATACAGGTGGCACTGGAAAATTTTCAACAAATTATGGATACAATGATGACTGACTCAATAAAATGTTTACAAGAAACTCTACGATCAGTAAAAGTTACAATGGAAGACTTGAAGTCGTAAAAAATATCAGTAACTTTTGGTTATAAATGAACATAAGAGTCTTTATACGTTCAAAAGATTTCCTTTTAAAATACAGGTGTGCATCGCGAATTTTTCAACAAATGATGGGCAAAATGTTGGCTGACTCAATACAATGCTTGCAAGAAACTCTTCGATCAGGCAATGCTAAGTCGGTTTAAAACTGTGGATTTCGAAGCATTGCTCCAAGTCAGACAAATTATGTGAGTAGCACTTGGAGAGTATCAGCAGGTAAGTATAGTATCACACAGTTCAGTGGGGTTCGTCACCTTCACGATTTCAACAAAAGTACCTGGGCTGCCGAATTGTGCTACACGTTACCAAATAATAGTTGACGACGAGGATTCGCATGGTTTACGACGAACGACTTTATATACCAATATAACAGTTGGCTTCCAGTTGTTGCCAAAACTCGCAACAACAACAAAAACGTCTTGGGCGCCAGCAAAACAGTACCACGCAGTTTTACGAATAATGGGGGACAATTCGTGCCTCATAGTCAAGGAATTCAAGTAAAAGTTACAATGGAAGACTTGAAATCGATTAAAATATTAGTAACTTTTGGCTATAAATAAACATGAGAGATTTATGAGTTCAAAAGACTTCCTTTTAGAATACAGGTAGCACTGGAAAATTTTCAACAAATTATGGATACAATGTTGGTTGACTCAGTACAATGCTTGCAAGAAACTCTTCGATCAGGCAATGCTAAGTCGGTTTAAAACTGTGGATTTCGAAGCATTGCTCCAAGTCAGACAAATTATGTGAGTAGCACTTGGAGAGTATCAGCAGGTAAGTATAGTATCACACAGTTCAGTGGGGTTCGTCACCTTCACGATTTCAACAAAAGTACCTGGGCTGCCGAATTGTGCTACACGTTACCAAATAATAGTTGACGACGAGGATTCGCATGGTTTACGACGAACGACTTTATATACCAATATAACAGTTGGCTTCCAGTTGTTGCCAAAACTCGCAACAACAACAAAAACGTCTTGGGCGCCAGCAAAACAGTACCACGCAGTTTTACGAATAATGGGGGACAATTCGTGCCTCATAGTCAAGGAATTCAAGTAAAAGTTACAATGGAAGACTTGAAATCGATTAAAATATTAGTAACTTTTGGCTATAAATAAACATGAGAGATTTATGAGTTCAAAAGACTTCCTTTTAGAATACAGGTAGCACTGGAAAATTTTCAACAAATTATGGATACAATGTTGGTTGACTCAGTACACTGCTTGCAAGAAACCCTACGATCAGTCAATGCTGGGTCGGCTTAAAACTGAAGATTTCGGAGGATTGCTCCAAACCAGGCAAAATCACTTTGAGAGTATTAGCAGGTAAGCATGGTATCTCACAGTCCAGAGTGGTTTGTCATCTACACGACTTCATCAAAAGCATTCAGAGCTGCCGAATTGTTACCAAATTATAGTTGGTGACGAAGATTCGCACGGATTACAAATTACTTTATACACCAACATAGCAGTTTAATACAAGTTATTACATAAACTTATAACCAAAACAAAAAAACGTTTTGGAGGTTTCTTTTTTCAATCACGGGAAAAAGTGACATCCTATAGTTAAAGACTTCAAGTAAAAGTTACAATGGAAGACTTGAAGTCGACGAAAACTATTGGCCATAAATACACATAAGAGTCCATATGTATTCAAAAGACTTTCTTTTGGGATAAAAGTGGCACTGGTAATTTTCCAACAAATTATGGATACAATGTTGACAGACACACTACTGCAAGAAACCCTACGATCAGGCAATACTTGGTAGGCTTAAAACTGTGAATTTCAAAGCATTGCTCCAAGCCAGGCAAATTAGGTAAGTAACACTTAGAGAGTGTCAGCAGGTAAGCTTGTTATCTCACAGTCTAGTGGGGTTCTTCCCCTACACAACTTCGGGCTGCCTCATGGTGGCACACGTTACCAAATAATAGTTGGCGAGGAGTATTCGCACGAATAAATTTACATACCAATAACAGTAGACTCCAAGTTTTTCCATAAAATCAAATCAGTACCACGACGTTTTTCGAATCACTGGAGAAAAAGTCGCACCTTATAGTCAAGGATTTCAAGTAAAAATTACAATGGAAGACTTGAAGTCGAAGGAATATCAGAAACATTTGGCTACTAGAATACATAAGATATTTATGTGTTCAATAGACTTCCTTTTAAAATACAGTTGGCACTGGAAAATTTTTCAACAAATTATGGATACAATGATGTCTGACCCAATAAAATGCTTACAAGAAGCTCTACGATCAAGCAATGCTAGGTCGGTTTAAAACTGTGGGTTTCGAAGCATTGCTCCAATGCACAGAGGCCAATCAGATGATTGAAGAGTATCAGCAGGCAAAAATGTCGGAGAGTATAAGCAAGCGATCTTGGTATCTCACAGTTCAGTGTGGTTCGTCACCTTCGCGACTTCAGCAAAAGCACCCGGTACTGCCGAATGATTACGAAATAATAGTTGGCGACGATGAATCGCATGGATTACGACGTATAACTTTATAAACCAGCATAGCAGTTAACTACGTGTTATTACATAAGCTCACAACAAAAAAACAAAAAGAAAATGTTTTGGACGAAGTTTTTTTTTTTCAATCACGGGAAAAAGTCGCATCCTATAGTTAAAGACTTCAAGTAAATTTACAATGGAAGACTTGAAGTCGACAAATACCATTGGCTATAAATATATATATATATATTTACCAACCCCTCCGCACGAGCAGGATGCGACACAAGGTCAATTTCTTAAGCGGAGGTTAACAGGTTTGAATTCAGAGTTTTCCTTATCCTAGACTGGTTACCTAGCCATGGTTAAAGAGCCCAGTCTGCCCTGATATTTACCCATAGCGGGAGGGAGAATTGGATTCATACCTTTCCCAAGGGTACTAGCGCTATGTGAAATGCCAACAGCTTCGTCCAGGAATTGAACTCGCGTTGACGAGTCCAGTTCCTACGACTCTAAACATTAGACCACGCGCTATAAATACATATAAGAATCTGTATGTGTTCAAAAGATTTCCTTTTGGAATAAAAGTGGCACCAGTAATTTTTCAACAAATTATGGATACAATGTTGACTGACTCAATACAATGCATACAAGAAAATCTACGATCAGGCAAGTCTAGGTCGGTTTAAAACTGTGGATATCGAAGCATTGCTCCAAGCCAGGCAAATCAGGTAAGTAACACTTGGAGAGTATTGTATCCCACAGTCCAGTGGGGTTCGTCACCTTCACGACTTCGGCAAAAGCATCCGAAGCTGCCGAATTGTGCTATACTTTACCAAGTAGTTGGCGATGAGGATTCGCACGGATTACAACGAATAACTTTATATACTAATATAACAGTTGACTACATTTTGCATAATATCGCAACAACAACAACAAAACGTTTAGGAAACCAGCATAATAGTGCCACAAAGTTCTTTTTTAATGACGACAAAGAGCCGCACCTTATAGTCAAAGACTTCAAGTAAAAGTTACAATGGAAGACTTGAAACCTTTGGCTATAAATACACATGAGTGATATATGTTTTCAAAAGATTTCCTTTTAGAATACAAGTGGCACTAGAAGTTTTTCAACAAATTATGGATACAATTTTGGATGACACAATACAATGCTAACAAGAAACTCTACGATCTGGCAATGCTTGGTAGGCTTACAACTATGGATTCCAAGGCATTGCTCCAAGCCAGGCAAATTATGTCAGTATCACTTGGAGAGTACCAGCAGGTAAGCATAATATCTCACAGTCCAGTTGGGTTCGTCACATACACGACTTCGGTAAAAGTAACCGTGGTTGCCGAATGGTGTCACTCGTTACCAAATAATAGCTGACGAGGAGTATTTACACGAATAAATTTATATACCAATATAACAGTTGACAATGAGTTGTTGAATAATTTTGGAATACAGTTGTATACCGTAAATTTTTCAAAAGATTGTGGGCACAAAACCATGCTTGCAAGAAACTGTATATAATAGTTGGCGACGAGGATACGCATGGATTACAAGGAATAACTTTATATACCAATACAACAGTTGAATACGCATAAACTCACCACAACAACAAAAGTTTTGGGCGCCAGCAAAACAGTACCACGCAGTTTTTCAAATAATGGGGGAAAAGACGAACCTTATAGTCAAGGATTTCAAGTAAAAGTTTCAAAAGATTTCTTTTTGGAATACAGGTGGGACTGAAAGATTTTCAACAAATTATGGATACAATGTTGGCTGACTCAATACAATGCTTGTAATAAACCCTACGATCAGGCAATGCTAAGTCGGTTTAAAACTGTGGATTTCGAAGCATTGCTCCAAGCCAGGCAAATTATGTGAGTAGCGCTTGGCAAGTATCAGCAGGTAAGTATAGTATCACACAGTTCAGTGGGGTTTGTCACCTTCACGATTTCAACAAAAGTACCCGGGGCTGCCGAATTGTGCTACACGTTACCAAATAATGGTAGGAGACTAGGATTCATACGGATTACGACGAATAACTTTATATTCCAATATAACAGGTGGCGAGGAATTTTTTGCATAAAATTGCAACAGCAAAAATCTTAAAAAAGAGTCGCGCCTTCTAGTCAATGGCTTCAAATAAATGTTACCATGGAAGACTTGAAGTCGACAAAAACTATTGGCTATAAATACACATAAGAATCTGTATGTGTTCAAAAGATTTCCTTTTGGAATAAAAGTGGCACCAGTAATTTTTCAACAAATTATGGATACAATGTTGGCTGACTCTATACAATGCTTGCAATAAACCCTACGATCAGACAATGGTCGGTGGGCTTAAAACTATAGTGGTATTGCTCCAAACCAGGCAAATCAGGTAAGTAACACTAAGAGAGTGTCAGCAGGTAAGCTTGTTATCTCACAGTCTAGTGGGGTTCTTCCCCTACACAACTTCGGGCTGCCTCATGGTGTTACACGTTACCAAATAATAGTTGTCGAGGAGTATTCGCACGAATGAATTTATATACCAATAACAGTTGACTACAAGTTGTTGCATAAACTCGTTTCAACAAAAACAGTTTTGAGCGCCAGCAGAACAGTAGCACAACGTTTTTCGAATCACTGGGAAAAAAGTCACACCTTATAGTCAAAGATTTCAAGTAAAAGTTACAATGGAAGACTTGAAGTAAAAAAAAAAATATCAGAGACTTTTGGCTATAAGGAAACATAAGAGTTTTCATGTGCTCAAAAACTTTCTTTTTGAATAAAAATGGCGCTGGTAATTTCTTAACAAATCATGGATACAATATTGACTGACTCAATACAATGCTTGCAATAAACCCTACAATCAGGCAATGCTGGGTAGGCTTAAAACTGTGGATTTCGAAGCATTGCTCCAAGTCAGGCAAATTATGTGAGTATCACTTGGAGAGTATCAGCAGGTAAGCATTGTATCTCACTGTCCAGTGTGGTTTGTCACCTACACGACTTCAACAGGAAGGCTCGAGGATGCCGAATGGTGTCACACGTTACCAAATAATATTTGCCGACGAGGATTCGCACGAATAAATCTACATACCAATATAACAGTTGACTACGAGGTTTACCATAAACTCGCAACAACAAAAACAGTACCAGGAAGTTTTTCGAATCACTGGGAAAAAAGTCACACCTTATAGTCAAAGATTCAAGTAAAAGTTACAATGAAAGACTTGAAGTCGAAAATAATATCAGATAAGGATACATAAGAGTCTTCATGTGCTCAAAAACTTCCTCTTGGAATAAAAATGGCACTGGTAATTTTTCAACAAATTATGGATACAATATTAACTGGCTCAATACGATGCTTGCAATAAACCTACGATCAGGCAATGCTAGGTAGGCTTAAAACTGTGGATTTCGTAGAATTGCTCCAAGTCAGGCAAATTATGTGAGTATCACTTGGAGAGTATCAGCAGGTAAGCATAGTATCTCACAGTTCAGTGGGGTTCGTCAGCTTCACGGCTTCGGCAAAAGCATCCGAAGCTGCCGAATTGTGCTACACTTTACCAAATAATAGTTGCGACGAGGATTCACACGGATTACAACGAATAACTTTATATACCAATATAACAGGTGGCGACGAGTATTTGCAAAAAATCGCAACAGCAAAATAGTTTTAGGACACCAGCATAATAGTACCACAAAAGTTCTTTAATCAGGGGAAAGGGTCGCACCTTATAGTCAAGGACTTTAAGTAAATTTACAATGGAAGACTTAAAGCGACAAAAACAATTGGCTATAAATACACATAAGAGTCTGTATGTGTTCAAAATGGCAGGCCCCAACCCTTTTTATCATATGTACTAGAAGGCTATGACTGAGGGTCTTAGTGCCCTAAGTATGACGTTAAACTGCATCTTTCACCCTGACCCGGATGGTAGTACCTGTAAAAGTCCTCATATGGGTTAAATAGAAAAATATGAGTTTAAAAATGTTTAAAAAGTTGAGTTAAAAAAAAATTGAATCCCCATCAAGAATGAATAAAACAAACGTCTTCGGCATAAAATAACCCAATAAGGTTTGACATGCTGTAAAATCTAATGAATTCCTTCTTTCTTTTCTTTCTTTTGTCTTGGGTTCTTCAATTTTTTTTTTCGGGCTTTCTATCTTTCTTACATCTGATTTATCATTAACGCGCAACAACCCGAATCTAGAAACTATTGTATCGTTATATGCTAGTGACTATGGTATCGGAGCAGTTATTTGCCATAAGCTCAAAGATGATAAATTAAAAACTGTAGCCTCCACCTATAAAATACACATCAGCTGAAAAGAACTACAGTCAAATTGAAAAAGAAGCTTTAGCAATTATTTTCAAAGTAAAGATATTTCACCAAATAATACTGGGTAGAAGATTTACTCTATAAAAAAAAATCACCGTCCATTACACTGGCCTGCGTTAAAATGTTTTTCCAAAAGTCAAAGGGATATATAATTGCTATTTTATGCTGAATTCAAAAATACCATTCATTGTGTTTTGTCAGGTCTGGTTTTTTAAGATGTGCTTGAATACTTCACAACAAGTTGTACATAATAATAACACTTATTCAAAAGCCTGTGGAATCTACTTGTCACAAATAAATAGAGTTATAAATACTGTTCTATGTATTTCAAGTAAGAGTTTGTATCTTACAGATTTTACCTGATTAGAAAAAATGAGTATGATTTTTGGATTCAGCATAAAAACTGCCTTAAAAACAGTAATTATATATTTGACTTTGAAAAATATCACAGACCAGTGTTATTAATTGTTTTGGGGTTTTAAAAAAAAGACATTGTAACACACGCTGCTAACCGGTTAAAAACAATGAAGTATGCGTTTACTAAATTATAATTTAAGTTTAGTTTTTTTTACCATAAACGATGTGTTTGCATAATTGATTGGTTGCCTACCAATTATGTACGATAGTATTGTCTAAATCAAACAAACGGTTTTATGGAAGAATACAAGTTATTTGATTGACATATTTTAACCTCTATTTGACCTCCGTCCCCGATTTGCCAGAGCAAACTTGAGAAAGTTTGTTTAGGAATCAGTTTTTAGTTGAGCGTCGAATGGGAAGGAAGTAATATGGCGTCTCTTTCGTTTGAGGCCAAGTCCTCACACGCGTGTTTGTCTGACTGGGTTTATTAAATAATAAAGAGCTCTAAAAACAAAAGAAAGTCTTGTGTTCGTTAATTAAAAATAAACAACAGACCAAGATCGTCAAGACCAGAATAACAGAAGAACAGTCATCCAGAAATAGATCCAGCTAAGAAGCCATCTACCAAGTCCAGATCCAGATGACAGATAAAAGATACTTCTATTTTTAGGAATATTTGAGGAGACAGTGATTGCGTCTAGCTCGCGGAAAATGCAATAAAATGTGTATTATCTATATTTTTCGGACAGTTGTCCCTCATTTTTATCCTTATAATACCAACGTTTCGGTTGATGTGCCCTCCAGCTTTCTTCAGATGTTGGACACATAACGTAATGGATATAAGGGTTGAGTCAATACAGTCCTAAGTGACAATCATCTGTAGTTTTGCAGGTTCAATTCTGATTAGACAACGTTTTGGGCCGTTGTACCTCCCCTTCTTTCATGTGTTTCTTGTCGAACTCGTGAGCCTTCATGTCCTAAGTGACAATTATCCGGAGGTTTCAGGTTCAATACTTACTACATGAGAAAATAACATAGAATACTTAATATAGCTCAATATGTGTACCCGAAATTAACGGAAAATAGAACAATCTACACCAATGGATTAAATAGAGGGTTCGTTCGAAATTCCATGAAGGTCTCCGATTACGACAAGAAGGTTCGCGAGTTCAACAAGAAATACTTGAAGAAGGCCGGAGGGTACATCGATCGAAACGTTGTGTAGATAACAATAAAGATGAGGACAATAGTCCAAATAATCCAAATTATCAAGACTTATCTAAAAAATTCAGAGAAATAATAAATTTCTTATCTATATTTACATATAGATTAAACGAGTTGTTACGAACGCCTATGCTGATTAGGAAAGATCAAACACAGTGTCGCACAAGAAAGAAAAAATAAATAAAATGCGATAAAGGTCCCAGGTATGAAACGATAACGGTTTCATAGAAGGATAAAGGGGAAAATCAAGCCTTCTACTTCCCGCTCCAGAAAGGTAGTGAATAAGCCGAGAAAACAGAGTGGACCCTGGTCAAGCCAAAGAAAACACGAACACAATATCATACATTTATAACAAACAAAACAAATAGCTTTTTATTAAAATAAATAGCAGCGGCTGACAATCCTGGTATTAGCCGGCAATTCAATTAATAATCAACATATTTTCTTTCAAAGACTCTCTCCTTCTTTCTTTTCTTTTTTTTTTTATATGATTATAAAGTTCACAATTCAAAGCTTATATAATAGTCACAGTTAACAGCCCACACAAAATGGTTATAGTCAAAGTTCACATGGAACTGTCACAGCTAAAAGCCCAAAGTGCTCTTGAAAACCACGGAGCCAAATGCGACGATGCAAAACATTCCAAACAAGGAGAGACCCACACTCATGAAGAGATCCCCCCAAACATCCCCCATCTATCGCACCACCCCAGTGTCACGCAAAACAGGTTCCCTCTTTCCTCCCTCCCCTCACACAACAACTTCACAAATTTCCCTAGCAAACAGTAGACCCTTTAAAATCACTCGATACACGCCCTAAGGTTCGGCCCCTCCTCCGTCTCATCTCCCATAGCAGCAGGAGCGAACCCTCCCATGTGTAGATCGCCCCCAAATCCTCCTAACTTGTGTTTCAAAACCATTTCTTTCTCTCTTTTTTCACAAAACCGGGCGAGAAGTTCAATCGAACGCTACGAGTCTGGAGCCATGCGTACCCAAAAGCTCACTAAAGTTCGTGGCTGGCTTTGGCCACCGGCGTGAGGGGAGGGGGGAGTGTTATGATTCTTAATAAGAGTAGTAATCAGAATGTAAAATATTTTTATAATTTCCTGACCTCATCCTTACCCCGTTTTGTTTTTCTCTCTATCATTCAACATTTAAAAGTGTACTCCCATATTCATGACAGAGTTCAGTAAGAAACACCTGAAGAATGCCGGAGGGCATATCGGCCGAAATGATGTGTATACTAAGATAAAGATGAGGACAACAGTCCCCAAAATCTAATAATACAAATTATCAAGCCTCATCTCAAGAAATTCAGACAAATGGAAAACAAAAACGTTCTGTGTGACACAATCAGGGAATTACGTTGGATGAAATTAAACACAACCCAAAGGTTATGTTGAAGAAAAAATATGAATGAATTAAAAATATAATGAATTAAAATTGAGATGAAAGGAAGTAACAAAAATTATAATGCATGTTCCATCTGTGGTGAAGTACTTATTTACTAGGAAAAGGGTAGTAATTCCATTCTTGCAACAAAAAACAAAAACAAAACAAAACAAAAAAACAAAAAAAAAAAAAACAAACAAATAAACAAAGAATCTTCAAATCTCAGTTTCGTGCGGGACATTCTGTTATGACAATTGGACATAGCATAGTGGATGAAGGCTTTGGGTTAAGACAGTTCTAAGTGACAGTTAGCTCTAGGCTGCAGGTTCAATCCTGGTCAAGAGCGACAGTAACATAGATTGATAATGATGTTCTTTGAGCCACTTCGTCACTACCGATTTCACTTCCTCGTCACTGGATAATGTTTGCCTCTAACCTCTCATCGGGCCGAAGAGATGATAGTCTGAGGCAAACATTATTCAGTGACGAAGAAGTGAATCTGTAAGTGAAGAAGTGGCTCAAGAACAGTCAACATACTTTTACGGAGCAGGGATACATGCTCTCAATTCGAAGGTGGAACATTACTAATTGAGAGAAACGGTGATAATGTGGAGAAGTAGGGATGTGTGATCACAGAGGAACCAGCTTCATTTTTGATGTATGATACATGTTCCTGTGCTGGTAATTATACCTGTCCTAAACAAATTCCCTCTCCCTAACACAAAAACCGTTTCTGTATTTTCACTTCTCTCTTTATGGAATTATCAAAAAGACAAATCTGCTAATTTCTAGAATTTACTGACGTCTAAAATGACAGACATCTTATCATCTAATCGAGCGGTTATGTTAACGATCCGCGCTCCTTTATCAGGCCTAGTAAGATAGATTGTTTTTTAAGCTGTCTAAAAATTACTCTTTTGCCCAAAGAAACCTTTAGAATCATAGGTGAATTCACAAATTTATGAACCAAGTCATTCGGTCAGGCTTTAAGAGTTTAAAATTAGAAATAGAAGTTGATAATGGTTACTCACTTGAGAAATAAGCATTTCAAACTAACTGGAGGTGGTATAAGAATTAAGTGTGTGTGTGTGTGTATGTGTGTGTGTGTGGTGTGTGGTGGCTTCAGTGGCCAAAACTAGTTTCTTATAATACATTAGAAGGTTCAGAAAAACTTTCCAACATAGGTAATATATACAAAATTAAATCCGAACAAAGAGATACAGTAAAGTTTTTAATGCCATCTTGGCCAGTTGAAAAGGGCTTAAGAAGGTCCTGTGTTATGGAATCCTTTGGTAAGCGTATAAGTCTATCCTGCGTATTGGTAAAAGTCCAGTGATTTAATCCTATGTCCTCGTCAATGAATGTCCACGTAATTATGGCCAGTAAGGTCGGTTAAGTACTGTATCAGCCTCAGAGTACTGCTAGTGATTTGCCATGGAGATAAATCACATGATTCTGGCCTAGTCTATAAGTAAGAGTGGGTTTTTACACACACCTTATATCTCCAAAATTCTCACAGGTACAACATAACAACAATACATACTTTTTGTCTGAGCACTTGTGAAGACATGACATGTATGACAAGATACAAACAGAGAGGACGAAAGTCCTTAGGAAGTAAGAAAGAGTTCATGATGAAATATAAGAGTCACTTACTGATAGTTGGTGGCTTTGCAACTCCCCACACCACCACCACCACCACCACCACCATTAAATGGACAGAGACACCACTCGTCTAGTCCATCTTAGTGAATGCCAGCCAAGAAGGGACAGAGAGCTTCCCGGGCTGAAGTTTAAATACCCAGCTAGTAGTGTCACCTTTTGACGAAACCCTGGCGGCAAGGGAAGATAACTCTTTTTGACACAAGTCCATCCAGCAGAGACAGACAATCGCTACAATGGTAAAAAAGGGACAACCAATAATAAATCAGAAGTGAAAGGGTTAAGAGAGTTCAAGAGTACCAGAAATTCTTACGTGGTATAACCAACTTATGAAAATTTCTTACATAATAAAACTATCATTATTTGATGAAAGTGGAAACCGAATACACACCAAGACAATATAAAACGAACAATCCTTCTTAGATTTACCAACAGGACCGTGAGGAAATTCCATGGGATAAAAAAAACAATCAAAGAGGAGCTATTTAGCAAGAAATGATAATTTGCAATTTTATTACATATAAATCTACAGTTGCCATAGTGATTGATAATACAAAATAATACAATAATAATCTATGTAATACTTAATACACATATAACTCCAACTAAAAATGGGGAACCATGTTGAATGAATTTAAATTTATTTATTTATTGATTGATCTACTGGAAAAAAAAGAAGATGGGGTTAGAGTTTAGGGTTAGGGTTTAGGGTTAGAGTTTAGGGTTAGGGTTATGGTTTATTTAATGGGAAAATAATGGTAGATTAATTAACAGATAAAATTCATTCCGCAGGGGGTTCCCTTTTTTTAGGTTGAAGTATAGGAAATAACCCATCTTTGTGTTGCATTTAATTCAACGAAACTACAAGATTAATAATATAATTGTGTTTTCAATTTTTTAGATAACGGTATTGCTGGTATCGAGGAATCTTCGGGAAGTTTTTTCTTTTTTTCCTTTCAAGCCTTCGACAAGAATGTTGTTATAGCTTATCAGAGCTCATTCAGAGCTCATTGGATCCCCGTTTTTTTTTTGTTTTTTGTTTTTTGTCAAACTCGAAATTTTAAAACTATTTTTTAAAAACTCATTTTTTTAAAGATCTTACTCAACTATAGATTTGACCGCTAACAGGTACTATCACGCCGGGTCAGAGTGGACCTGGGTTAAGGCGATGAAGGTGTACTCCATATTTACCAGACTTTCCAGAAGTGGAATTCACCACTAGATAGCAGTTTAACGTCATACCCAGGACACTAAGACCCTCAGCCACCGCTTTATGCAGGTTTGAATTCAGAGTTTCCTTCTCCTAGACAGGTTAACTAGCCAAGGTTAAAAGCCCAGTCTGCGCGACTATTTACCTATAGCTGGAGGGAGAGTAGGTTGGCTGCATACTTTCCCAAGGGTATTAGCTCTATTTAAATGCAAATATCCTGCTTTCGGGATTTGAACTCAGGTCATTTTCCTACGACTCTAACCATTACAACGACAGCGCAGTCCAAATATATATATATATATATGTGTGTGTGTGTGTGGTTGCGCGCGTGCGTATGTTTGCATCTATATAGTTATGTACTGTATGTATGTATGGTATGAGTATATTTCAAGGGGAATAACTTAGAGAGAATAAAGATACGAGTTACATCCCTTTAAGAGCTAGATTCGTTGGTAGAGTATTTAACAAGATAAACAGTTGACAATATATGACAGCAAAACGGTGTTGGACTGTCTTACTGATTGACCAACGCTTGTGTCTTAAAAAAGTTAAAGTTTATCATGTACATGGAACAGATAGAATAATATAATAATAATAATAAGCATAATCAATATAATCGCTAATAATTGCGTGCACAAAATATATGCCAATAGAAATTATATTAAGCAAAAAAGTGCTAAGACACAACAAACATGGTAAATGTAACTTGTGGGGTGACAGAGATGAGACTAGGTTGGGAAGGTGATCCACTGGGAATTATGCAAAAAACTAAATTTTTGACTATACCAACAAAATGCTATATGACACAAATTAGAACTTTCTTGAGAATGAAACGCATAAAATTTTTCTTTGGACTTTCGAGTTAAGGACGAGATCACGTTTTATCCCAGCCAGGAGACTAGGCATAGTAGTAATTAGAGAGAGAGAGGAGAGAGAGAGGAGAGAGAGAGAGAGAGAGAGAGAGAGAGAGGAGAGGAAGGGGGGAACTTGTCAACTGTTAGACTTGCAGTTCCAAACAGATTACAGGGTGAAGATGAAGGAAAATGAAAAGTGCTCTTTCAATATGTGATCTCTGAAGGTTTGTGATCTACTATTGATCTACTATTCATTGGCATGTGATCACTAGGAAAAAAGAAGACAGGGTTAGGGTTAGGGTTTAGGGTTAGTTTAATGGGAAAATAATGGTAGATCAACATGTTGGAATGTAAACAACTCGGAAATCAACATATTGAATTAGAACCATTCGGTAGATCACATATTGGAAGAGCAACCAAACGAAAAGATGAGAAAAATACTTGGACCTTGCCATAGAATTGAAAAGAGGTATGAAATGTGAGGGTCAAGTGAATACCATGGTAGTTGGTGCACTTGGAATGGTGTGAAAAACTCTATAACTCGATAATAATAAATAATAATAAAATTCATAATAATAATAATAATAATAATAATCTTGCGCAGAGAAACTGAAAAAAGTTGTGGAATATGAAAGGTGAAAGTGATACCAATTGTAGTTGGTGCACTTGGAACAGTCCCAAAAAGGATTAGAAAGGGCTTGGAAAGTTTGGATATCAGAGGAAGGATTGAAACCATTCAGAACACTGCACTGCTGCAATCTGCCAGAATATCTCAGAAGAGTCCTGGAGACCTGAGGAGACCTTGCTGTCACTCCGACTCAAGTGAAAGACCATCAACTAACACTGTGTGAAACTCAAAAGGAGTAAATAATAAATAATAACTACGAAGAAAATTGTGAATCAAGAACAAACATAAACAAACACCCAGATGCATAGAAACAAAACTTTTGTGAGCAATTATATGGGAGAAAAAAGACACAGACAAAAAAATGAAAATGGATAAGTGATCTAAATATGAACTGAAGGAATCGAGGAAGGACCCGTAGAAAGTAATACACATAATTAAGCTCGAGCCAATACTCAAGAAAGTAGCAATCTGGAAAACACCGAGAGAGAGAGTGAGTTTTCTTGTTTAAATCACTTCCATCCACGAAAGAATAAGCCCAACAAATGAACAGATGCCTACAAGAAACAATGTACCCGAATGGATAATAATAATTAACCTAATCCAGAAGATCCACAAAAAGGACATCCATAGCAATTATAGACCAATATTTTCTACCATGATGTGAAAAATGATTGACTGTGGTAATAAAACAAGAAATATATTTTTCACTAATTGGCGCAAACCTTTTCCAGAAGAACAAAAAGGATATCGCAGAGGAAAAATAGCACAACATGACTTTACTTACATAGATCAACACATACTTAAGGTGTTAAAAATTGGGCGCAAAAATATTGCAATGGTATGGATCGACAACAGAAGGCCTATGACATGGTCCCACATACCTGGATTATCGAAATGTTTAAAACTATACAAAATATCCAACAACATCTTAATGTCGTCCAAAAAAGCCATGGAGACTGGAGAGTCCAATTAAAAGCAGGAGGGCTATCCCTGACAGAAGTAAAATCCAAAGAGGTATTTTCCAAAGAGACTCGCTTCACCAACTATATTTAATTATTAGCAATGATGCCACTCAACTACTTACTTAGAAAATGTACAGGGGGATAGAAATTCACTAACTTGCAGGACAAAATAAACAACCTTATGTACATGGATGATATAAAAAGGTACTAGACCTTTCTAGAGAATTGAAAACAAAACTGTGGAATTTAGGTTGAACGTGATACCAATTGTAGTTGGTACACTTGAAACGGTCCCTAAAGGTTTAGAAAACGAACTTCGAGATTAATAGGGATAACATTATCCAGCTAGAAGACCAGACCTACCTAGTATTGGTTAACAAAAAAAAAAAAGAAGAAAAAAGAAGATAAACTTGTCAACTGGTAGACTTTGCAGTGTCAGCAGATCAATGGGTGAAGATAACCCCCCCAAAAAAAAACCCCGAAAAGATAGACAAATACATAGACTTCGTTAGAGAATTGGAAAAAAACTGTGGAATATGAGGTAAAAGTGATGCCAATTGTAGTTGGTGCACTTCGAACGGTTCACATAAGTTTAGATAATGAGAATCGAGGAACTGGGAAATGAAGGAAGGAAATTAAGACCATCAATACAACATCATTGTTAAAATCGACTAGAATACCCAGAAGAGTCCTAGAGACCTGAAGAGACTTGTTGTCACTCAGACTCCAGGAAAGATCATCAGCTTACGCTGGTGTGAAAAACTCACAAAGTGTGAAATAATATAGGAGACGCATTATCACCAACTACTACTTGTTATAGCAATGATGCCAGCTCAAACTATATGTTGGTCGACTTATATACATAAAGCGGCCCTAATATCTGTAAGGTCTTAAGGAGCCTTCCGGCGACGCTGTCTTTAAAATGTTGTTGACAATAAACATGTATATTTAACAACACGCAGTCTTGGAGTTATTAATGACGACATGGGTGTCAGAAGATAACCGCCCTCAAAGATAAAACCGAGTGAGTACCACTTGTTATTTAAAAAAAAAAATAATAAATAAATAAAGGGTTACAAATGATGTCAATTAAACCACCGGAAAAGTTTGACTGGGCAGTGAGAAATCTAAACAAAGCTTTCAATGAGTGGCTGGAAGAAGTGATTTTAATTTTTTGAATTTCAGAAATTTGAAGGCGAGGGCAAAGATAATGCGCTAAAGCCGCTAGTATTGTAAAAAGAAAAAAGTTTATTTATTTATCTCTTAGGAAAAGAGGCCAACAGATTTACAAAACACTAACAGTAAAAGACGCAGAAAGGAAAGACGTTGATAATGATGGACGAACGAACTCTTGACATGGTAATTAACGCATTTAAGGATCATTGTAAACCCATGAATACATTGACAGTAGACAGAGTAGAATCCTAACGAAAGGAACAAAATGAAAATGAGAGTTTGAAGACTATTTATTAAATTTGAAATCGAGCTCTTAAAGACTGTGAATGGGACATGTCTCTGAAACGATCATGATTAATATACTAATAATTAAAGGAATACAGGATAGAAAGACGCGAGAAATTCTTCTGAGGGAACCACATTTAACTTTAATCAGCAGTGCATTGACAGATGCAGAGCTGCTGAGCAAAGCAAGATTCCATAAGAGAATTGAAGAGAATTTGACAACTAAATATTGACGACACATACGATAAACATATAAATGCAACAGGAGAGATAGAAAAAAAATATGACTGGCATTTATTGGAATAGCAAATCATATGAAGGGATAAGAAACTGTCCCGGCTTTTGGTTGGCCAGGAATTTATAGATGCAAAAAAACAACCATTTTGCAACATCAAGAGTTTGCAAGAGTAAATTCCAAACTACAGAGAACAAAGAGTAATGAATTTTTCATGTTGAAAGGGGAGACCAATTCAAAAGTTCACCGCGAATTTAAAAATAAACGAGAAACCTATTAAGTTTATGTTGGATTCCCGGAGCAACTGTGAATGTAATTCCGGCAAGATTCGTTAAAGATATAAAATGGGAGCTTTTATTAGAAAAGGTAATAAAACTCGACATTTCAGTATATGGAGGAAGAAAAGTTAGAACTGAAGGAACTATGGAGGGTAGAGATTTACCAACCCTGTCAACGAAAAAAACCATAGCTGAGGCGGTTATTTTCTTTTGTTGACAGGGTTGGTAAATTCTACCCTCATAGTTCCTTCAGTTCTAACTTTTCTTCCTCCATATACTGAAATGTCGAGTTTATTTCCTTTTTCTAATAAATGCTCCATTTTATTATCTTTAACGAATCTTGCCGGAATTACATTCACAGTTGCTCCGGAATCCAACATAAACTTAATAGGTTTCTCGTTTATTTTTAAATTCGCGTGAACCTTGTGAATTGTCTCCCCTTCAACATGAAAACATTCATTTACTCTTTGTTCTCTGTAGTTTGAATTACTCTTGCAAACTCTTGATGTTGCAAAATGGTTTTGTTTTTTTGCATCTATAACATTCCTGGCCAAAAGCCGGACAGTTTCTTATCCCTTTCATATGATTTGTATCACAATAAATGCAGTCATATTTTTTTCTATCTCTTCCTGTTGCATTGATATGTTTATCGTATGTGTCGTCAATATTTAGTTTGTCAAATCTTTCAATTCTTTCTTATTGAATCTTGCTTTGCTCAGCAGCTCTGCATCTGTCAATGCACTGTGATAAAGTTAAATTTGGTTCCCTCAGAAGAATTTCTCGCGTCTTTCTATCCTGTATTCCTTTAATTATTAGTAATTTAATCATGTCGTTTTCAGAGACATTGTCCCATTCACAGTCTTTAGAGCTCGATTTCAAATTTAATAAATAGTCTTCAAAGCTCTCATTTTCATTTTGTTCCTTTCGTAGGAATTCTACTCTGTCTACTGTCAATGTATTCATGGGTTTACAATGATCCTTAAATGCGTTAATTACCATGTCAAGAGTTCGTTCGTCATCATTATCAACCGTCTTTCCTTCTGCGTCTTTTACTGTTAGTGTTTTGTAAATCTGTTGGCCTCTTTTTCCTAAGAGATAAATAAATAAACTTTTTTTCTTTTTTACAATACTAGCGGCTTTAGCGGCATTATCTTTGCCCTCGCCTTCAAATTTCTGAAATTCAAAAAATAAAATCACTTCTTCCAGCCACTCATTGAAAGCTTTGTTTAGATTTCTCACTGCCCAGTCAAACTTTTCCGGTGGGTTAATTGACATCATTTTGTAACCCTTTATTTATTTATCTATTTTTTTTTTTTAAATAACAAGTGGTACTCACTCGGATTTTATCTTTGAGTTCGGTTATCTTCTGACACCATGTTCGTCATTAATAACTCCAAGACGCGTGTGTGTAAATATACATGTTTATTTGTCAACAACATTTTAAAGACAGCGTCGCCGTGAAGGCTCCTTAAGACCTTACAGATATTAGGGCCGCTTATGTATATAAGTCGACCAACATATAGTTGAGTGGCATCATTGCTATAACAAGTAGTAGTGGTGATAATGCGTCTCCTATTATTATTTCACACTTTGTGAGTTTTTCACACCAGCGTAAGCTGATGATCTTTCCCTGGAGTCTGAGTGACAACAAGTCTCTTCAGGTCTCTAGGACTCTTCTGGGTATTCTAGTCGATTTTAACAATGATGTTGTATTGATGGTCTTAATTCTTCCTCTCATTTCCAGTTCCTCTAGTCTATTATCTAAACTTATGTGAACCGTTCGAAGTGCACCAACTACAATTGGCATCACTTTTACCCTCATATTCCACAGTTTTTTTTCCAATTCTCTAACGAAGTCTATGTATTTGTCTATCTTTTCGGGGTTTTTTTTTGGGGGGGGGTTATCTTCACCCAGTGATCTGCTGACACTGCAAAGTCTACCAGTTGACAAGTTTATCTTCTTTTTTCTTCTTTTTTTTTTTGTTAACCAATACTAGGTCTGGTCTTCTAGCTGGGATAATGTTATCCCTATTTATCTCGAAGTCCGTTTTCTAAACCTTTAGGGACCGTTTCAAGTGTACCAACTACAATTGGTATCACGTTCAACCTAATATTCCACAGTTTTTGTTTTCAATTCTCTAGAAAGGTCTAGGTACCTTTTTATATCATCCATGTACATAAGGTTGTTTATTTTGTCCTGCAAGTTAGTGAATTTCTATCCCCCTGTACATTTTCTAAGTAAGTAGTTGAGTGGCATCATTGCTATAATAAATAGTAGTGGTGATAGCGAGTCTCTTTGGAAAATACCTCTTTGGATTTTTACTTCTGTCAGGGATAGCCCTCCTGCTTTTAATTGGACTCTCCAGTCTTCCATGGCTTTTTTGACGACATTTAAGATGTTGTTGGATATTTTGTATATTTTTAAACATTCGATAATCCAGGTATGTGGGACCATGTCATAGGCCTTTCTGTTGTCGATCCATACCATTGCAATATTTTTGCGCCAATTTTTAACATCCTTAAGTATGTGTTGATCTATAAAGTAAGTCATGTGTTGCTATTTTTCCTCTGCGATATCCTTTTTGTTCTTCTGGAAAAGGTTTGCGCCAATTAAGTGAAAAATATATTTCTTGTTTTATTACCACAGTCAATATTTTTCACATCATTGGTAGACAAGTTATTGGTCTATAATTGCTATGGATTGTTCCTTTTTGTGGATCTTTCTGGATTAGGTTAATTATTATTATCCATTCGGGTACATTTGTTTCTTGTAGGCATCTGTTCATTTGTTGGGCTATTCTTTCGTGGATGGAAGTGATTTAAAAAAAAACAGAATCCATATATGCCATTATGGCCTGGTGTTTTCCAGATTGCTACTTTCTTGAGTATTGCTCTGAGCGTAATTATGTGTATACTTGCTACGGGTCCTTCCTCGATTTCCTTCAGTTCATATTTAAGATCACTTATCCATTTCAATTTTTTTGTTGTGTTCTTTTTTCTCCCATATATTGCTCAAAAAGTTTTGTTTCTATTGCATCTGGGTGTTTGTTTATGTTTGTTCTTGATACACCAATTTCTTCGTATTATTATTATTATTTACTCCTTTTGAGTTTTCACATCAGTGTTAGTTGATGGTCTTTCACTTGAGTCTGAGTGACAGCAAGTCTCCTCAGGTCTCCAGGACTCTTCTGAGTATTCTGGCAGATTGCAGCAGTGCAGTGTTCTGAATGGTTTCAATCCTTCCTCTGATATCCAAACTTTCCAAGCCCTTTTCTAATCCTTTTGGGACTGTTCCAAGTGCACCAACTACAATTGGTATCACTTTCACTTTCATATTCCACAACTTTTTCAGTTCTCTGGCAAGATTATTATTATTATTATTATTATTATTATTATTATTATTATTATTATTATCGAGTTATAGAGTTTTTCACACCATTCCAAGTGCACCAACTACCATTGGTATCACTTTGACCCTCACATTTCATACCCTTTTCAATTCTATGGCAAGGTCCAAGTATTTTTCTATCTTTTCGTTTGGTGCTCTTCCAATATGTGATCTACCGAATGGTTTCTAATTCAATATGTGATCTACCGAGTTGTTTACATTCCAATATGTGATCTACCCATTATTTTCCCATTAAACTAACCCTAAACCCTAACCCTAACCCTGTCTTCTTTTTTCCTAGTAGATCACATGCCATGAATAGTAGATCAATAGTAGATCACAAACCTTCAGTAGATCACATATTGAAAGAGCACTTTTCATTTTCCTTCATCTTCACCCTGTAATCTGTTGGAACTGCAAAGTCTAACAGTTGACAAGTCTCTCTCTCTCTCTCTCTCTCTCTCTCTCTCTCTCTCTCTCTCTCTCTCTCTCTCTCTCTCTCTCTCTCTCTCTCTAATTACTACTATGCCTAGTCTCCTGGCTGGGATAACGTGATCCGTCCTTAACTCGAAGTCCCAGAAAATTTTATGCGTTTCATTCTCAAGAAAAGATTCTAATTTGTGCATATAGCATTTTGTTGTATAGTCAAAATTTAGTTTTTTGCATAATTCCCAGTGGATTACCTTCCCAACCTAGTCTCATCTCTGTCACCACACAGTCTACATTTACTGTTTGTTGTGTCTTAGCAATTTTTGCTTTAATATAATTTGTTCTTATGGCATTATTTTGTGCAGCAATTATTAGCGATTATTATTATTATTATTATTATTATTATTATTATTATCTTTCCATGTAATATAAACTTTAACTTTTTAAGACACAAGCGTTGGTCAATCAGTAAGAATCAAACGATTTGCTGTCATAATTGTCAACTGTTTATCTGTTAAATACTACTCAACGAATTTAGCTCTAAAGGGATGTAACTCGTTATTTATTTCTTAAGTTATTTCCCTTGAAATATACATACATACATACATACATACATACATATATAGATGCAAACATACGCACGCGCGCACACACACACACACACATATATATATATATATTTGGATGCGCCTTGTGTAATGGTTAGAGTCGTAGGAAATGGACCTGAGTTCAAATCCCGAACAAGGATATTTGCATTTAACATAGAGCTAATACCCTTGGGAAAGGTATGCAGCCAACTACTCTCCCTCCAGCTATAGGTAAATAGTCGCGCAGACTGGGCTTTTTAACCTTGGCTAGTTAACCTGTCTAGGAGAAGGAAAACTCTGAATTCAAACCTGCATAAAGCGGTGGCTGAGGGTCTTAGTGTCCTGGGTATGACGTTAAACTGCATCTAGTGGTGAAGTTCCACTTCTGGAAGTCTGGTAAATATGGAGTACACCTTCATCGCCTTAACTCCCAGGTCCACTCTGACCCGGCGTGATAGTACCTGTTAGGGTCAAATCTATAGGTTGAGTAGATCTTTAAAAAATGAGTTTAAAAAATAGTTTTAAAAATTGAGTTTGACAAAAAACAAAAAACAAAAAAACAAACGGGGATCCAATGAGCTCTGAATGAGCTCTGATAAGCTATAACAACATTCTGTCGAAGGCTGAAAAGGAAAAAAGAAAAAGACTTCCCGAAGATTCCTCGATACCAGCAATACCGTTATCTAAAAAATTGAAAACACAATTATATATTAATCTTGTAGTTTCGTTAGAATTAAATGCAAACAAAGATGGGTTATTTCCTATAACTCCAACCTAAAAAAGGGGAACCCCTCGGAATGAATTTTATCTGTTAATTAATCTACCCATTATTTTCCCATTAAACTAACCATAAACCCTAACCCTAACTCTAACCCTAAACCCTAACCCTAACTCTAACCCCATCTTCTTTTTTCCAAGTAGATCAATCAATAAATAAATAAATTATAATATTCATTCAACATGGTTCCCCATTTTTTAGGTTGGAGTTATATGTGTATTAAGTATTACATAGATTATTATTGTATATTTTGTATTATCAATCACTATGGCAACTGTAGGATTTATATGTAATAAAATTGCAAATTATCATTTCTTGCTTAAATAGCTCCTCTTGATTGTTTTTTTTATCCCATGGAATTTCCACGGTCCTGTTGGTAAATCTAAGAAGGATTGTTTTCGTTTTATATTGTCTTGTGTGTATTCGGTTTCCACTTTCATCAAATAATTGATAGTTTATTATGTAAGAAATTTTCATAGTTGGTATACCCAACGTAAGAATTTCTGGTACTCTTGAACTCTCTTAACCCTTTCACTTCTGATTTATTATTGGTTGTCCCTTTTTTTTACCATTGTAGCGATTGTCTGTCTCTGCTGGGATGGACTTGTGTCCAAAAGAGTTATCTTCCCTTGCCGCCAGGGTTTCGTCAAAAGGTGACACTACTAGCTGGGTATTTAAACTCAGCCCGGGAAGCTCTCTGTCCCTCTCTTGGTCTGGCATTCACTAAGATGGACTAGACGAGTGGTGTCTCTGTCCATTAAATGGTGGTGGTGGTGGTGGTGGTGGTGGTGGAGTTGCAAAGCCCACCAACTATCAGTAAGTGACTCTTATATTCATCATGAACTCTTTCTTACTTCCTAAGGACTTTCGTCCTCTCTGTTTGTATCTTGTCATACATGTCATGTTCCAAGTGCTCAGACAATAAAGTATGTATTGTTGTTATGTTGTACCTGTTGAGAATTTTGAGATATAAGGTGTGTGTTAAAAACCCACTCTTACTTATAGACTAGGCCAGAATCATGTGATTTATCTCATGGCCAATCACTAGCAGTACTCTGAGGCTGATACAGTACTTAACCGACCTTACTGGCCATAATTACGTGGACATTCATTGACGACGGACATAGGATTAAATCACTGGACCTTTACCAATACGCAGGATAGGACTTATACGCTTACCAAAGGATTCCATAACACAGGACCTTCTTTAAGCCCTTTTCAACTGGCCAAGGATGGCATTAAAAAACTTTACTGTATCTCTTTGTTCGGATTTAATTTTGTATATATTTACCTATGTTGGAAGGTTTTTCTGAACCTTCTAATGTATTATAAGAACTAGTTTTGGCCACTGAAGCCACACACACACACACACACACATACACACACACACACACTTAATTCTTATACCACCTCCAGTTAGTTTGAAATGCTTATTTCTCAAGTGAGTAACCATTATCCAACTTCTATTTCTAATTTAAACTCTTAAAGCCTGACCGAATGACTTGGTTCATAAATTTGTGAATTCACCTATTGATTCTAAAGGTTTCTTTGGGCAAAAGAGTAATTTTTAGACAGCTTAAAAAAACAATCTATCTTACTAGGCCTGATAAAGGAGCGCGGATCGTTAACATAAACCGCTCCGATTAGATTGATAAGATGTCTGTCATTTTAGACGTCAGTAAATTCTAGAAATTAGCAGATTTGTCTTTTGATAATTCCATAAAGAGAGAAGTGAAAATACAGAAACGGTTTCTTGTGTTAGGAGAGGGATTTGTTTAGGACAGGTATAATTACCAGCACAGGAACATGTATCATACATCAAAATGAAGCTGGTCCTCTGTGGATCACATCCCTACTTCTCCACATATCACCGTTTCTCTCAATAGTAATGTTCCACCTTCGAATGAGAGCATGTATCCCTGCTCCGTAAAAGTATGTTGACTGTTCTTTGAGCCACTTCTTCACTACAGATTTCACTTCTTCGTCACTGGAATAATGTTTGCCTCAGACTATCATCTCTTCGGCCCGATGAAAGAGGGTTTGAGAGGCAAACATTATTCCAGTGACGAGGAAGTGAAATCGGTAGTGACGAAGTGGCTCAAAGAACATCATTATCAATCTATGTTACTGTCGCTCTTGACCAGGATTGAACCTGCAGCCTAGAGCTAACTGTCACTTAGAACTGTCTTAACCCAAAGCCTTCATCCACTATGCTATGTGTCCAATTGTCATAACAGAATGTCCCGCACGAAACTGAGATTTTGAGATTCTTTGTTTATTTGTTTTGTTTTGTTTTTTTTTGTTTTTTTGTTTTGTTTTGTTTTTTTGTTTTTTGTTGCAAGAATGGAATTACTACCCTTTCCTAGTACATAAGTACTTCACCACAGATGGAACATGCATTATAATTTTTGTTACTTCCTTTTCATCTCAATTTTAATTCATTCATATTTTTTAATTCATTCATATTTTTTCTTCAACATAACCTTTTGGGGTTGTGTTTTAATTTCATCCAACGTAATTCCCTGATTGTGTCACACAGAACGTTTTTGTTCCATTTGTCTGAATTCTTGAGATGAGGCTTGATAATTTGTATTATTTAGATTTTTTGGACTGTTGTCCTCATCTTTATCTTAGTATACACATCATTTCGGCCGATATGCCCTCCGGCATTCTTCAGGTGTTTCTTACTGAACTCTGTCATGAATATGTGGGAGTACACTTTTAAATGTTTGAATGATAGAGAGAAAAACAAAACGGGTAAGGATGAGGTCAGGAA
The DNA here is from genome assembly GCA_023376005.1 of Doryteuthis pealeii. Taxonomy (NCBI): domain Eukaryota; kingdom Metazoa; phylum Mollusca; class Cephalopoda; order Myopsida; family Loliginidae; genus Doryteuthis; species Doryteuthis pealeii. The sequence goes on from CM042154.1 coordinate 68,087,233, forward strand.
ATATAAAATATTTTACATTCTGATTACTACTCTTTATTAAGAATCATAACACCTCCCCCCTCCCCCTCACGCCGGTGGCCAAAGCCAGCCACGAACTTTAGTGAGCTTTTGGGTACGCATGGCTCCAGACTCGTAGCGTTCGATTGAACTTCTCGCCGGTTTGGTGAAAAAGAGAGAAAGAAATGGTTTTGAAAGACACAAGTTAGGAGGATTTGGGGGCGATCGTACACATGGGAGGGTTCGCTGCTGCTATGGGAGATGAGACGGAGGAGGGGCCGAACCTTAGGCGTGTATCGAGTGATTTTAAAGGGTCTACTGTTTGCTAGGGAAATTTGTGAAGTTGTTGTGTGAGGGGAGGGAGGAAAGAGGGAACCTGTTTTGCGTGACACTGGGGTGGTGCGATAGATGGGGGGATGTTTGGGGGGGATCTCTTCATGAGTGTGGGTCTCTCCTTGTTTGGAATGTTTTGCATCGTCGCATTTGGCTCCGTGGTTTCAAGAGCACTTTTGGGCTTTTAGCTGTGACAGTTCCATGTGAACTTTGACTATAACCATTTTGTGTGGGCTGTCAACTGTGACTATTATATAAGCTTTGAATTGTGAACTTTATAATCATATAAAAAAAAAAGAAAAGAAAGAAGGAGAGAATCTTTGAAAGAAAATATGTTGATGTATTAATTGAATTGCCGGCTAATACCCAGGATTGTCAGCCGCTGCTATTTATTTTATAATAAAAAGCTATTTGTTTTTGTTTGTTATAAATGTATGATATTGTGTTCGTGTTTTCTTTGGCTTGACCAGGGTCCACTCTGTTTTCTCGGCTTATTCACTACCTTTCTGGAGCGGGAAGTAGAAGGCTTGATTTTCCCCTTTTATCCCTTCTATGAAACCGTTATCGTTTCATACCTGGGACCTTTATCGCATTTTATTTTATTTTTTCTTTCTTGTGCGACACTGTGTTTGATCTTTCCTAATCAGCATAGGCGTTCGTAACAACTCGTTTAATCTATATGTAAATATAGATAAGAAATTTATTATTTCTCTGAATTTTTTTAGATAAGTCTTGATAATTTGGATTATTTGGACTATTGTCCTCATCTTTATTGTTATCTACACAACGTTTCGATCGATGTACCCTCCGGCCTTCTTCAAGTATTTCTTGTTGAACTCGCGAACCTTCTTGTCGTAATCGGAGACCTTCATGGAATTTCGAACCGAACCCTCTATTTAATCCATTGGTGTAGATTGTTCTATTTTCCGTTAATTTCGGGTACACATATTGAGCTATATTAAGTATTCTATGTTATTTTCTCATGTAGTAAGTATTGAACCTGAAACCTCCGGATAATTGTCACTTAGGACATGAAGGCTCACGAGTTCGACAAGAAACACATGAAGAAGGCCGGAGGGTACAACGGCCAAAACGTTGTCTAATCAGAATTGAACCTGCAAACTACAGATGATTGTCACTTAGGACTGTATTGACTCAACCCTTATATCCATTACGTTATGTGTCCAACATCTGAAGAAAGCTGGAGGGCACATCAACCGAAACGTTGTGTATATAAGGATAAAAATGAGGACAACTGTCCGAAAAATATAGATAATACACATTTTTATTGCATTTTCCGCGAGCTAGGACGCAATCACTGTCTCCTCAAAATATTCCTAAAAATAGAAGTATCTTTTATCTGTCATCTGGATCTGGACTTGGTAGATGGCTTCTTAGCTGGATCTATTTCTGGATGACTGTTCTTCTGTTATTCTGGTCTTGACGATCTTGGTCTGTTGTTTATTTTTAATTAACGAACACAAGACTTTCTTTTGTTTTTAGAGCTCTTTATTATTTAATAAACCCAGTCAGACAAACACGCGTGTGAGGACTTGGCCTCAAACGAAAGAGACGCCATATTACTTCCTTCCCATTCGACGCTCAACTAAAAACTGATTTCCTAAACAAACTTTCTCAAGTTTGCTCTGGCAAATCGGGGACGGAGGTCAAATAGAGGTTAAAATATGTCAATCAAATAACTTGTATTCTTCCATAAAACCGTTTGTTTGATTTAGACAATACTATCGTACATAATTGGTAGGCAACCAATCAATTATGCAACACATCGTTTATGGTAAAAAAACTAAACTTAAATTATAATTTAGTAAACGCATACTTCATTGTTTTAACCGGTTAGCAGCGTGTGTTACAATGTCTTTTTTTAAAACCCCAAAACAATTAATAACACTGGTCTGTGATATTTTCAAAGTCAAATATATAATTACTGTTTTTAAGGCAGTTTTTATGCTGAATCCAAAAATCATACTCATTTTTTCTAATCAGGTAAAATCTGTAAGATACAAACTCTTACTTGAAATACATAGAACAGTATTATAACTCTATTTATTTGTGACAAGTAGATTCCACAGGCTTTTGAATAAGTGTTATTATTATGTACAACTTGTTGTGAAGTATTCAAGCACATCTTAAAAACCAGACCTGACAAAACACAATGAATGGTATTTTTGAATTCAGCATAAAATAGCAATTATATATCCCTTTGACTTTTGGAAAAACATTTTAACGCAGGCCAGTGTAATGGACGGTGATTTTTTTTTATAGAGTAAATCTTCTACCCAGTATTATTTGGTGAAATATCTTTACTTTGAAAATAATTGCTAAAGCTTCTTTTTCAATTTGACTGTAGTTCTTTCAGCTGATGTGTATTTTATAGGTGGAGGCTACAGTTTTTAATTTATCATCTTTGAGCTTATGGCAAATAACTGCTCCGATACCATAGTCACTAGCATATAACGATACAATAGTTTCTAGATTCGGGTTGTTGCGCGTTAATGATAAATCAGATGTAAGAAAGATAGAAAGCCCGAAAAAAAAAATTGAAGAACCCAAGACAAAAAGAAAGAAAAGAAAGAAGGAATTCATTAGATTTTACAGCATGTCAAACCTTATTGGGTTATTTTATGCCGAAGACGTTTTGTTTTATTCATTCTTGATGGGGATTCAATTTTTTTTTAACTCAACTTTTTAAACATTTTTTAAACTCATATTTTTCTATTTAACCCATATGAGGGACTTTTACAGGTACTACCATTCCGGGTCAGGGTGAAAGATGCAGTTTAACGTCATACTTAGGGCACTAAGACCCTCAGTCATAGCCTTCTAGTACATATGATAAAAAGGGTTGGGGGCCTGCCATTTTGAACACATACAGACTCTTATGTGTATTTATAGCCAATTGTTTTTGTCGCTTTAAGTCTTCCATTGTAAATTTTACTTAAAGTCCTTGACTATAAGGTGCGACCCTTTCCCCTGATTAAAGAACTTTGTGGTACTATTATGCTGGTGTCCTAAACTATTTTGCTGTTGCGATTTTTTGCAAATACTCGTCGCCACCTGTTATATTGGTATATAAAGTTATTCGTTGTAATCCGTGTGAATCCTCGTCGCAACTATTATTTGGTAAAGTGTAGCACAATTCGGCAGCTTCGGATGCTTTTGCCGAAGCCGTGAAGCTGACGAACCCCACTGAACTGTGAGATACTATGCTTACCTGCTGATACTCTCCAAGTGATACTCACATAATTTGCCTGACTTGGAGCAATTCTACGAAATCCACAGTTTTAAGCCTACCTAGCATTGCCTGATCGTAGGGTTTATTGCAAGCATCGTATTGAGCCAGTTAATATTGTATCCATAATTTGTTGAAAAATTACCAGTGCCATTTTTATTCCAAGAGGAAGTTTTTGAGCACATGAAGACTCTTATGTATCCTTATCTGATATTATTTTCGACTTCAAGTCTTTCATTGTAACTTTTACTTGAAATCTTTGACTATAAGGTGTGACTTTTTTCCCAGTGATTCGAAAAACTTCCTGGTACTGTTTTTGTTGTTGCGAGTTTATGGTAAACCTCGTAGTCAACTGTTATATTGGTATGTAGATTTATTCGTGCGAATCCTCGTCGGCAAATATTATTTGGTAACGTGTGACACCATTCGGCATCCTCGAGCCTTCCTGTTGAAGTCGTGTAGGTGACAAACCACACTGGACAGTGAGATACAATGCTTACCTGCTGATACTCTCCAAGTGATACTCACATAATTTGCCTGACTTGGAGCAATGCTTCGAAATCCACAGTTTTAAGCCTACCCAGCATTGCCTGATTGTAGGGTTTATTGCAAGCATTGTATTGAGTCAGTCAATATTGTATCCCATGATTTGTTAAGAAATTACCAGCGCCATTTTTATTCAAAAAGAAAGTTTTTGAGCACATGAAAACTCTTATGTTTCCTTATAGCCAAAAGTCTCTGATATTTTTTTTTTTACTTCAAGTCTTCCATTGTAACTTTTACTTGAAATCTTTGACTATAAAGGTGTGACTTTTTTCCCAGTGATTCGAAAAACGTTGTGCTACTGTTCTGCTGGCGCTCAAAACTGTTTTTTGTTGAAACGAGTTTATTGCAAAAACTTGTAGTCAACTGTTATGGTATATAAATTCATTCGTGCGAATACTCCTCGACAACTATTATTTGGTAACGTGTAACACCATGAGGCAGCCCGAAGTTGTGTAGGGGAAGAACCCCACTAGACTGTGAGATAACAAGCTTACCTGCTGACACTCTCTTAGTGTTACTTACCTGATTTGCCTGGTTTGGAGCACAATACCACTATAGTTTTAAGCCCACCGACATTGTCTGATCGTAGGGTTTATTGCAAGCATTGTATAGAGTCAGCCAACATTGTATCCATAATTTGTTGAAAAATTACTGGTGCCACTTTTATTCCAAAAGGAAATCTTTTGAACACATACAGATTCTTATGTGTATTTATAGCCAATAGTTTTTGTCGACTTCAAGTCTTCCATGGTAACATTTATTTGAAGCCATTGACTAGAAGGCGCGACTCTTTTTTAAGATTTTTGCTGTTGCAATTTTATGCAAAAAATTCCTCGCCACCTGTTATATTGGAATATAAAGTTATTCGTCGTAATCCGTATGAATCCTAGTCTCCTACCATTATTTGGTAACGTGTAGCACAATTCGGCAGCCCAGGTACTTTTGTTGAAATCGTGAAGGTGACAAACCCCACTGAACTGTGTGATACTATACTTACCTGCTGATACTTGCCAAGCGCTACTCACATAATTTGCCTGGCTTGGAGCAATGCTTCGAATCCACAGTTTTAAACCGACTTAGCATTGCCTGATCGTAGGTTTATTACAAGCATTGTATTGAGTCAGCCAACATTGTATCCATAATTTGTTGAAAATCTTTCAGTCCCACCTGTATTCCAAAAAGAAATCTTTTGAAACTTTTACTTGAAATCCTTGACTATAAGGTTCGTCTTTTTCCCCCATTATTTGAAAAACTGCGTGGGTACTGTTTTGCTGGCGCCCAAAAACTTTGTTGTATGTGGTGAGTTTATGCGTAATTCAACTGTGTATTGGTATTATAAAGTTATTCCTTGTTAATCCATGCGTATCCTCGTCGCCAACGTATTATATACAGTTTCTTGCAAGCCCATGGGGTTTTTTATGTGGGCCCCACAAATCTTTTTTTGGAAAATTTACGGTACTACAACTGTATTTCCAAAATTATTCAACAACTCATTTGTCAACTGTTTATATGGGGTTATATAAATTTATTCGTGTAAATACATCCCGTCAGCTATTATTTCGCTAAACGAGTGACACCATTCGGCACCACGGTTACTTTTACCGAAGTCGTGTATGTGACGAACCCAACTGGACTGTGCAAGATATTATGCTTACCTGCTGGTTACTCTCCAAGGATGACTGACATAAATTTGCCTGGCTTGGAGCAATGCCTTGGAATCCATAGTTGTAAGCCTACCAAGCATTGCCACAGATCGTATAGTTTCTTGTTAGCATGTATTGTGTCATCCAAAATGTATCCATAATTTGTTGAAAAACTTCTAGTGCCACTTTGGTATTCTAAAAGGAACATTCTTTATTTTAGAAAACTATATACCTCACTCTGTGTATTTATAGCCAAAGGTTTCAATGTCTCCATGTGCTAACTGTTTACTTGAAGTCTCGTGACTATAAGGTTCCGCGCGGCTCTTTGTCGTCATTAAAAAAAGAAGCCAACTCTTAATAGTGGCCACTATTATTGCTGCGTTCCTAAACGTTTGTGTGGTTTTGTTGTTGTTGCGATATTATGCAACAATGTAGTCCAAAAACTTCTATCATCAGTCTGAAGTATTAAGAAGCTATTCGTTGGTTAAACCGGTGCGAATTCCTTCATCGCCAACTTAACTTGGTAAGTATAGACACATTCGGCCAGCTTCGGATGCTTTGTCCGAAGTGTGAGGTGACGAACCCACTGCGACCTGTGGGGATACAATACTCTCCAAGTTTACTTACCTGATTTGCCTGCGCTTGGAGCAATGCTTCGATGATCCACAGTTTTAAACCGACCGTAGACTTGCCTGATCGTAAGATTTTCTCTGTATGCATTGTATTGAGTCAGTCAACATTGTATCCATAATTTGTTACTTGAATAAACTTTTACGGTGCCACTTTTATTCAAAAGGAAATCTTTTGAACACATTACAGATTCCTTAAGTGTTATTTATAGCGCGTGGTCTAATGTTTAGAGCGTATAGGAACTGCGACTCGTTCAACGCAGTTCAATTCCTGCGACGAAGCGTTGCGCCATTTCACATAGCGCTAGTACCCTTGGGAAAGTATGAATCCAACTTCTCCCTCCCGCTATGGGTAAATACAGGGCAGACTGGGGCTCTTTAACCCGATGGCTAGTAACCAGTCTAGGATAAGGAAAAACTCTGAATTACAAAACTTTAACCTCCGCATTAAGAAATTGAACCTTGTGTCGCATCCCTGCTCTGGCGAGCGGGTTCGCGTAAATATATGTATACTACCATTTCAGCTGCGATGGCTATTGCTCGACTTCATTAGTCTCTCCACTTGTCTCACGAACTTTCGCACTTGAAGTCTTTAACTATAGGATGCCGACTTTTTCCCAGTGATTGAAAAAAAAAACTTCGTCGCAAAACATTTTCTTGTTCTTTGTTTTTTTTGTTGTGAAGCCTACGTAATAACACATACGTTAACTGCCTATGCTCGGTTATAAAGTTATACGTCGTAATCATGCGAATTCATCGTCGACCAACTATTATTTCGTAATATTCCGGCTGCCTAGGTTGCGCTAAGAGTACCGCGGTGCTTTCCTGCTGCGAAGTCGGCGACAAAGGCATGACGAACCGCACACTGAACTGTGACAGATAACCGAACCTGCACTCGCATCTCTGCTTATTGAACTCTCCGGACATAATCTTCTTCGCCTTCTGTATACTCACTTCGAATCTCATCAACACTCCTGATTGATGCGTCTCATGTGACATTGGAGCAATGCTTCGAAACCCACAGTTTAAACCGACCCCTAGCATTGCTCTGATGCGAGGCTCACTGCTAAGCATTTTCTATTGCGGTCCAGACATCATTGTATCCCATAATTTGTTAAACAATTTTCCCCTTGCCAACTGTATTTTTAAAAGGAAGCTCTATTGAACCACATAAATATCAATGTATTCTAGTAGCCAAATGTTTCTTGATATTCCTTCGAAGCTTCAGTCTTCCATTGTCCATTTTTCACTTGAAATCCGATTGACATACAGGTGCCGACTTTTTCTCCAGTGACTTCGAAAAACGTCGATGCGTGGTACCTGCATTTGATTTTATGGAAAAAAACGTTTGGGAGTCTTACTGTCCATATTATGGTATGCGTAAAATTTAAAATTCGTGCGAACTACTCCTCCGCCAACTATATAATATGGTAACGTGTGCCATCCCATGAGCAGCCCGAAGCTTGTGTTATAGGGGAAGAAATGCCCCACAGCACTCGTGGAGATAACAAGCTTACCGCTGACACTCCTCTAAGGTGTTACTTACCTAATTTGCCTGCTTGGAGCAGCAATGCTTTGAAATATCACAGTTTTAGAGCCTTACCAAGTATTGCCTGATCGTAGGGTTATCTTGCAGTAGTGTGTCTGTAACATTGTATCCATAATTTGTTGGAAATTTACCAGTGCCACTTTTATCCCAAAGAAAGTCTTTTGAATACATATGCGACATCTCTAACTACCGCAAAGCCGACATC
>CM042154.1:68095484-68195484 GCA_023376005.1 Doryteuthis pealeii
AAGAGAGAGATCATCTCCTTGTTCATATCTATCTATATTATTTTGTTTGTTTATCTATCTATCTATCTCAGTCTATTCCAAACTATATATCCATCTTCATATCTAAACAAGAATTACGACAAATTATGATAAATAAACAAGAATTACAACGAGCTGGGGTTGTTATTTTGATAGTCACCGGGTAGCAATTTTTGAGGCAGGAGAGAGGGATGCACTTCCTCATAAATTACCAAAAAATCTAATGATGAATGTTAACTCTTACTAGAATCTTCCCATTGTTTTTTATGCTTGTTTGATAATGTCTTATTGTAGCGAGAGAAATTATGTACATGGTAGCTCAAAGCGAGCAGGAACATGTCTGTGTGCAACATGAGATCAGCGGGGAGTGTAGTGGGCAATTACAGAGATTGAACTCGCCTCCTCCTGATCGTGAGTCGTGGCTCGACGTCAAACTACCTTGTTGGCACGTATGCAAATTCTACAATGCACGATTGACCCGGATGTGGGATCTTGGTCAGGGCAGTTAATCATTATTTAAGGCCTGCCTTCCCACACCGAGACAGTTGCATTCTAATCTTGCTAACGAAAACACAGACATTCGAACAAGAGGCGAGTAAGCGGTGGAGGAGTGCTGGAAAAATTGTTGCAGGTGGCAAGAACTTGGTCAAGGGACTTTGGCAGTTGGAAGAACGCTTTTTTGGTGGAGAGGTCCGGCTGTTCTGTTCTTTCAACAAATTTCTCTTCACTTATTATACTTATTCCTCGAAAATTCTTTGTGCTTGTGTGTGTATGTTTTTTTAATAATGTCTTAGGGTAATCTGAACATTAGCTACATAAATGAGAGTAACCTCCCCTTGTTTATTTCACTTTGAGGAAGCCTTATGTTTTGGTTGGCCATTTTCATTTCACTGTAAATCTACAATGAAAATACGAATTTGTTTGAATCAATACAACTGCATGTTTTAACATAAAAATATGATAAAAGGTGTTCTTAATTGTGTTTGCGCAATATTTGAAATGAACTTAATTGTTATTAAGAACACATTTTCTGATATTTTCATGTTAAAAGATGCACTTGTATTGATTACGGTGAAATGAAAATGGACGACCAAAACATATGGCTTCCTCAAAGTGAAATAAACAAGGGAAGGTTACTCTCATTTATGTAGCTAATGTTCAGATTACCTGTCTTGGTATGATTCCAACTTTTTTATTTTTACCAATTCTTTTGATTAAATTGTTTCAACTTTCTTTAATGTTTTTTTTTTTTTTTTTTTTTTTTTTTTCCAGCGGTTATGTTTTATCAGAAGAACAAAAAATGGTGGAGTGTACCCTGCCATTATCTCCTTTGCTTCGTGTAGCATCCGATACATGTGACACCGGTTTGGAAAGAGTCAGTTCTGGAACAAAATTTGCTTTAGAACAATGGCTGAAAGTAACCAGTTGATTCTACAAAATAAATTTTGGTGCATATCGCATAAATGCTTCCTGTGCCTGCCTGCCCTAAAAAAACGCTAAGCTGTACCTGCTGAAAATCCGACCCGTGCTACTTATGAACTCCCTAGCTGTTTAAAGGTGTTTTTCCCGAAAAGTTAATGCAATATGAAAGCGATATTTACCCCCCCCCCCCCAGTCTTTTTTTCAACAAGTAAATGTAAATATTTATCCCCTCCTCTTTGAAATATTTTTTTAGTGGTTTGAAGGAGTTTTCATCAACAAATAGCTTTTTTAGTGGTTTGAAGGCGTTAAAAGTACAGGTTTTTTTATCAACAAGTAAATGTAAATATTTTAACCCCCTTTAAATATCTTCTTTTTTTTTTTTCAGTATTTTCATTTTATTTTAATTCAAAACAACTGTCACAAATTAAATAAATACGACCGAGTTTTGAAAATAAAAACGGACCATATGACTTTTAGGCACCCCTTTTTGATCTCGATTAAGAAAGGACATGTTTTTCATTTACACCGTCAATATCCGGTTGTTTTAACAGACGATTTTTAGATTTTTTTTTTTTTTAACCCTAACCCTAACAAACAACAGATATTGACGGTGTAAATGAAAAACATGTTCTTTCTTAGTCGAGATCAAAAAGGGGTGCCTAAAGGTAATATGGTCCATAAAAACAATTGATGTATTATTATTAAGTAGCACGTATCAGATTTTCAGCAGGCACTGCTTAGTATTTTTTAGAGCAGGCACCTGGATGCATTCATGCGATATGCACCTAAATTTCTACTAACCTGAAACATAGACTTTCATATGATCTCTTTTTTTTCTTTTTTTTTTGTTCCATACATCTTTTTGGTTTGAAATTTTTTTGTGATGTTTAACTCTAGGGTGAAAATAATTCAATTAATCAATTAATGTTGAAAATAAAAACAGCTTTTATTATCTTGTCTGATTTCTTTGTTTATTACCATTGATTTAATAAAATTGTCATTCATGGATCTGTTTAAAAATGTCCATCATATGTACTTAATGATGGTAGGAGTGGCGCTCCACTACAGACACTAAAAAAAAAAATTTCCTTGGCCTAGTGCTAGTAAAAAACGGATAGACTCTCTTGCTGTATGGCTGATACCAAGGCATGCTGGACACTGCAAGGACAAGCTCATAAGCAACGTTCTTCTGTGGAAGCCAACACACGGACATGCTAGTGTGGGTCACCCACCAAGGACCTACATTGATCAACTAAGCAAGGATGCAGGTTGCTGCATGAATGATAGGAAAGGTTGGTGAGGGATTGTCATTGATATCCGTACTAATTGTGCTGATGATGATGATATATATAAATGATATTGAAAAAAGAAAATGACCTGTCTAGGAAAAGTAAAAGAAAATTGAATGAGTCAAAATACTATGTTGGAAAAAGTAAAAGAAAACTGAGTAAATTACTATACAATAAATATTTTACTCAGCAAAATCAATCTCCTTCATTTAGCACTAGCGAAAAAGGATAGACTTCCTCACTGTCTGGCTGCTGCTGATTTCTCTACATGAAGGTGGTATTATCCCCATTCTTCACATTATGGACATAGAATGCACCTCTGCAGAGGGGTAAGACTCCCCCAATGGGGCAACCTGTTGGCCGTGTGTGGTGACCCTGTGATGCATAAGGACAGAATCCTGGTTACCAAGCAGTCCATGACCTGCAACACTGCACTTAGACCCTTACTTAGACTAGACAGGCAGTCAGAGAGGCCACTTCGGATCAATTGGCTGGTCATGTCAAGCCCTAGCATCTATATGATTGCCCCAACCCTATTACCCTTATGGCAAGCCTCAACCCTTTTTATCATATGGGTGCTAGAAGGCGGTGGCTGAGGGTCTTTATATCCTGGGAATGACGTTAAACTCTATCTGATAATGAGGTTCCAGTTTTGAAGGTTGGGGGAATGTGGAGCACCTCTTCATCACCATTGCTCCCAGGTCCACTCTGACCCAGAGTGGTAGTACCTATTAGGGTCCCATCTATGGGTTAAATAGAAAAATGTGTTTATTAAAAAAAAAATTGAGTATCCATTAAGAATGAATTTTTTTAAAACTTTGTCAGCATTAAATGACCCACTGAGGTTGATATGCTGTAAAACAAAACAAACTCAAACTAAATGAAAGCCGGGTTAGCTCAGTCGGTAGAGCATTCGGCTAGAAACCACAAGTTCCTAGTTCGATACCAGTCCCCGCCAACTCAGCGTATGAGTAGCACAGGGATCTGTGCAGTAAAGTAAGGAGCTGATGGTAGGTGTGGCGCTCCACCTCAGATGCTAAAACAATCTCCTTGGTCTAGCGCTATTGAAAAGGGGATAAACTCCCTCGCTGACTGGCTGATACCGACTTTAGGCCGCCCCTTCGACTTTACTTGACTTATTACTGATAAAGGGGTCGGTTTAGCTCAGTCAGTAGAGTATCTGAATAGGAAGCACAAGATTCCTGGTTCAATACTGGCCCTTGCCAACTCAGTGTATGTGTAGCACAGGGATCTGTGTAGTATAGTAAGGAGCTGATGGTAAGTGTTGCACTTCAGCGTATGAGTAGCACAGGGATCTGTGCAGTAAAGTAAGGAGCTGATGGTAGGTGTGGTGCTCCACCTCAGATGCTAAAACAATCTCCTTGGTCTAGCGCTATTGAAAAGGGGGTAAACTCCCTCGCTGACTGGCTGATACCGACTTTAGGCCGCCCCTTCGACTTTACTTATTACGGATAAAGGGGTCGGTTTAGCTCAGTCAGTAGAGTATCTGAATAGGAAGCACAAGATTCCTGGTTCAATACTGGCCCTCGCCAACTCAGTGTAATATGTAGCACAGGGATCTGTGTAGTATAGTAAGGAGCTGATGGTAAGTGTTGCACTTCAGCATATGAGTAGCACAGGGATCTGTGCAGTAAAGTAAGGAGCTGATGGTAGGTGTGGTGCTCCACTTTAGGCCACACCAACTTTTTATTACTGATAAAAATAATAAAGATATTATACTTCTGATCATCACATAGATATATGATCCAGGAACTCTACCACTATCTGCAGAATTTACTGATGTCGGATAATTTTTCTTTGTAATTTGTATTCTAGTTTATTGTTTGTATATAGCGACAGAAGAAGGTGGAAATAATTATCAAAGAGTCACGCCATCAGTCAATTAAGAAGAACTCAAGTTGTTTCATGTTGTTAATAATCCCCCCCCCACCTAAATTGACAATATTACATAATGACGATAATAAGCAAAAAAACAAAAATGAACCCATAGCCCTTCCACCACCCTCCACCACCGATATAAGTAATTAATTCAACACATTAGAGGTGGTTTTGTAAGATGGGGCCGGGTTAGCTCAGTCGGTAGAGCGTTCGGCTAGAAACCACTAGGTTCCTAGTTCGATACCGGTCCCCGCCAACTCAGCGTATGTGTAGCACAGGGATCTGTGCGGTAAAGTAAGGAGCTGATGGTGGGTGTGGCGCTCCACCTCATATGCTAAAATAATCTCCTTGGTCTAGCGCTATTGAAAAGGGGATAGACTCCCTCGCTGACTGGCTGATACCGACTTTAGGCCGCCTCGACGACTTTACTTTTTTACTTACTTGTAAGATGCTTATGGCTGCAGGAAATGCCGTTCATAAATTGGTGTCCCAACCCTATTGCCCTTATGGCAATCCCCAACCCTTTTTATCATATATGTGCTAGAAGGCGGTCGTTGGCCGGGGTTCTTAGGTTAGACGGGCTGTCGGAGAGGCCCCCTCCGATCAATCAGCTGGTCACATCAAGCCCTAGCACCTATATGATTGCCCCAACCTTATTGTCCTCATGGCAAGTCCCAACCCTTTTTTGTCATATATGTGCTAGAAGGTGGTGGCTGGGGGGGGGGTCTTAGTGTCCTGGGTATGATGTTAAACTCTATCTGATGGTGAGGTTCCAGTTCTTGAGCTTGGTGAATGTGGAGTACCCCTTCATCACCATTACTCCTAGGTTCACTCTGATCCAGAGTGGCAGTACCTGTTAGGGTTCCCTCAATGCGTTCAATAGAACAAAATGAATTCTAAAAAAATGCATTTAAAAAAAATTGTGCTTACAAAAAATACTGATTACCTATCAAGAATGAATAAAACAAAAGATCTTCGACCTAAAATAGGTTGACATGCCGTAAAACCCAACCAACAATCATACTACTACTACTACTACTACTACTACTAATCTATGGATTATACTATAATACTACTATAATGGAGTTTCGCTTCGGGTTTTTGTCTCTAACAAAAACTGCGTCACTACTTACGTCACATTACCCAACACATAATCCAAAGTCATAACATAGAATAAATATACTCAAAATGTGAGCATGCAACATTAGACAATCCTCATTGTTTCAATAAATAGATGTCCAGCATTATATATTTATATATAGATTGTTTTATTCTAATATAATATTTAAAGTTATCGAAACTCTTTCCATTTCAAATTGTCTTTCTTTCTTTTTTTTTTACTCCTTTAATAAATTTGACGATTTTACATACTTATGGTACACACTCTATGACATTGAATTTTCAGCTCCCATCCCCTCAGGCATTATCTTTCAAAAATCTATTTTTACATCGCCTGGAGGGTGTTTTTTATTTTGCTAGTAATAATAATAATAATAATAATAATAATACACGGTTTCCTAAATCTTCCTTCCGTTATAATCCTCTGGTTGATACAGAAAAAAAATCAGAAAACACCTGAGGTGTAATGGTCATTGTTGTTAGAAATGAACATGGGGAATCTAGTTCAAATCCTGGACAAGGCTGGTTGAATTTCACATTTCAGTACTTGGTAAAGGAACCCTTGTTGGCAAGCACAGCAGCCAGGCATTTCCTGTAGTTGGTTACCAAGTTTTTACAGATCCCAGGGGGAATTTTGGCCCACTCATCTTTGCAGATCCTCTCCAAATCCTTAAGGTTTGTAGGTTGTTGTTCGGAAACTGGAAGCTTCAGCTCCCTCCACAGATTCTCTAAAGGATTAAGGCCCGAAGACTGACTAGGCTTTAATGAGCTTCTTCTTGAGCCACTCCTTTGTTTCTTTAGCCGTAAGCTTTAGGTCATTGTCATGCTGGAATACCCAACCACAACCCATCTTCAGTGTCTTGGCTGAGGCAATGGGGTTTTCACTCAAGATTTCCCTGTACATGGCCCCATCCATCTTTCCCTCGACCTGATGTAGTCGTCTTGTCCCCTTAGCAAAGAAACAGCTGCAAAGCATAGTTTCCACCACCATGCTTAATGGTTGGGATGGTGTTCTTTGGATCCAAGTCAACTTTAGTTTCCTCCAAACATGATTTCCTAGTGGACTGAAATGATGTAGTGCCGGCAAGATGCCCCCTACTCAAAAAGGCACATGGACAGGCCCGTCTGAAGTTTACAATTGAGCACCTGGATGATTCTGAGGCGGGTTGGGAGAAAGTGCTGTGGTCAGATGAGATTAAATTGAGATTTTTTGTCATCAAATCGACTTGCTGCAAAGATGAGTGGGCCAAAAATCCCCTTAGAATCTGTAAAAACTTGGTAATCAACTACAGGAAACACCAGGCTGTTGTGCTTGCCAACAAAGGTTTCTTCACCAAGTACTGAGTTATATTTCGCTATGGGGTGAAATACTTATTTTTTCAATAAAATACAAATAAATGTTCACAAATTGATATAATGTGATTTTCTAAAAAAAAAAAAATGTTTATATTCTATCTCTCACTTTCAAGACGAACCTACCCAGAAAATTATACACCATTCCTATTTTTGTAAGGTGGCAAACTCAGAAAATAAGCAGGGGTTGAAATACTTATTTTCCTCAGTGTATATATATCAACATCAATACATGGGAGGCTTATACAGAAGACCTGCACCGCCTGGTGCCTCCTCATTAAACAAGGAGTGAAAAGGAGAGGAAAGAAACCCCCGCAGAAAAGAGAGCCATAAGAAATGAGAGACAACAGCATCACAATTTGTTTGCAATCACTGCACCAGAGATTGCCATTCAAAAATTGGTCTGTTCAGCCACTCGCACAGTTGCAGATAAAAAAGTGGGCACTATGCCATTATCTTTACAACAATATAATATATATATATATATATATATATATATATATATATAATCCAAAAATCCTTCCTTACAACCTAGAAGTTTTTTAAAAAATTGTTGTAGTTTGCAAAGCTCAATGTGTGCTTTTATTGTCAGGGTCACAGAGCAAAATAATATGAGTAAAAAATATAACAGAAGATTTAGATTTTGTTGCATTATAGCCTATTTCAGGAAGCTTAGGCAAAGTGTCTAAAACCCCCAGTCATCATATGTGAATGATGAATTCTTTATTACTTTTAAGGCATTTGAAAACAGATTTCTTTTATTTTATTTTATTTTTTTATCGTCCTGTGTTCCTCTGTGTAGGTAATCAGCCATCGGTCATAAATTAAAATCTTACCCAATTTGTATTTTGCTGTCGGTCATATATATATATATATATTACTGCTATCCACACCTTAGATGCTGGATCCTTCAAAAAAATACTCAAATCACACAGATAAATGCTAGAAATTATCTTTACTTGTAGGACCTGTAGGTATATCACTGTATGATGATTTAATTATTACAACAATTGATATATTTACTTAAGAGCTATTACGAAATAGTTCAATATGTAAAAAGTCACTGTTAAATCAATCTATTCCATGTATATATATATGAATTCAGATCCCTTTATATCTACTACCCCTGAAAAAAATTATTGATTTAGCACACTTATAGGTCGATCATCTTTGTGTTTTTTTTTACTTAGCACTGAATAAACTGATAACAGATAAGAAGCAAAACATGTTTTTAAATAGCTGATCATTCTGACTTCAAAAAATATACCTTAATCAAACTAGATTAAATTATTTAAATCAATATTATAATTCCAAACTTGTGTTTGTATAGTTGTGTTTTATATGCTCCTCACCATTTACAATTTATCAACTGAAACTTTGAACACAGCTTCCTTTGATTCATGGAAAGGTTAGAAGACACACAGTAATATACATCATCAGGTAGTTAGGCTAATATTTAAGTTAAGAAGACATTCTTTTAGAAAAAATCTCAAGCATTTTAACACATACAAGGGAGACAACTGTTATTTATTCAAGTTATTAATTATATTTAACTAGCCAGAATATGCGCCCTCCAGGTGCAAGTATTTAAGTTTTAATGTAATGAAATATATTAAATTAGAAAGACAATGAAACTAAATAAGAATGCAGATAAAATGATTTGAAACAGATAGGGATATAATCGAAAAATAGAATAATTTTGAAACTAACTCTTCCATCATTTTCCATCACTCCCGTCTTTCATTGATAAATTTTCAAAATTTAACTATTTAGTTAAAATATTAAATAAAGAATAAAATGACAGTTATTTCTTCTTGTTAATGGATTTCTTTTAAGATTTATCTCAGAGATTTTTGCTCATATTTATTAAAATAATACTAAACAATTAGAAATCAACAATGCCAAGTACATATTTATTAAAATCAAATTTTTAATATCAATATGCAAATTAGCCTTTCCATTAACACTAAACCGCTATTTTGTAGTATATATAAATACAATTGCATGTCATTAGAATGTAAATATGGCCAACAGTATTAATAATGTAAAACAATTTTATTAATAATTGAGGTTTAAATAAAAAAAAAAAAATCATGGAGAATGTGACGTAAATAACTAAAGGAATTGTGACTTTGGTACTGATATAGTTTTGGTTACAAACAGACAAGCACACAATCTCCATAATGATAAGATATTTACATTTATTTTTTCTTTAATATAGATATAACCAATTTTATCCCTAAATTCAGCTCCTCAGATTAGAAAAACCTTAAATATATGTATCAGTTTTAATTTTACTATAAGAAACTTGTTTTTATTCGAAAGAAAAAAAAAGATTTTTTAAAAGATTTTGACATAAAGATGATTCTTTCATGTCATGTAGTAGTAAAAAACATTTGAAATAATAATAATAATGACATTTATTGTGTACAGTGCTCAGGTGCACCACAGCTCATCAAAGTCTCATGTCTAGTACACAGAATAATGTATTAGTGTCAGGAACATGAACAGTTTACAGTAATGATATACATGTATATGTGCACGTGTGTGCATATGTGTGTGGAGAGGGGTATCAGGTATAGTGTTATTGGACTACAGGAAGCATGGAGGCTTTGAAAGATGCAGTGTTTCGGCAGCCTACAACAGATGCGGGCAGCTTATTCCATGCCTCGGCAATTCTGAGTGTGAAAAAATGTTTTTGAAAGTCATGTGAGCAATGCTGTTTTCTGACTTTCTAGGCATGCCCATGTGTGTTAGAAACGTGGAGATCAAAAAGGTGCTCAAGGTTGCTGTTATTAAAATGATTAATGACCTTATGAGCGTTTACCAGGTCAGTTGCCAGACGCCGGAGTTTCAATGAATTCATTCCCAGGGTAGCAAGACATTCAGAATATGGCAGTGTTTACATATTGCATAAGATGTGCGGTAAAATAATTATTTTATAATATTTCATGATTTACAAAAAGTAAAGGAATCCTGGTTGATGAGCAGTCCATGACATGCAACACTCCACTTAGACCTTTACTTAGGTTAGACGGGAGGTCGGAGAGCCCCCTCGAATCAATCGGCTGGTCATGTCAAGCCCTAGCACCTATATGATTGTCCCAACTCTATTGCCCTTATGGTAAGCTCCAACCCTTTTTATCATATATGTGCTAGAAGGCAGTGGCTGAGGGTCTTCACATTCTGAGAATGACGTTAAACTCTATCTAATGGTGAGGTTCCAGTTCTGGAAGTCTGCAGAATGTGGAGCACCTCTTCATCACCATTGCTGCCTGGTCCACTCTGACCCAGAGTGTTAGTACCTGGTAGGGCCCCATCTATGGGTTGAAATAGAAAAATGAGCTTATAAAAAAATTAATTTAAGAATGCATTTATTTAAAAACTTTACTGGCATTAAATGTGCCATAAAACAAAACAAGCCAAACCAAAAAATGAAGTATTTATTTAATTTCTAAAAAAGGAGAGCTCCTCAGTCATACTTTTGAGAAATCTAGACCCCACCCCCAAGTCTTTATAATGGCATCAGATTAGTAAGAAGATGAATCAACATGTTATTGAATTTCAACATTTTAATGAAAGCCAAGATGATGTTATTTCTCTCTGGCAATACCAGGTATCCCTTCTTGTTGATGGTATAATTTTTTTCAGGCCAAACAGTGGGAAATATGGAATAAGACAATGCTGGAATACCAAATAAAATCACTATGAATTTTTGAAGAAAAACTAAATATGGTATTAGAAAAATATACACGTTATATTTTTAAAACAATTTTGTCATTATTTCCATATATTGTTTTTTTTATTATTATTTAAAAACGTAAAAATATAAAAAAGAGAATACACTTGGAAAATATAAATTTTGTGATAAAATGGATTATAACTTACTGGATGAAGTGAACGGATAGTGAACTATGAATTATCTCATCATACAGGTAAAGAAAAAAAATGATTCAGCCGTGCAGGAAATTTGGTAGGAAAATAGTTAAAAACATTTATAGTATAAGAATAAACAAATAAATTCCTCAAACATTTACATTAATGTATTTATATTATTCACATTAATTTAAATAAGGGCCTCCTATTATGGTGTTATATTTAGCAAGCTAGTCTTGCAGAAACATTACAATTGAATAGCAATACCACTACATTGTCCTAAAAAGAGAATAGTATGGTTACCAAAATCATCATTAGGAATGTCTGAATTTGAAATAGTATAGATATACACTGTTATCCTTGTTAATATGATCAGAAAACTTAGAGTACTAGAATAAAAGGTTGTTACATAATTATTGGAACCCTAATACATTTTTAAGGTATTGTAGAAATCATTATGGTGATCAGTACAGCTGATGGCCTTGAGAGTGAGTGACAGCGTTTGACCTCACTCTGACCTTGCTTTCTGGGGATAGACCGTGAGAACCGTGAAACCCCCATAGAAAGCCCTCTTCCGGTTTAAGGAGTAAGCAACTCAGTTAGTCAGTTAGAAGTTAGAAGCCAAGCTAGCAAGATGTGAGTCTCACTGCGCAGATTGTCTGGTCTGGGGATCTACGAATAAAGTAACATCATCGTAAATCGAAGTCTTGTGTTTATTACTAAAAACCAACAATGGCACAGGGCTTCTGATAAGGAATGATCCCCAACAGAAACCAGACCCGGAATCCTCAATAGAAGACCAGACGAGACCTGTAGAAGATATACCAGACCAAGATAGATGATAGACGACCAGAGTAAGAATTAAAGAAAGGTATATAACGTTATATGCTGATTTGGCTTAGTGAAAAGACAAGTATATAACATATACCTATTTAGTGCCGGTAAAGAAGGCGCTATGCAACAGGTATTAAATAATTGTTTTTATGAAGGTCTCTGTATATATCTGTATAATATATATATATATATATATATATATATATATATATTGCGCAGCTCACTGTTGAACTTGTCAAACTTTTTGAAGCGTTGTATTCTTTGAACTGTTGCATTTTTTATCAAACAATGGCAATACTTGAACACGAGTTTGCTGCCATCATATATATAGGTTTGGGGGATATGCATGTAGGTACATATATATAAAAATATGGAAGTGCGTGGTGTAATGGGTAAAGTCATGGGAAATGGACTCGTCGCACCGAGTTCAAATCCTGGATGTCGTTATTGCATTTCACTTAGCGCTAATACCCTTAGAAAAGGTATGAATCCTACTCTCCCTCCAGCTATGGACAAATAGCAGGTCAGACTGGGCTCTTTAACCTTGGTTAGGCAACCGGTCTAGGAGAAGGAAAACTCTGAAGTCAAACCTCTTGAACTCCGCTTAAGAAATTGACCTGGTGCCACATCCTGCTCGTACGGAGGGTTGGTAAATATATATATATATAAATGTGTGTATATGTGCTTACGCTTTTTTGATTTTATGTATATGTATCGATATATGTATGTGGATATATTTGTATATAAATATGACTTCATTTAAAAGATATGTGGAAGGCATGCATGAATCTTTAATTGTACAGGTTTAAATCCAACGATTAAACCATGTAAATTGGTTGTTTTGTTTTATGGCATATCAACCTCAATGGGTCATTTAATGCTGACAAAGTTTTGAAAAAAAGTCCTTCTTAATGGATACTCAATTTTTTTATAAACACATTTTTCTATTTAACCCATAGATGGGACCCTACCAGGTACTACCACTCTGGGTCAGAGTGGACCTGGGAGCAATGGGGATGAAAGGGGTGCTCCACATTCCCCAAACCTCCAAAACTGGAACCTCACCATCAGATAGAGTTTAACGTCATTCCTAGGACATCTTGACCCTCAGCCACCGCCTTCTAGCACCCATATGATAAAAAGGGTTGGGGCTTGCCATAAGGGTAATAGGGTTGGGGCAATCATATAGATGCTAGGGCTTGACATGACCAGCTGATTGATTGGAGGGGGCCTCTTCAACTGCCCGTCTAGCCTAAGTAAGGGTCTAAGTGGAGTGTTGCATGGTCATGGACTGCTCATCAACCAAGACTCCGTCCTTAAGTATCATGGGTCGCCACCCACAGCCAATAGGTGGCCCCATTTGGGGGAGTCTTACTCCTCTGTAGAGGTGCAGTCGGTGCATTCTGACGCCCCAGCCAACAGGGCGGTAATTCTTTGGAGTAATGTTGCTTGGCATAAACTGATACCCCATAGTTTCGAACATGTGTCACATCCTACTAGTAGAGAATGAGTTAGGTTTAAAGGGGCCTCCCATCATGGCATTATGGTTAGCAAGCTAGTCTTGTAGATCCATTACTACTGAATAGAAGTTCGATCCTCACTGGATACCCCATACTTGTGAGCTTGTGTCACATCCTACCCATGGCAAATGGGTTGGGTATAAAAGGGCCTCCCATTAAGCTGTAATGGTTAGCAAACTAGTCTTGCAAATCCATTATGACGGAATTGCGAGTTTGACCCTTGCTGGATGCCCCATACTTGTGAATTTGTATCACATCCTACCCATAGCAAACAGATTGGGTATAAAAGGATCTCTCATTGTAGTGAAATATTTTGCAAGCTAGTCTCGCAGGTCCATTACTACTGAATAGTGAGTTTGATCTTAGTTGGATACCCAATACTTGCAAACTTGTGTCACATCCTACCCCTAGCAAACAGGTTGGGTATAAAAGGGTTTCCCATCATGATATAATGGTTAGCAAGCTAGTCTCACGAATCCATTATGTCTGAATAGAAAGTTTGCTCCTCACTGGATGCCCCATACTTGTGAGATTGTGTCACCTCATACCTGTGATGAATGGGTTGAGTAAACACCTGCCATTAATTTAAATAATATAATCTAGCTTTTTTTTAAGGTACAGTTTATGAAATAATAATAACCTAAAATTAATCTGAATAATCTAATCTATCTTTTTTAAGGTACAGTTTATGAAATAATAATAACCTAACATTAATCTGAATAATCTAATCTATCTTTTTAAGGTAAAGTTTATGAAATAATAATAACCTAACATTAATCTGAATCTAATCTATGGAACTTTAAAGGTACAGTTATATGAAATTAATCTGATAATCTAATCTATCTTTTTTAACATTAATCTGAAATAATAACCTAACATTAATCTGAATAATCTAATCTATCTTTTTTAAGGTACAGTTTATGAAATAATAATAACCTAACATTAATCTGAATAATCTAATCTATCTTTTTAAGGTACAGTTTATGAAATAATAATAACCTAACATTAATCTGAATAATCAAATCTATCTTTTTTAAGGTACAGTTTATGAATAATAATACCTAACATTAATCTGAATAATCTAATCTATCTTTTTTAAGGTACAGTTTATGAAATAATAATAACCTAACATTAATCTGAATAATCAAATCTATCTTTTTTAAGGTACAGTTTATGAAATAATAATTACCTAACATTAATCTGAATAATCTAATCTATCTTTTTTAAGGTACAGTTTATGAAAACAGAATGTTCAGCTTTTGAAGAAAAAATGTTTTGTGTCTTATCTGTTATTAGTTTATTTACTGCTAAATAAAAACATATGTGAATACCCTCTTAGTGAACTAATTCCATAATTTTTGCCAGGGTTGTGTAAATATTTTTGCCACTATGTACTCTTATTTAAAGCAAGTATTTACAAAGAATTGCGAAATGTTACCATTTGAAGAATTATTTTGTCAGTATCGTATTTTTACACTAAGTAACCTTTTGCTTTTTTCCCCTCATTTCATATTTTTCACGTCATGCACTAATTATTCGAGCAAATTGCCAGTTTTTAAGTAATAATTACTTGCATAATTATCTGCTCATTTTACCTATTATAAAAGCTCCCACATGTAAACAACATCCAGTATCGGTAATTTGATAATTCTGTCAGAGAAAAGACCCCCCACTCCGGACTAGTTGGGCTCATTAGTCACACTGTATAATTCAGTGCGGTTCAATGGAAGAAAAATAAAAACAAGGGAAAAAAGTTAAACAAGCAGAGAAAAATAAAATAAAAGAAAGAAAAACTTATATTCATCAGCTCTGTACGGACACTAGGTGCTGTTTAGAGGACTTAGAAAGAGCGATGATCGATAGGGATGGATGACGGGAGAGAGTCAAGAGAATCAATACTGTAGGCAATCCTTGATGGTGATGATGATATATTAGTTCAATCCAGGTGTATTACTTCCCTCGTCCCCCCCTCTCTCTCTCTCTCTCTCTCTCTCTGTCTCTCTCTCTCTCTCTCTTCTCTCTCTCTCTCTATATATATTATATATATATATATATATATATTCATTTGTTTTTCGATAGGAATACTTGATATTTTATATAGGGAGTCCCGTGGCATCGTAGCTAACGTATTGGATTTCAAACCACTGTTCTTTTACAGCTTTGGCATTAAATAATCCACAAAGATTGATATGCCATTAAAAATTAACGCGTCTCTTAGTAGTGGCCACTGTCAAAGGAGGTTTAACAAAGATTTCTTTATTTCGTTTGGTTTCTTTGTTTAATGGCATATCAACGTTCGTGGATTATTTAATGCCAAAGCTATCATTGTAAAAGAACAGTAGTGGTGCTATTTAATCCATAGCTGGGAAGATGAGGGGTTTTGCTGGAGAAGCAAGGACGAACTCATGACGTTCTCCAGTGGAAGTCAACATATGGAAACGCCAGTGCATGCCATCCAGCAAAGACCTACATTAACCAGCTCTGTGCTGATACTGGATGCTGCGCAGAGGACCTACCAGAAACAATGAATGATAGGGACGGTTGGCGAAAGATTGTCATGGATATCTGTGCTGCTGGCACGACATGATGATGATGATACCTTTCCTAAAAATTTAGAGGCAATAGGATATAATGACAAGAGGTCAGCAGTATTTACGAAACCAAACCTGACAGATGTTCGCTTGATACAACGGAAAAATGTGGAGGGTTCCGGAAATTCCGACCCAGACGGCCAGAATACTGACCATCGTCACAAAGAAGACGAAATCAACAACGGCTCGAAAGAGACTCGTCTCACTTTAATGGAGGAGTTACTATTGGTTGATTTAAAAGATAGAGAAATAATCAAATACAAAAAAAAGAGACCCATTCTCTACTGTATACTTAAAATTAATACCCTTTGTTCTTTAAAAAAATTATATCTGTTAAAATATTTTAAACCTGGAAAACTATGGAATAGCAGAGATGGTCACTACTAGAATAGGCTCAGTCCTATTTAGTGATCATCCTCCACATATTAATCATTAGTTGTGTTGTTTTTTTTTGTTTGTTTTTGGAAAAATGTGTGAAAATAAACTTCTTTCTTTCTTTTTCTTTCTTTCTTGAGGATTTAAGTCCGAAAGTGAACGTAATAGCACAAGTAGCGTTCGAACTCGCTTATTACGGTGTCTCAATTCAGTACGTTAATCCCTATTCCAGAGGAATTCCTCCAGATTTAACAAAGTATTTGATGAAGGATCGGTTAAATAGAAAAGTCATTAGAATTAAAGACTGATAATTATAGAAACAAAATACTTAATAATACTAATTCTGTCTTATTAGCAATTTACGTAGTAAACTGTTTTACTAACGCTAATTGAGTAGATGTCATTAAATTCAGACGAAAATGGTTGATATGTTGTGGAAAATAAAATAAGGTTAGTCGAAAAAATATTGAGTATAAACTGTTGCGGTTTCAGGTTATTATTATTAAATATATATATTGTTAATAGACGGATAGGAAAGGCATGGTCGGCCACAAACACACTATCAATCATATGGAAATCCGATCTCACTGACAAGCTAAAGCGACAATTCTTCCAGGCTGTGGTCATATCAATGCTGCTGTATGGCTGCACCACTTGGACCCTAACGAAGCGCCTTGAGAATAAGCTAGGTGGTGTGATATTACTGTATTTGAACCCTTAAGAGTTACTGCCCTTTGTCTTGGCAGACAGCTTAAGATAATAAAATGGCTCCTTAACCCTTCACACGTCGTTCGAGTGTAATCCAGTTAATTCAGATATCTGCACAGTTGTGAGCTGCACAAGAATGCTGTGTGCAGTCTTGAACAAGTCGTGGAAGCAGCACCCCACAAGGAAGCAGCTGTATGGCCACCTGTCCCTATCTCATAAACCATTCAAGTGAGACGAGCTAGGCACGCAGGACACTGCTGGAGAAGCAAGAACAAGCTCATAAGCGATGTTATCCAGTGGAAACAGGCACATGCAATGCAAAAAATGTAATTCCCGATTATCTGGTGTCGCTTAATCGCAGTTTTCTTATTTGTCCCATTTTATTTCACCCAATTTTTAAAAAATGAAACATTCCAATGGTCTTGCGTCGCTTAAACGACCAGCGTAACATTAAAAGGAATTAAAAAAAGAAAAGAAGTTACATGTTGGTTTTATTTGTAATATAAAACTTGTGAATTATGGAAGACATCTTGCTAATTTTGATCTTATGTCGTTCAGGTCTCCTGCCATAATTTACGCTATGTCTTAGTGAGCCAGCGTCAGGCAAATTTCCGGCACAACTTGGATATTTTCCGAGTCGTGTTTTTGTCACTTTTATTTTTGTATTATTTATTGCAATATCAGGAGGATATACATGTAACCAGAAGCGGCCACCCGGCATCGCCAGGGTAGAGGGGGGGATTTTTTTTAAAAAGGTTAGTCCCGCGCATTCATTATTACTCAATCGTGAGTTGGATCCTCGTCGGATGCCGCATTAAAATCCCCATGTAAAAAAAGACCTTGCATTAATCCAGCCACTCTGAAAATAAACGTTAATGTCTACTATTCAAAATATTAAATGCAAAAAAAAAAAAATCCATTCTTTTATCATTTAAATTTTATTTTTTAATCCTTTTCACAAATATATATAAAATCTTTATTATTTTTGCTAAAAAAACCAAGCCCTGGTGATATTTTATGTGTATATATATTTACTTTGTTGTCAATTGTTTTATTTTCGAAGTTTCCTCCGGACATACAGATTCACACAACTGCCCTTTATATATGTACTAGAAGTGGCTACCCAGCGTCGCCTAGGTAGAGTGGAGATTTTTTAAGTTAGTCTCGCAGATCCATTATTACTTATCGTGAGTGAGATCCTCGCTAGTTGCCCCATAAAAATTCCCACGGAAATATATAAAAATATAGTAAAAAATTTCCATTCAATGATTTACAATTTTTGTAAAAAAAAGATATAAATGATGCAATTAATTCAATTAATCAATATCATATTTCAAAGCGGAAAAAAACATACAAAAAAAAAAAAAAGATAAACAAAATAACTTGCAAATAACTTTCCATTCTGTAACTTTTCAAATTTGAATTTTTAAATATCTTCCCAAATATAAATCAAATCTTCATCATTTTTGCTCAAAAACCAAGCTCTGGTGATATTTAATGTGTATATATATTTACTTTGTCGTTAATTGTTTTATTTTTAAAGCTTCCTCCGGACATACAGATACTCACAACTGCCCTTTATATATGTATAGATAGAAGATAGATAACATTGCAAATCATCGTTCCTGGTTTAATAGCTCCTCTTGATTTTTGTTTCATTTCGTGGCAATTCCACGGGTCCCACTAGTAGAAATAATTACTTGAAACCTGGACTCTTCATCTTGCTAATTATTATAGGCTATAGGATTAACACCTATATTTTTATGTGCATGTGGAATAGAATGAAAATAATTAAGTTTTCTTAAACAATTAGTTTTACAATTGTATCTTATGAGTTAAGATTTTGAATTATGTAAACAAAATAGAATCGAATGAAAAATAGTTTTGGGAAATATTTTTAGCGACAATAGAGACAATCGTTTAATGATATTTCAAAATTCCGATGACAATATCTACATCAATAGAAAACTGCATTTTCATTGGAATGCCAGGGGTAACAAAATCATCCGATATTAATTTTAACTTAATGATCCCGTACGTATTACAAAGGAAGATTATAAAAAAGGTCCATGAGTTGAAAAGCTTCAGCTGGAGAGAAAACTCTCCTAACTCGACACAGTTGGAGAGAGGTCGCTATCCAACTCGACACAGTTGGAGCGAATGCTCTCCTAACTCGACACAGTTGGAGAGAGGTCGCTATCCCAACTCGACACAGTTGGAGCGAACGCTCTCCTAACTCGACACAATTGGAGAGAGGTCGGTATCCCAACTCGACACAGTTGGAGCGAATGCTCTCCTAACTCGACACAGTTGGAGAGAGGTCGCTATCCAACTCCCACAGTTGGAGCGAACGCTCTCCTAACTCGACACAGTTGGAGCGAATGCTCTCCTAACTCGACACAGTTGGAGAGAGGTTGCTATTCCAACTCGACACAGTTGGAGCGAATCGAATGCTCTTAACTTGCTATCCAAACTCGAGTTGGAGCGAATGCTCTCCTAACTCGACACAGTTGCAACCCGAAGAAACAGCCCGGGAGTCAGCCCTGAAGAAATGGCGACCGAGTTAACAAGAGCCCCTCATCTATAATCCCCTCTTCTGTCTGTCTATGTCTCTGTCTCTCTCTGTGTCTCTGTCTGTCTGTCTGTACCCCCCCTCTCTCTCTCTCTCTCTCTCATTATATACCCGAGATGTGGATATACAACAATCCGTATGTAATCCATGTGGCCCACTCTATTTCACATGCTTGGACTAAGATGGATTCATTGGATGAACCATTGTTTTTAGTTATGTAAAAAAACATTCGTGTATTTTTTCATGAAGTTAAATTTGGATTTTCATAATTCTTAACCTCTTATTTTGTTAACCATATCTAAAAATACAAAAACAATAAACAACAAAAAACAAAAACACAAAAAAGGGTACAATAAAATATTATCTGCAAATTTTCTCTCCGCATATTTCCAGATTCTTATCTCACAAAGATCTGGGATTTAAACATCTGCTAACCAATAAAAGGGGTAAGAGTTACTCGCACTTGAAAAAGGTGAAAAATAAGAATAAAAATAAAACAAGTTTATCGTTTTACGTGACTAAGCATAATTTCTTGTCTGCGAGATTTCCGCCCTGTCGATTGGTTCTGTAGAATACACCCTCACCCTCTGGTGACCTCCACCAATGGAGTCACTTGTTGACCGTGTGTTATATAGTCATATATACCCTTTTGACATTCTCGGATATGTAAGAGAAAGAGAGAGAGAGAGAGGAGAGAGAGAGAGAGAGAGAGAGAGAGAGAGAGAGAGAGGACAGATAGACAGACAGACAGAGACAGAGACAGAGAGAGATTAGATTAGATTAGAGATGGTAGATCTTACTTAGTACTTCTACTTGTTGCTTACTGCTTCTTCTTCTTCTTCTTCTTCTTCTTCTTCTTCTTCTACCTTGCCTGGCCGCCATCTTGTCTGGTCGCCATCTTGTCTGGCCGCCATCTTGTCAGGACCTGGGCTGACTACTATCAAAGGCTTCTGCTGAGGGTTGATCTTCTTCTGTTCTTCTGAGCTGGGCTTAACATTGTCTTAATAATTTACACAAGACTTGCTTTTGCTTGATCAAGCTTTATTAGCCCATATTTAATTCCGTCACGGGCAGAGGCCAAACCCGGGAGAGACGACAATCACGTCTGCTTTCCTTGAAACCTGGGTCGAATCTGCTTAATTAAAAAACTAACTTATTCTCACGTGCCTGTCATGGCGCGTAATTGCTCGCCTCTAAGGGGTCAAAGGTTATCAACACTCACCAGTAAGTTTCCTAGGGACCCGTTGACTCTAAATCAATAGACCTTAATTCAAATATTCTAACTTATAGGTACGTTCACAATTCATGACTTCTCGTGAATTGTAACACGTGATGCTTAAGGACGAAATCCTGATGGCTAAGCAGTCCATGATATGCAACGCCCGACTTCGGTCCTTACTTAGACTAGACGGACGGTTGGAGGCCCAACTGATCACACCAAACCCTAGCACCTATATGATTGTCCCGACCCTATATCTCTTATCGCAAACCCCCAATCCTTTTTATCACATGTGCTAGAAGGTGGTACGTGAGGTTTTAGTGTCCTGTGTATGACATTAAACTGAATCTAATAAAAGTTCCGATTTTGGACCTCTGGGAGAGTGTGGAGTACCCATACATCGCTATTACTCCCAGGTCTATTCCGACCCGGAGTGTTAGTACCCGTTAGGGTCCCATCTTTTGGTTAGATAGATCAAAATTGCTTGAAAACCCAACAAGAATTAATCAAACAAAATGTCTTCGACATAAAATATCCCAACAAGAGTTGACAAGCCATGTTAATATAAATAACCAACCAACCAACCAACCAACCAACCAACCAACTAATCAACCAAACTGAGATTTGTAAATCGAGTAAGGAGAAATTCTGTTACTCCACCTTCTCTTCTTCTTCTTCTTCTTCTTGTGGCACCCAGGGTGGGTTTAGCCAGCTCCATCCATTAAGATGAAGTATCATGGAAATAAGAAATACGCAAGTGGTCCCTGTTACGATTTTTGTAACACCTTTATTAATTTGTATTACAATTATATTTACAAATATAGAAATGAAACCCTATATCATGAAAATAAGCACTCTGGAGTAGAATCTCAGTTCTTCCTGTTACGATTTTTTGTGGCCATTTTTAGTGAGAGCAATTTACAGTGGAGATTCCTTGTGTTATGCAGAGGCTGCTCTTTAGTGAAGAAACCATTGGTTGTTCCTCGGTGTCCTTAATGTTGGGTAGAATCTTTTGGTTGTTCCTCTGTGTTCCTTAGTGTTGAGTATGATTCTTTGGTTGAGCAGAGTGTAGGTTGCAGTGGCGCATACGTGCAAATGAACGGCTTTAAAGATCGGCGATTTAATAGTTAACTAACCAAGTATTCGAGCTGTTGATTGGCTGGCTCTAATCTACGCACCCACACAGAGTCTATAAGTTTAAGTCGTGTACTTCAGCACATTTATATGTCAAAATATTCCAACAGTCCCCATAACCCCGCATGCAGACACTCTTGTTTGCCGCCGATTATCCAGCAGACGCAGGTACAAAAAAAAAAAATAAAATCTGGGCAAGATGTATGGAGGCCCTGGATTGACCAAGTGACAGGGTCCCCCTCTCAGCTTCGCTGGCGTGATCCAAAGGAATGGGGAACCAATACATTCGGCGTCAGTTTGGCTGCAGGAGTTGCCAGATAGTGTTTACACACTGAACTGCCTAACGGAGTCCAAGCCGTGATTTCTGTCAGAGTTTTCTCCCTTAGCCTTTTCCTATCCAGAGGATAACCAGAAGGCAGCGACCCGTTTATATTAGACTATTTCGCGCTCTGTTAGTGCTATGCCGAAAAGCTTCCCCAGGTTTTGTTTTTCGTCCTGCTGGGTGTCTAGCCACCCTCCTAACCAGGCAAGCTTGGTGGGGTTAGTCACCGATGATCAGACTATGGAGCAGGTAGTACGGTGTTACATAATACCCATAGCGCTTTGTGCGAGCTGACATGAGCAGACGCAGGTACGAGATGACTAAAAGTAACCGCTGGTTTACGGTGCAGGCGCCTCTTGGAATTTTTGCCCGTGCCTTTTGGTCGGATTGTGGTCATAATACCGTTGGGTGCCAGACCTGTCCACCTTGGTTGGCCCTACCAGGAACTTAAGTTCCCGATGGCGTAGCTCTGACACTATCACGTTTACACCGTCCTGTCGCGATTAAGAGGGTTTGGACTTTAGGACGGAACTGTCACTCTGATTCAGTAACATAATTTCCAACCCCTCCACAAGGTCAGTTTCTTAAGCGGAGTTTAACAGGTTTGACACTGGTCAGGTCTTGTTTGTCTGTGCAAAGAGTGGTGTGGTTTAGGGATATGATATTATTGGGGCTCCATAGCTGATTTTTCGAACACTGGGCAAAACTCGAAGCAGAATGTGGACCTTTTGTGATAGCGGGAAGGATGATGCTACATGTTTCTCCGGTTTTGTCTACTGTCATAATAGGTTTGGGTTGGGTCGATATCATCGATACCTATCCGTGGTATTTTGTTAGCTCATCAATAGTCGCCAGGCTTATAGGTGAAGAGCAGTAGTTTCCTCACCGAACTGTTTGATCCTGGACGTTGGATTCCTTCGCCCAGCATCCTGTGAAGTACGCCATTGACCCACTTTGGGTTCTTCCGCCAATATTCACATCCATCACGCTGCTACCCATGGTTTCTTGTGTTACACGCTCTTATGGCATGTAGATTGTATTGCATGTTGCCGGAAAAATATTTTCCTAAGTTTTAACTTAGTATAAGTCCACATGCTCCTCCCATTTTAATATAGAGAAAATATCCCTCGGTCTACGTCTTTTTATTCCTGGGGTTATACAGGAGGGTAATTATTCTAATATTTCTGAAAATAAAGTAGAGGTGAGTTATGTAAAATAAAGTCAGTATCGTTTACCTGTCTATTGGTGCTACCTGTGAGGGGCAATGTCTATCTTCTTTGTGGCCAAATTGGGATGAAACAGCGTAACATATTCCTATTCTCAACTACAACCCCCATAAGGTTTAGACATTAGTTCAAAGAACAATTAATTCAAGTAAATTTGTTTGTTTGTTTGTTTTGTTTTGTTTTACGGCATATCAACCTCGGTGGATCATTTAATGCTGATAAAGTTTTGAAATAAATTAATTCTAATGGATAATCAAATTTTGTTTATAAACTCATGTTTTTCTATTTAACCCATAGATGGGACCTTAACAGATAAATTCAAGTAAAGTAATATTTCATTTTTTCCTACCGAAAAATGTTTAACTACAAAAAGTCGAAAATAATATTAGTTTTTTCGTTTTGATAATAATGAACTTAGTTAACAGAAAATGAAAAATAAAGAGATTTACTTTACCGATGTCTTGAAAACTAGCATGTCTTCTCAAGAATAATTAATTCTAGTAAAGTAATATTTCAATTTTTTCTTATACAAAAAGGTTTAACTACAAAAAGTCGAAAACAATATTATTTTTTTTCATTTTGATAATAATAATAATAATAATAATAATAATAATAATAATAATAATAACGGATCATCCTATCCCAGTCAGGAGACCAGACCTGGTGTTGATTAACAAAAAAAAGAAAAAAAAACATGTCAACTTGTGGACTTTGCGGTTCCAGGAGATCACAGGGTGAAGCTGAAGGAAAATGAAGATATGGATAAATACTTGGACCTTGCCAGAGAACTGAAAAAGCTATGGAATATGAGAGTGAAAGTGATATCAATTGTAGTTGGTGCACTTGGAACGGCCCCAATAAACTTTTGAAAAAGACTGGAGGAACTGGAAACCAGAGGAAAAATTGTGACCATCCAGACTACTTCAATCGGCTAGAATACTCAGAAGAGTCCTGGAAACCTGAGGAGACTTGTCACTCAGCCACCAGTGAAATACCAACAGCTAACACTGATGTGAAAAACTCAAAAGGAGTGATGATAATAGTAATGATTATAATAATAAATTATTATTATTTACTCCTTTTGAGTTTTCACATCAGCATTAGCTGATGGTCTTTCACTGGAGCCTGAGTGACAACAAGTCTCCTCAGGTCTCCAGAACTATTCTGAGTATTCTGGCAGATTGCAGCAGTGCAGTGTTCTGAATGGTTTCAATCCTTCCTCTGATTTCCAGACTTTCCAAACCCTTTTCCAATCCTTTTGGGACCGTTCCAAGTACACCAGTTCTCTGGCAAGGTCCAGATATTTTTCCATTTTTTCATTTTCCTTTAGCTTCACCCTGTGATCTGCTGGCACTGCAAAATCCACCAGTTGACAAGTTCTTTCTTTTTTGTTTATAAACACTAGGTCTGGTCTTCTTGCTGGGATAAGGTGATCTGTTTTTATTTCAAAGTCCCAGAGAATTTTATGCGTTTCGTTCTCAAGAACAAATTCTGGTTTATGCATATACCATTTTGTTGTATGGTCAAAATTTAATTTTTTGCATAATTCCTAGTGGATCACCTTCCCAACCCAGTCGTGTCTAGTTTTGTACTCCCGTTGTGCTTGTTTGCTACATTCGTAGAGTACATGGTTTACAGTCTCATCTCTATTACCGCAAAGTCTACATTTACTATTTTGTTGGGTCTTATCAATTTTTGCTTTGATATAGTTTGTCCTTATGGCATTATTTTGTGCAGCAATTATTAGTGATTCAGTTTCTCTTTTAAGGTTTCCTTTTCTTAACCATGCCCAATTCTTTTCATGTGCAACCTCTTCGATTTGTCGTTTGAAGTGTCCATATAATTGTTTTTCTTCCCATTCAGAGTTGTCCTTCTCTTACACTGGTTGCCTAACCAACGTTAAAGAGCCCAAGCTGCTCTACGATTACCCATAGCTGGAGGGAGTCGGATTTATATATTTCCCTGTGATATTAGCGCTATGTGAAATGCAAACAGACTTTCCAGTATTGGAACTCGGTTCGCCTTGTCTATTTCCCACGACGATAGCCATTACACTACGTGCTCTTGTCTATTCAATATTAAAAATTTTATTAATTATTCCATAAATATAGGTCAGAGCACCGGGAAAATGGTTTCAGTTCTTTCCCGAAGGCATTGGAGCAACAAAAAAATAAAATATAAAAGCTCGGTTGAAATTCGAACTCGGTTCGTTGGTTTTATTTGGTAATTATTACGCTACCTTTCCTCCTCCAAAGGACATGCTATGGTGAGTAGGCGTCACACAAAGACTTGTGTATCTAATTTGGCCGATTTACCGATAATACAATGTGAAAAAAAACAAATTCTGCTTTGTGAATATTGATATGCATTTGGGCTGTTGTCTTATCAACAGTCCAGATAAACGCATGAAAATATGGTGCATGTGACCTAGTTTTAATTAAAATCTGATAAACTTTCAATCGCAAACGTACAGGCAACTAATCATATTATATACCCATACTATTGGGTATCAGGGTAGGTTGATTTTTCACTCAACCGACCCCCCCCCCAAAAAAAAATAAAAAAACAATTAAAAATTGGTGAAATAGATCACTAATTCGAACCGAGCCTTTTCTTGTAGTGACCACCCCAAGCAGAGTTTAACAGGTTTGAATTCAAAGTTCTCTTTCTCCTAGACTGGTTGCTTAACTAAGGTAAAAGAGCCCAGTCTGCCCTGCTAGTGTGGGCCGCCCACCAAGGACCTACATTGATGCAAAGATGCTGGACGCTGCGCAGAGGAACTCCCTGGGACAATGAAGGAAAGGGAAGGTTGGCGAAAGATTGTCATAGATATCCGTGCTAATTGCGCGACAAGATGATGATGATAACTAGAATTCTAATTGAAAATATGCCCCCAGCACCACCTGAAATATTGCTTTTTACCCAATGATTAAGCTGTAAGTGATAACACTTTCAAAGATTGAAATATATTTCCTCAAACGAATGCAAGGTTTTGAATAAAAATATTTTGTGTGTTAATTTTTTATGTTAACTAGCAAATATATGCACCCTCCGGGTGCAAGTATTTAAGTTTTAATGTAATAAAATATCGTATTAAATTAGAAAGGCTAATGAAACTAAATAAGAATACAGATAAAAAGATTTGAAACAGAGGGAGTATAATAAAAGATTTGAAACAGAGGGAGTATAATAAAAAATGGAACAACTGAAACTTACTCTTCCATCACTCTCGTCTTTCATTGTTATTTTTTCTAATTTAAGTATTTAGTTATAAGAAGCAGTAAAGAATAAAATGACAGTTATTTTATCTTGTTAATGGATTTCATTTAAGATTCATTGAAGAGACTTTTACTTATATTCATTAAAATAAAACCAAACAGTTAGAAATCAATAATACTAAGCACATATTTATTAAATTCGATTTTTTAATATTAATATGCAAATTAGCCTTCCCGTTCACACTGTAAACCGCTATTTTGTTGTATATATAAATATAATTGCATGTTGTCAGTATGTAGACATAGTTAACAGTATTAATAATGTAAGACAATTTTATTAATAATTGAGGTTTAGATAAAAATAGAATCATGGAGAATGTGATGTCAATAACTAAGAGAATTGTGACTTGAGTAGGAATATAGTTTCGGTTACAGACAGACAAACCCACAATCTCCATTATAATAAGATTTGCAACTTTTGTCACATGGGAGACATTACAGTTCTAAAATCTATTAATAATAGTACCACCCATTTCTCAAAAAATGCATTGTAAATCTTTTTGATTTTTGACTTGTACTTTTTTTTTCATCTTAATTTTCAGTAGGTTTATCAAGGATCGGTTTAGCTCAGCTGCTAAAGCAACCGACTAGGAACAACAAGCTTCTAGGTTCAATACCGTCCCTCACCCACTCAGCGTATGAGTAGCACAGGGATCTGTGCGCTAAAGTGAGGATCTGATGATAGCTGTGACGCTCCACCTCAGACGCTAAAATAATCTCCTGGGTTTAGTGCTAGTGAAAAGAGGATAGACACCCTCGCTGTCTGGCTTATATCGACATTAGGCCGCCCCGCCGACTTTACTTTATATCTCCCATACTAAATCTACTACTTCTGTACTTCTGTATTTCTGGAGTACCTATCTTCATAGCTTGGTCTGGTATCTATTCGTCGGATTAGCTTTCTGTTTGTCTATCAATCTGGTTCTGACTTCTAAGCAGTTGTCTTCTTTTTCTTAACTGGTTTCTTCATCTTAAGATGTTAGTGATACCTTGCACTGTCGGTTAGTTTTTAGTGGCCAACTCAAGGCATATATCTTGTGAATCACGTTTTTTATTTCTTAAGATTTGGATCCAATTACCACGCGTGGTGAGTCTGGCTAACTACGTCTTTACATCCTGACGACTCGCCACAGACTGCCTAGAACTAAAAGACCTTCTCAGGGTTGCGCGCAAACCGATAGAGAAAGTCAGAGCTAAGGTTATCAAATATCCCTGTTCTAACGGCCAAGTCTGAATTCAAATACTATTTTCTGATTTTATTTCAAATCTATTTTCTACACTAACTGTTCAAAATTGATGCTACACCTATCAATTACCGTAAATCCTCGAGTATAATCTGCACTTTTTTCCAAAAATTTAAAGGTCAAAATCCCTAGTGCGTATTATATACGAGGTTAAAAATGAAAAATATTTTCTAAGCAATGTCCGAGTCTCTATTTGCTGTCAGGCAATGTTTATTCAGACGCATTTTTTTCTCGAGGTACAGTACCCTAAAGATCCCCTGCGTATTATACTCAAGGGCGGACTATACTCGAGGATTTACGGTATGCAACAATCAATAATTGATTTTTATTCGCCTATTTCAAACTTAAGAGTTGTCGATTACGATTACCAATTGATTGATAGATTTCATATCGGCATATCAACTCGTCTAGGGCTATTATATGTCTAGAGGATAGAGAATTGCATTTATTGTACGTTCATTTTCTATAGTTGTTTCTCACGATATATTTTTTGCACACAGTCATATCCAGCGAGGATCGAACTCATTATTCAGTAGTTATGGATCTCTACGGCTAGCTTGATAACACTTGCGCTACGATGGATACCCAACACGTCCGCTATACGCATGACGTGACACAAAGTCACAAGTATTTGGGAATTCAGTAAGAATCGACCTCGCTATTTTGTAGTAATAAATCTGCGAGATTAGTTTGCTAACCGTTATACCGCAATGGGACGCCCCCTCCCCCCAAAAAGGGGCTGGTACTGGGTTCAAATAAGGAAAAAATAAATAAGTGTACTCTAATAATTAGTTAAGTTGATAATTGACAGTGTATTGCTAATTGCAGAGTTACAATGCTATAAAGTTTGAAAATAAATAATAGATAATAATATCCGTTTTATAGTTGTATAATATTCTTGGAAAAATTATAAGAATCATACTATTTCTTTGAATGTTTGAGATGAGGCTTGATTAGTATTATCTGTGTTATTCGGTCTATTGAATAAGAATCATGGTATCAATTTAGAAAAAAATGAACTTTTATAAAAAAAAACCCAAAAAACTCACAGACTGGCTGGTATTGGTTTCATTTTTAGTATTGTGTTGGTTTGGTTTGTTTTACGGCATATCAACCTCAGTGGGTCATTTAATACCGACAAAGTTTTGAAATAAATTCCTTCATCAGCTGCAACTGAAGGTCTTCTTAGGGTTTGATGGTATTGTGTTGTGGTTTAT
Source organism: Doryteuthis pealeii (assembly GCA_023376005.1). Classification (NCBI taxonomy): domain Eukaryota; kingdom Metazoa; phylum Mollusca; class Cephalopoda; order Myopsida; family Loliginidae; genus Doryteuthis; species Doryteuthis pealeii. The sequence continues at coordinate 68,124,701 of CM042154.1, forward strand.
CCTCTTGTGGCTTTTGTGTTTGAGGGTGGCTCTACGGCTGTTTTCAAAGGAGGAGACAAAATGGTGTTGTCCTGATGCTTGTGTGTGGTCGAGCATTGTCATGCAGAAGGAGGACATTGTCGATTGGCAAGTTGGATCTTAACTCGTCGGATTCTTGCTCTGAGCCTCGTTAGGGTCTTAATGTGGGCCTTAGTTTTATAAAAAAAAACTTCATATGAAATAAAGAAGATGGTATTACCTTTTGACTCACCCTCGTATATGAATATACATATATGCATACATAAACACATACAAACATCAATTTCCTACAACTCTGACCACACGCCTCCAACTTTTGTCGACAACTGAACCTTTAGAGAGAAAATGTGTATATATATGAATGTATGCCGATGGTAGCTGTAAGAAGTTTGAGGTAAGGCGGCTCGAGCACTCCATCCTGAAGCGACACATGACGGACGTCATGGAAACATTTCCTATATTTAAGCCTGACTTGTGTGGCAGGGCCTGTCTGTCGAGGGCTTCATATGTGTGACAGGGTACATAAAAATAAGTTGGATCCGTGGGCCATCTACGTGCTCACAACTGAACTACTTGTATATATATATATATATATATATATATATATATATATATATGTATGCATGCATTAATATATATACATACAACAAAAGCACTCCTATCTATTACTAATAATTTATACACAATTATATAGTTTCAAGTAACCACTATTATTCAATAATAATCATTTGTTTGTACACAGTTATGAGGTTTCAAGTAACTAATAATAATAATCTTTAGTAAACAAATATAGCTTCAAGTAACTATTTTTAATACAAACAATTTTCTGTTACATAGTATCGCATATTCCTCTCGAATACGAAGCATTTGCAAACGAAGGCTACGTCTATTTATTACGTAACACTACCATTTCCCGAAAAAGGTTGATATGCCGTAAAAAAATAGGTTATTTCCTATAAGTCCTACATAAACAAAGGGGAACCACTCTTGACTGATACATTATTTATTTATTTTCCCATTAAACTAACCCTAAACCCTAACCCTAACCCTAACCCTAACCCTAACCCCGTCTTCATTTTTCCTGTAGATCAATAAATAAATGAATAATTTATCAGTCAAGAGTGGTTCCCCTTTGTTTATTTAGGACTTATAGGAAATAACCAAAAACTAACTACCACTCCGGGTCAGAGAGTGTAATGGCAATGAAACAATACTCCAAATTCCTCAAAGCTTCAGAAATAGTCTTGTTATCAAATATAGTTTAGTGTAATACATTCCACAACCCCTACGAATGTAGGGTACCCACCCTGTTTTTGGAATATTTTTTATCACCTTCCTAAAAATTAAATTTGCTCAGTTATCTTTTAAAATAGGTATTTACCCAACCCGTTCACCACACGTAGGATGTGACACACGATCACAAGTATGGTGCATCCAGCGAGGATCGAACTCGCTATTCACTAGTAATGGATCTCCGTGGCTAGCTTTTTAAACATTAAATCACAATGGGAGATCCACTTTTGCCCAACCCGTTCGCCACGGATAGGATGTGATATAAGGTCACAATTACAGGGTATCCAGCGAGGATAGAACTCGCTATTCACTAGTAGTGGACCCACTTTTGCCCAACCCGTTCGCCACAAGGTCGCAAGTATGGAGTATCCATCGAGGATAGAATTAGCTATTCACTAGTAGTGGACCTCCAAGACTGGCTCACTAACTATTGCAGCTTAATGGGACACCTTCTTTTATCCAATCCATTCGGCATGGGCAGGATGTGACACAAGATCGCAAGTATGGGGCATCCTGCGAGGCTCGAACTCTTTATTCAGTAGCAATGGATCTACGAGGCTAGATTGCTAACAAATACACCACAATGGTCGCCAAATAATTTACCCAACCCGTTCACCACGGGTAGGATTTGATACAAGGTCGCAAATATGAGGCATCCAGTGAGGATCGAACTCGGTATTCAGTATTAATGGGTCTACGAGTCTAGCTTTCTAACCATTAAACCACGATGGGTGCCAAATACTTTATCCAGCCCGTTCACCACGGGTAGGATTTGACACAAGGTCGCAAGTATGGGGCATCCAGTGAGGATCGAACTCGGTATTCAAGTAGTAATGGATCTTCAAGATTACTTATCTTATAAAGTAACATTTCAAAAAACAAATATCTGTAACTTTAATTTTTTTTTTTTTTGCAAAGGCATGAATTCAACCCTCCCTTTTGAGGCGTCCTATCATTTGTCATATTCATCGTGGTAATTCGCCGATAAGGACGATGGCAAAACTGAGAGCTATTTCGTACGAGTCATTTAGATGACAAAGGTTCCACGATCTTACGCTGTAACCATTTAGCTATACCTAAGAAAATCTTATCAGAAAATCGTGTTATCAACACGTGTAGTTTCCCAACAAAGAAGGTATGCAGACAAATGGGTTGGATGGGTGGGAGCATCGATGTTGCAATAACAAAAAGTCTATCTAAGGTATAAAAACCGCACCTTTACCAACGATCATTGCAGTCCATTTGGACATATTACGCGGAGGTAAGTGCTGAAAACACTTTTAACAAGTATTTTCTTTTTAAAATTATATCCGAGGATGAGTCAAAAAGTAATGCCATTTTGTTTAGGACAGGTATAATCACCAGCACAGGAACATGTATCATACATCAAAATGAAGCTGGTTCTCTGTGGATCCCATCACTACTTCTCCACATAGTCACCGCTTCTCTAAATGGCAATGTTCTACCTTCGAATGAGAGCATGTATCCCTGCCCCGTAAAATTCTGTTGACTGTTCTTTGAGCTACTTCTTTACTAAAGATTTATCTTCCTTGTCACTGGAATAATGTTTGCCTCTCAAACCCTCTTTCATGGGACCGAAGAGAGGCAAACTTTATTCCAGCGACGAGGAAGTGGAATCTGTAGTGAAGAAGTGGCTCAAAGAACAGTCAACAGAATTTTACGGGGCAAGAATACATGGTCTCATTCGAAGGTGTAACATTGTTATTGAGAGAAACGGTGGCTATGCGGAGAAGTAGGGATAGGATCCACAGAGGGCCAGCTTTATTTTGATGTATGATATATGTTCCTATGTTGGTAATTATACCTGTCCTAAATAAAATGACATTACTTTTTGACACACTCTCGTATATATATATATATATATATATATATATATATATATATATATATATATTCCATTTTCCTTCAAGAGCTGGGAGATCACGACTCTCCACAGCTTCCTGTAATCCATACATTATCATAATGATTCTTTGAAGAAATTGTATAGTAGTTTTCCTTTGCCTTCTAGTTTGCTGTCGGTTCGGCTCTTTGATTAATTTTAATGGCATGTCAACCCATCAAGGGTTGATTCATGCATAGAGATTAGGGAATCGCGTTCTTTATATGTTCATATTTACATTGTTATGTTGTTTTATCTTAAGTTATTTTTTACTTTTATTTATTTATTTTTTAAATTTTTCCTCACGGTCCTAGCGGATGCAAATATTTTTGTAACAGATCTATGATATACAAATTCACATATACATACAAATTCACATATACATACATATACATACAAATTCATATGCATACATATTCATATACATACATATATTCATACAAATTAATACAATGCAAATGTACATACAAATATCCAATACAATTATACATACAAATTCACATACATACATACATACATACACAAATTCACATACATACATACATACATACATACATATACAAATTCACATATGGGTAATTCCAGGCCAAATCCAGCTCGTGTCACCCACATCCTTCAATTTTTCTGAAATTTTGTCCAAATGTGGATAAGGATAAATTCTGATTTGCAAAATTTTAACTGATGTTGTAGCTTCGGTTCTGAGCAAATATCAAACTATCTTTTTGCTACAAATAATGGTCAATATATGTGAAATAATAATAGAAAAACATTTTTCATAACGCAGAGCTAGGAAAAAAATAGAAATAATCAATAGCTTAAAATTGTTTGACTTTAAAACTTTTTTGATTGCACTTTTGGGTTTCCTGGGCAAAAATGCTTTTATAAACCAATTTTCAGTAGTAGGGAAGCTCTAGAACTCATTTTATAGACAAAAATAGATTTTTAAAAGTTGTCATTTTTCACCAACCCCACCAAATTTGGAGAGCTAAAAATCGCCATAATTCCGCCAATTTTTTGAATTGGAAGCTCAAATTTTGGGGATTGTCTAACGTTAACATTGTCCAAACCTGGGAAAAATTTCAGAAAAATTGAAGGAGGTGGGTGACAATTTTACTTTTTTCGGGATGATTTGACTTGGCATGTGAATTACCCATATTCACATATACAAATACCAGACAAAACGTGACCCGTTGGATCACCCATTGAGCTCTGGGTAACTAATTAGGATTAGGCAAAAGTGAATTTGCAAAGTGAATTAAATTAAAAATTAAATAAAATCGACTGAAGTATTAAAAAACATCTCTCTCTCTCTCTCTCTCTCTCTCTCTCTCTCTCTCTCTCTCTCTCTATATATATTATATATATATATATATATATATATATATATATATATATATATATATATTCTCACTGATAAACTAATATATAACGAGGAGGTGATCAAAATATACGTAGAGAGGGGGAAGTGATACTCAGAATGTAGAGTAAGGGACGGACCAGTTTTGGCTTAATTGCAAATGACGACTAATTAGAACCAATTAAAATGGATTTTTTTAAAAACATAACTCAATCCTAAAACTAACGAACAATTTAGTATAACTTTCGTGTCATTAAACTAAACAGTAAAAAATCCTCTAGGAGACAAACATTGATTCACTCAGTTTTAGTATAATAATAGATTTTTAAAAAAAGATCGTATTTGTTCATACCAACGCTTTGCTTGGAACAATGAGAAAGATCGTTGCGAAATCTTTGCTTCGAATTGAAATTGAATTGTTGTTTAAGAAAACCAGATTCGGTATAGTGTTTATTTTATGAACTGGGTTGGAATTATATTGATCAACAGAGGAAATATGGGGTGAGTAATGTTAAGATTACATTGGTGAGTCATTAAGATATGTACGGATCTAAACCTGGATTTTATTTACTTATCTCACCTACGTACCTATTCAAATAGATTTATCATATTTTGGAGTGGCTGTCCCGAATTTTTTTCTTTCTTCCTTTCTTTTTCTTTCTTTCTTTTGTAACGAGATAATTAAGGTCCTGGCTTTTGTGAGAGAGAACTACTATATTAGAAAAGGAGGAAGAAAGAAATAAGTGAGAGAGTAAAGTTTTTAAAAAGAGTAATGAACACAAAACAGTTTGACCGGGACGTGACCCCCCGAATGGAGAATTGAGTGTCAACCGGAAGTTTCGGGTGTTGACCGGAACCGGAAGTCACGTGGTGACGTGGAACAACGAACAAAGGGACCGGTCTCTTTTTACTTTCGGACGCGTAGGGGAACGGGCGGGATTCTGGTGCCTAGTATGGGGTCACAGTAATTTAACAGTGTTCTGTCTCCCTGTCTCTCTGCACTTTCCTCCTGTCTGATACGAACCCACGAGACGAGCACGATAATAAAGGCTAGCAGTTGTGACTACATATTTCTTGCGTTGTAATTTTTATCAACAAGATGACCGCCACGTGCCGAAGACATTTTTAGTACGGTGAATATATACGCTTTGGGTACTGTGACCATATACGACAACGTTACATATATCGTTTTGGTGCCGTTTGCGAAGGAAAGTTCAAACAAGGACTTGAAACAACCTGGTTACAACGGACGCATCGAAGGGATAAGAAAAAAAGAAAAGACATCGGTCGGAATTGTAACAGAAACTAACGTAAACGAAAGAAAGAGCGAGTCAAACAAACAGAGAAGAGGACACAAAAAGAGGGAGCGACCTGTCGAGAAACGAGAGAGAAAGAAAAAAAAAACAGGAGAGAAGGAAGAAAAAAATAAAGAAGGGAAAACAACAACAGCGAATATTTGAAGAAGAAAATGACTTAAAAAGAAGAGCAAAGAAAAAGGACCCACGTGTGACGGAAAAAAAGGGGAAAGAATTTTTAAAAATAAAAAAAAAGTCGGGAAGTTAACAGACATTAAAAGAAGAAAAGGACTTTAAAAAAAAAAGAAAGAACCCACGTGTGGAAAAAAAAACAATACGTCCATGTGTGAATTAAAAAAAAGAAGAAGAAGAAACGACGGAATTAATGAACATTACAGAAAAAAAAAGAACTTTTTAAAAAAAAGAAAAAATATACGTAGAAGTGACAATGTAGGTGGTAATTATTTTTCTCCAGATTTAGGTATGGTTTCCGTACCAAACCATCATTACCACTAACGCAGAGCGCCCTAACAGTATCTTACAATATAACCAAACGGTTTTCTGTCACTTTTTGGGAATGCCAGATCAAGACACAGCATATTAGTATAACTTTTCTTTGTGTAATATAATTAAGGGGCTCGGATGTAATTAAGGGTCTCAAAAATAATTTTAGTAGAAGTAAATTATAGGTGAAAAAGAGAAAAACAAATATGTTAGAAAAATATTTTGAAAGGAAAAAGCTGGTTAGAATGCATTTTGATTGTTTTTGAATTAAAACCAGAAAAAAATTCTGACGTTAAAATATATGGGGAAATAAACAATACACAGAATAAGTCGGTGAATGACGTCAGAAAAAAAGAACCAGGTGATTAACGATAATCATAAAATAGGGGATTCGAGAGCATTTAGCTATCTAACCATTATACCACGATGGTTACACCTCCCTATTTCAGTGTATAAATAACTATCAAATCGATTCATATCTGCTTTAGTCTATATTCTCGATCTATTTAAGTCTATTCATATCTATATATCTATCTATTTTCCTATATTTAGATCTATTCATATCTTTATCTAAGTCTATGAATATATTTTTTATCTTTGTATATCTTTATCTAAGTTTATCATATCTACCTATTTATCTGTCTGTCTGTCTGTCTGTCTGTCTGTCTGTCTGTCCCACTTAGACTATATCGTCTCGGTCTACTATTATCTATCTATCTATATGTCTGTCTGTTTGTGTTAATCTATCTATCTATCTATCTATCTATCTATATATATATATATATATATATATATATATATATATATGGATAGACTGACACAGACAGACATATATATATATATATATATATATATATATATATAAGGACCCACATGAGTTAGACACTATCTACCTAGATCTCACCCGAATGGTCCTTCAGGATAATACTGACTGAAGGAGGTTGTTACAAACGTCTTTTGTTATGGGATTGGGTATCTGAGTGTTGTTGACAGTAGTGTAATTTCCGTGCCTGTTGAATTTCGTTACAATCCATTAAATTTTGTAGTTACCAAGCACTTTTTCCTTTTCCATATGAAACTGTCAAATTCCTCCCGAACACCTTATATATATATATATATATATATATATATATATATATATATATATATATATACTGTAGTGTGAGATGGTCACTATTTCAGCTTTTGCTGGAATGGTGTACCAAAGGCAGTATTAATTGGTAGAGTGCTCAATATAAAATAGAGCTGTTATATAATATAATAAGATAAATATATAGGTTTTACATATCTATTTATTGGGTGACAAAGGAACATTCACAACCATATTGGTGAAGATGTTTCAAATGAACATTTGAAACATCTTCACCTGATGATGCATGAAACCAATATGGTTGTGAATGTTCCTTTGTCACCCAATAAATAGATATGTAAACCTATATATTTATCTTATTATATTATATATATATATATATATATATATATATATATATATATATAAGTCGATGAATATATTTATCAATTCCTTTCTTTCATTTTGTTTATATCTATCTATCTATCGATTTATCTTATTCTACTCATATCCTTATCTCAGTCAATTGATATCTATCTATCTATCTATCTATCTATCTATGTCATTCTCTTAGTCTATTTATGTCATTATTTCAGTTTATTAATATCTATCTCAGTAAATACTGAGCTTCAAGCTTGTTTACGCATACACACGCACATGTATGTATGTATGTATGTATGTATGTACTATCTACTAAGTCGGCTTCTGGTCTTAAGAGACATATGGTGGTGCATAAGCATCAAATTTTATCATCTGATTCAACGGGAAGGACGTCTTTTCTATGCCATATTTGCATCAAACTTTGTGGATCTGCAGCGGGTTTGATGAGTCATTTGAGGGCTCATGCAAGGAAGGGTTCTGGTAGTGGAGTTATGGGATTGTGAGGAACGGCAATGATCTGTAAAGCGACTATGCTATTGCTATACTATTTACTATCAACTGAATACTTTTCTGGCTAAGGCATCTTTCTTAGACGCACAAATGTCGATTCATGTGTCAGTGTATTCTTTCATATCGTAATCTTGAACACTGTTTTTTTTATTCCCTAGGCACCATGCTTGCTGTATCATTGTTATTCTTTCTGGCTATTAGTGGAGTGAGTAGCGGTAAGTTATCATTGTTTTTCTTTTTATATATTCTACTGTATATGAGTTAAGAGTAAGGAAATGAATCCGACGGTATATTATAGATAAAAGGGTATGAAAACACACAATATTGTTAAAATGAAAATATTTTATATCCTTTTCATAGCTAATATTGAACAATATTTCGATTTATAAAAAATCATCATCAGAGCTTGTCTTCCGGTTTGAATTTAAATTATTTTCTGCTTCTCTCTCGATGAGTCCTGATTAAAAACAAGCTCTGATGATGATTTTTTATAAATCGAAATATTGTTCAATATTAGCTATGAAAAGGATATAAAATATTTTCATTTTAACAGTATTGTGTGTTTTCATACCCTTTTATCTATACATATATTCTACTGTTTATGCACTAAAAGCTGTACCGACACGTTCACACAATGTTGAAAAAAAAGTTGACTGCATGGCATAGGAACAGAAATAGGGAGCGGAAGGTGGCAGAGAAAAATGTTTCATATGAAGACATACAGCTAGTATGGAGATAAAACTAGATTAGGAAGAAATGAATATGAATCCGACAAAATGTGGGGAAAAAAATTGAAACATAGAGTAATGAAATAAAAAAAAACCGTTATGAAGATGATTTATTCATATTTGAAAGATTAAGACGATATTTAAAACGTTTCAATTATTAAACACACACACACACACACACACACACACATATATATATATATATATTAATGTGTATGGTTGGCACTAGTATACTAGAAAAATTAATAGTAATCCAACGTACAGTGTTATTAGAAGAGTGCTCAATATCTGTGATGTGTGTGACACAATTTCTGTCATTTTCAAAGGAACGTTTCGTCTTACCTGATGAATGCTTTCAGCAAGAAACCGCTGGTTGTAATACCGTTCCCGTAATTAAATAAATAAAAGCAAAAACTTTTATTTGTTTTGATTTCTCATTGAACTATATATATATATATATATATATTAGTCATCCACAGACTCAGTGTTTCGAATTTATGTCTCATCAATGTGGCTCGACTTAAACAGATACTTCTAGCCGGGAGTAAAACTCGACTGAATTTTCGTCTGTCAAACCCCTTAACCCCTCAGCGTCGGCAACTGTCAGTAAGAAGCGAACAATTAATTGGTACATACTTCTGTAGACGTATGTTTACAATTACCAGAGAACTTAAGTCTGTAAACAACAGAAGAGTAATGCCTTCGCTAAACGGTGAAAGTTCAATTAACGTCTCCTCTCTCTGTATATATATAAGATCTTTATCTGAACCTTTTCAGATGATTCAAGAAAAGGGACGGAAGAAGTTTTGTACGTTTAATTTGCGTTATTGATGACTTGGTTTGAAAATATGGCTTCTAATTGATTGATTAAACCTAGCTTTATACACACACACACACACACACACACACACGGGGTCTCAGAAACCAACAGGAGCATACTGCTCATTAAAAAATTGATGGTGTCATGAAAAAGAAAGCAACACATTTCTATCTTGGCAAGAAGTGTGCCTTGGTCTACAAAGACGAAGAACTTGTTTTGAAAATACGGCTTCTAATTGATTGATTAAAACTAGCTTTATATATATATATATATATATATATATATATATATTATACATACACACACATATATATATATATATATATATATATATATATATATATAACGGGGTCTCAGAAACCAATATGGGTATTCTGCTAATTAGAAAATTGATGGTGTAATGAAAAAGAAAGCAAGAAATTTCTATTTTGACAAGAAGTGTGCCTTCGTCTACAAAAACCCAATGTTCCTAATAAAAAATTATACTAGGCCTATCAGAATTATCTGGAGGCAAAATAACTCATCCTCGTGAAAGCAGTGGAGCAGTACGTGTTCAGTTCCAGAAGAATCTACTCGCGAAAGCCAATGGCAAGCGTATTAGAGTTGTACCGTACCCGTCAAGAATATAATCCCTTTGTATGACTGAAAATATAAGGATCTATAGGAGCATGTATGTACGATATGCATAAAAAGTGTTCCTTCTCCTAGACTGGTTACCAAGCCGGGATTAAAGAGCCCAGTTTGCTTTACTATTTGCCAATAGCTGGAGGGAGAGTAGTTGGATACATACCTCTCACAAGGGTATTAGCATCCAGCATTTGAACTCCAGTCGACGAGTCCATTTCCTACGACGGTAACCATTATACAAAATATAGTTATTTACTAAGCGTAGCTTAGATGCGGTACAAAGCTAGAAGTATGGGACATCCGGTGAGAATCAAACTCACTAAAAATGGTCTGCTAGCTTGTTAACCATTACACCACAATGTATGTGATAAAACTATAAATTCGTTAAAATAGCAATTTTATCTCCCTACTAAAAAAAACTAAGTAACCAAAAGAGTAATGAAAACTAGACTCGCTTTATTGTGTGGATTAAAATGTTTACGTTTATTTTTAATTAATTTTTTTTTCAGCCGGTATGCGCCGGGTATGCTACCACACCAACTGGTCTCAGTACAGACCTGCCCCCGGGAAGTTTTTCCCCGAGAGCATTGACCCATTTCTCTGCACCCATATCTGTTACGGTTTTGCCAAACTGAATGGAAACCACCTTAAAGCTTTTGAATGGAACGACGAATCTGAGCCATGGATGAAGGGAATGTAAGTGTCCAGCTTTTACTTCTTTACGTATTACGTATATGGTAGACACTTCAGAATACACTATCTAGTTGTAATCTTTAAAAATAAAATGAAACATTAGTAAAATAGATCACTAAGTAGGAGTGAATCTATTCTAGTAGTGACCACCCCAAGTGGAGTAATCTGTTATAAACTAACGAGTTTGCAATAATACTTTGGTAGGAGAATGACATAAGCTGTGGGAGAAGGCATAGGATATTAATATCTCAAGCTTAATTATATCTATCTATCTATCTATCTATCTATCTATCATTGTATCTTGTGTATTCTATTGATCTATGAGAGAACCATGATATATATATTTCTATCATTGTATTTAGTCTGATCTCTCTATCTACCTATTGTATTTAGTGTAATCTATCTATCTATCTATCTATGAGAGAACTATGATATCTATCTATCTATCTATCTATCTATATATATATATATATATATATATATATATATATATATATATATATATATATATATATATATATATATAATATATATATATATATATATATATATATATATATATATATATATATATAGTTAAAATTGATTTTCTCCGTTGGACCCATACAACACTTTATATATATATATATATATATATATATATATGTGAATGGAAGTGAATCCGACAGTATGAAATAAATTGTTTTTTCTAAAATATTTATTTCATATATATATATATATATATATATATATAGGTATGAGGGAACTTTGATGTCTATCTATCTATCTATCTATCTATATATATATATATATATATATATATATATATATATATATATATATATATATATATATATATATATATATAGGTATGAGAGAACTTAGATATCTATCTCTCTATATTTCTACCTACGTATGAGAGGACTTTGATATCTATCTATCTATCTATCTATGAGAGAACTATGATATTTAGATATCTCTAAGAAAATATGTATGTATGTATCTATCTAGGTATAAAATAACTATTATATCTATCTATATCTAGGCATGAGAGAATTATTATATCTACCTATCTCTGAGAGAACAATATGTATGTATGTATCTAACTAGGTATGAGAGAACTATTATATCTATCTCTCTATCTATGTAGGTATGAGATAACTATCTATCTATCTCTCTATCTATCTATCTATCTATCTAGGTATGAGATAACTATTATAACTATCTATCTATCTCTTCAGGTATGAGAGAACGATGGCCCTGAAAAGAAAAAACCCAGAATTGAAGATTTTGATCTCCGTTGGTGGCTGGAACATGGGATCTCCACCATTCACTGCCATGGTAGCAAACGCAGCCAACAGGAAGGACTTTATTAACCACGGCATCAAGTGGTTGAGAGACAGAGGATTTGATGGTTTGGATATTGATTGGGAATACCCGGCCAACCGAGGAAGTCCCGCAGAGGATAAGCACAAATTCGCAGCTCTCGTTAGGGTACGGATTATTTAAGACATTTACTAATTTTCTTCTTTTGATCCAGGGATCACCAAATTTTTTTCACGGTGGGCCGGATAATTGAAAAAAACAAAAACAAAAAAAAAAACAACGAGCGTGGTCCACATTATTATTGTGTTCAATACTTGCTAGCCAGAACGAAAGCTCTGAGAAAAAATGTGAAACGAAATTCATCTTTCCATGTTATATTCATGGATGAGTGGCGTAAGATGCACAAAAACAAATTTAACCAACATATTTATTTTAAAACATTATCAAAGAACGCAATATTATCAATGAACGCAACATTAGCAGAAAGGTTTAGTGAGATTTGTGAAACTGAAGTTTGCCCTTCAAGATATCGTCAATGTTTGGTTTGGAATTGCTACATCCAATCAAGAGAATTGCTTTCAAATGTTTATCAGTCATTTTTGTTGAATGGGTTAACTTCACATATTTCAATTTTGAAAAGGCCTACGGGTGGTAGTTTGGTGACTCCTGTTTTAATCCATCGACAAAGGAAAAATAAATAAAGGAAAGAAAATGTTTAATGGACAAAATACATTTACTAACACGTGTTTCGACCAGGAGTTTGTTCATGTTCACATCTATTCTATTAATTATTATTTTAAATATAAAATAAAATAATAAACAAATAGTAATAATAATAATAATAATAATAATAATAATAATAATAATAATAATAATGAGAGACCTAGTGTTGATAAACAAAAAAGAAAGAACTTGTCAACTGGTGGATTTTGCAGTGCCAGCAGATCACAGGGTGAAGTTAAAGGAAAATGAAAAAATAGACAAATATCTGGACCTTGCCAGAGAACTGAAAAAGTTGTGGAATATGAAATGAAAGTGATAGTAGTTGGTGCACTTGGAACAGTCCCAAAAGGATTAGAAAAGGGTTTGGAAAGTTTGGATATCAGAGGAAGGATTGAAACCATTCAGAACACTGCACTGCTGCAATCTGCCAGAATACTCAGAAGAGTCCTGGAGACCTGAGGAGACTTGCTGTCACTCAGACTCCAGTGAAAGACCATCAGCTAACACTGATGTGAAAACTCAAAAGGAGATATAATAATAATAATAATAATAATAATAATAATAATAATAATAGAAAATTATAAAATCTTTAAACATTCAAAAAATAACGGCCTTCATTATAGTAAAATGTTTGATATTTGAAGTTAAAACGCTAATATTGGTAAAAACCCAACCAACCAACCAACCAACCAACCAACCAACCAACTAACCGTTAAAAGATTAGTCGTCTAAATCACTTGATACTCTATAATTATGGCTATGTATGTACCAAACAAAGCCGAGTAAATATCCACTCGAAAACATACGTTTACCGCCGCCACAGAGACGATATTTGAAGTTATTACCGATAATAACATTAATTATTTGTTCCTGCATTAATATTAGGTCCAATCCTAGATGTGGCCTTTTTTATTATTCAAATAACAATTGTTTCATATTAATAATGACATACACAGCCTCAAATGCTGCATCGTATTAAACGAAACAAAACACTCGTTCTCGCAAGTGATAGCTAAATAACCAGTACAGTTACATTCTACGAATAATGAAGCATCTCAGGTCGGCAGGAAATGCTAACTTTGAGCTTATGTTCGTTATTACAGGAATACATAAGTATCTTATTATACATACTAGCAAATATAAACGACATAGAAATAATGTTGAAAGATATTGCTAGGAGCTAAAAATTCAATGTCAGAGGGTTTGTATCATAAGCAAAATCATCAAATCTATTAAAAAAAAACGAAAATCAAACGATTTGAAATTGAAACTTTGTTCTGTTCCACGAAAATAAATATATATTAATTAAATTATTATATATATATATATATATATATATATATATATATATATATTAGAAATGTATATTAATTAAATAATTTGCATATATTTTACTATATTTTATTGATTAAATAATTTGCATATATTTTACATATAGATTTTTAATTTAATAATTATTTTGAATATTTTACATTTAAATTAACTTTGATGAATTTGCATATATTTTACGTAAAATTTTTAATCTAATAATTATTTTAAATATTTTACATTAAATTAACTTTGGATGAATTTGCATATATCTTACATATAAATTTTACACTAATTTTACACAAAATCGAAGGTACTTATTTGTTTGTAAACTTTTTAGTTAACTTCTTGTTACTGAAAAAAAAAGGACGAGAGTATAGTGGTACTGAGTTTTGGGACGAAAGCAGTGATGTAGTTTCGGTTACAGACAGATAGACAGTGAATCTCCATTATTAATAGATATATAAACACACACATAATATATATTCACATATACATATCTATACACATATATATACATACATATTTATAACTATATATATATACACATATATAAACACACACACACACACACACACACACACACCACACACACACACACATATATATTATATATATATATATATATATATATACATTGTAAATAATGCAGCCATTTTCTGTCTGCAAGTTTTGTCCTTTGTTTTTTCGTATTGCCGGATTATTTTTGTAATATCTGGCGTAATTTTTTCCTTTGATCGCAACATCCTGTGTCTGTTATATTTTTGAAAACATTTTCTTCACATATTGTCGGATTAATTTCCTCATCGTATTTCCATATATATATATATATATATATGTAAAAATGGAAAAGGAATTGAATCCGACAATATGAGGAAAAATGAGTAAAGAAAAGAAAAGTAAATGGATAAAATGAATTTAATCGATCACTTACACATGTGTTTCGGTCAGTTTATGTGTGTGAAAATATTTCGCACACATACAAGAATCGACCTTCATCAGAGTGAATATTTATTTTTATGAAAAAATTCGTTGGGAAAAAAAAAACAACAGAGATTTTTGGAAATATTCGAAAATCGAATTTTTTAAATTTGGAACGCTGAGAAATAGCTAAGATAGACCGTTATGATTAGGATATTTGTTTTTTTTTGTTTTGTTTTTTTTTTTAGGGGTTATGGTACAAAATAGTTTTTTACTGTTACAAAAAATAAATAAAATAAAAAATAAAGTGTTATTATTTATCAATAACATGTTGAACATTTTTCTCGGAGTTTAGTTTATGTTTTGAAAAAAAAATCGGTGAAATGTTAAAAAATTTGTCGATTAAAAAAGGGACCACATGTATATAGATAATTTTGTATAAATTGTTTAATTTATTGAGATGTTATCGTAAGATGGTTCAGTTTAAGTGGTGAATATATTTTTATTTAACAGATTATGTAAAGAAAAATTAGGTATATATATATATACATTTTGTTGTTATTTTCAGGAAACCCGTCTTGCTTTTGATGCTGAAGCTAAAACCAGTGGAAAATCTCGTCTTCTTTTGGCATCAGCCGTGTCTGCTGGTCAAGATAAAATTGATACTGGTTATGATATTCCTGAAATTTCAAAGTAAGTCTTAATGCCATCAAGTTGATTTAAAGAGATATTAATGATAAACAAATATATTGGATACTGTTGTGGGGTTTTAAGGGGTCAAAATATGAACAAAACGACGGATAACAAATGTAGGAAAATGTATTAACAAAAGAGTAGACAATTACAGTACAGAGAAGTGGGAAATACGTCCGACAATAGAGTTATGAGCTGACTCGCATTGGCTTACTCCCAATCCATAATTGTCCCTGTTACTTATAGTAATCGTCGGCGCATTCTATTAGTCTTTAGGGTATATCACTTATAACAGATACAATATCCGATAGGATTGAAGAAATTATCGCCAAATTTTGTTTTTCACTTCATGCTTTTGTAATATATCGGTTGGAGGTAATCTTTTTATGTGAAATGTAACTTCAAGGAAGACAAGCAAAACACAGTACAAGTAATGAACAAAGAAGTTTGAGTTGTAACGAAATTTTCCTTTATATATGTACTAGCAGCGGCTACCCGGCGTCGCCTGGGTAGAGGGTGATTTTTTATAAGTTAGTCGCGCAGATCAATTATTACTTAATTGTGAGTTGGATCCTCGTGGGATGCCCCATTTAAATCCTTGTGTAAAATAACAGACCTTGCATTGATCCAGCTATTCTGAAAAGAAATGCTAATGTCTACTATCTAAAATATTAAATGAAAAAAAAATCCATGCATTTTATCATTTAAATTTTATTTTTTTAATTATCTTCACGAATATAAATCAAATCTCTATTATTTTTGCTCAAAAACCAAGCCCTGGTGATATTTAATGTGTATATATATTTACTTTGTCGTTAATTGTTTTATTTTAGAAGTTTCTTCCGGACATACATATACACACAACTGCCCTTTATATATGTATAGATAGATTATAAATTGTATCAAATGAACAACAAGTTACAAAGTTGTGGTTTGGTTTATAAATTTTCTTATTTGTGTTAAAGCTTACTTGTATTTTTGTTCACCCAGTTCTAAGAGGACTGGTATTCGTGACTGGTCCCTTCTCTTCCCACAGCTTTTCTGCTCATTCTATTGCTATATCTCTTCTCTGTTCTTCTTCTCAGAATGTCCGTTAGTTCGCGGGAGTTTTGAATTTTGGCGTCGGTCTGTTTGGCGTTGTCTATTTTTAGAATACGATCCTTTTTTTCTTTGTTCCTCAAACCTGATCTAACAAGAATCTGCAGTTAATGACCCATTACACTTTCTTTCCAAACAAACACAACATATAATTAGGTTTTTCTGGGGTGGTTGAATGAGAATCTAAGGCCTATTTCTTTCTTTTTTTTCACTTAGAGTATACCCAGGACCCCCAAACCAGCTGTTTTTCCGACCCACTCTGCTCGTTAGCCTTATGGTCATGGGAAGTTTGAATAGACTATTTTTGCCATGTCCAAAATTTCCCCTTCCATATACTGCACCATTTTTTATCCGATTCCTTCAGAAAGGGTCTGGTTCATCATACCGAATATCTCTTGCCGGAAAACTGACACCACAGAACATCGTTATACAGAAATAATCGCTTCATCAAAAGGTCGTTGAGTGCAATGAAAGATGACTTTTTATATGAATCGGATTTTTAAAAATGTTGTATAATCTTAAATTTAGACCGTGTTGTAAATAGTATTTTTTTTTAATTCATGATAAAAATATCAAAGAATAGAATTGCTTTAAGAAGAATTTCAAAAAATGTCAAGAATCTGATTCATATATAAAAATTATCTTTCTTTGAATTCAGCTTGCTGATTTTGGGGGGGATATGACCCTTCGATGAAGGTATTATTTCTGTGTAATGAATTTTCGCCACTTATTCACTTATTCACCGACACTTGTAATAACTCACTCATCAAACAGGCAGCGCCTCTGTGATCAAATTTTAATCTATTCTTCATTGCTATCCACCCTATTATATTTTTTCTTAGCTCTATTAACGTATTTATATGAACCGATCAATCATAACTTTTTTTGTTGCGGCAGGAGTCTGACCAGACACACAACATGCAACACGGAATCATATAATGAAAATATAATAATATAATAAAATCTATTTCTATTATATTATATATTTTATCTTTTTATATCATTTTTATTACTATTATTACTATTTACCCTTTTGAGTTTTCACATCAGCATTAGCTAATGGTCTTTCACTGGAGTCTGAGTGACAGCAAGTCTCCTCAGGTCTCCAGGACTCTTCTGAGTATTCTGGCAGATTGCAGCAGTGTAGTGTTCTGAATGGTTTCAATCCTTCCTCTGATTTCTAAACTTTCCAAACCCTTTTCTAATCCTTTTGGGACTGTTCCAAGTGCACCAACTACAATTGGTATCACTTTCACTTTTATATTCCATAACTTTTTCAGTTTTCTGGCAAGGTCCAGATATTTTTCCATTTTTTTCATTTTCCTTTAGCTTCACCCTGTGATCTGCTGGTACTGCAAAATCCACCAGTTGACAAGTATTTTCTTTTTTGTTTATCAACACTAGGTCTGGTCTTCTTGCTGGGATAAGGTGATCCGTATTATTATTATTATTATATATTTTTATTTTATTATATAACAATATAATGGAATTTATTTTTTTCTTAAACAGATATTTCGATTTCATCACCATCATGACTTACGATCTCCACGGTGCCTGGGAGAAATTCACCGGACATAACAGCCCTCTGCACTCCGCAGTGACGAGAAGGGACTTCAGAAAATTCTCAACATGGTAAATTTAGTATATTTTTTGTGAGGAAATACACCGACAAACATGACAAGAGAGAGATTGTTCACTGATTTTTTTAAAGCAAGAAAAAGTTATCTATATATTAAAACTCGTGTTCCTTAATTGTACTACCGTTATCTCATTTTTAACAAGAGGGTGTTTCAAGATTTGCAACAGACTCTTGTTAAAAAGGATACCGTCCAAATCGTCCAAGATGGTATGCTAAAATGTAAACTTTGATTATCTGGTGTTGCTTATCCACCGAATTATTTCTTATGAGTGTCGTCACCTAAGCTAAACAATAGACCATTCGATTCTTATTATAAAGAAAGTAAGGGGTTATTTCCTATAAGTCTAACATAAACAAAGGGGAACCATTCTTGACTGATAAATTATTTATTTATTGATATACTAGGAAAAAAGAAGACGGTGTTAGGGTATAGGGCAAGGGTTAGGGTTAGGGTTAGGGTTAGGGTTTAGGGTTAGTTTAATGGGAAAATAAATAATTTATCAGTCAAGAGTGGTTCCCCTTTGTTTATGTTAGATTTATAGGAAATAACCAGTAAAAGAATAAAAAAGTACATGCTAAACAGACAAAATATAAGAAAGAAAGAAAGAAAGAAAGAAAGAATGTAGGGGATATAGAGAGGGGTGAGCACACGGAAGCGATAATGCTAATTTGTTTCAATCGAAGACAATAAAAAGATGAAAAGAAGAAATGAAAGAAAAAAGAACATTGGTGCTATTGTCAAAGTTTATTTTGTTTAGTTTTGGATTTTTGTGTCTAATATGCAGTGCTTCTAAAACCTTTATCCTTGTTTACATATATGTGTGTCTATAATGGTGGTGTTATTGTTGAGTATATATACATACATACATATATATATATATATATATATATATATATATATATATATATATTGAATTGTACACACGTTCACCTTAGACGTAAATTGAATACTTTCGACCAGTTGTCGTAATATTGTATTTGAAATTTCAGAAACGTCCAGTGTTGTTGAATGTTTGGTGGAAATTATTAAATGTGCGTTCTCATTATATGTTGGTGATGTTTGAAAGAACAACAGTTCGGGGTCAAGTGAATGTGACTTCGCTTAAAGTGTAAGACATTGCACACGTATTTTCATGTACTTTACATATGCATATAAATTCTGTTTTTATCTGTTACTTTAGGAATGGGCCTCAGAATACTGGGTATCTAAAGGTGCTCCCAAATCAATTTTGAACATCGGAATGGCCCTTTATGGACGAGGATTCACCCTGGTCAACAAAGCCAATAGTAAACCAGGTGATGCCACCAAAGGCCCATGTACCGCTGGCAGATTTACCAGAGAGAAAGGATTCCTCTCTTATTATGAAGTAAGTTATTTCTTCTCTTTTTTGGTAACACTTTCTCGCTCTTTTATACCGATATTTAGTTTTTATATATATATATATATATATATATATATATATATATATATATATAATAAATAAAGGAAGGAAGAACTCAATACAGTAATCCAATAAAAATTTATTTCGACGAAAATTGGGGCCCATATAAATCTAAGTTGATTAAACCGGTCCCCAAATTTTCGTCTCATCAGATGGGTCTCAATTCACTTATGGACAAGCATATCACAAAAACCCCAAAGAGCTGAATATAT
Organism: Doryteuthis pealeii; assembly: GCA_023376005.1. Taxonomy (NCBI): domain Eukaryota; kingdom Metazoa; phylum Mollusca; class Cephalopoda; order Myopsida; family Loliginidae; genus Doryteuthis; species Doryteuthis pealeii. The sequence continues at coordinate 68,145,237 of CM042154.1, forward strand.
ATAAATTCAAAAAAAAAAAAAAAAAAAAAAAAAAATTATATATATTTTTAACAGTGTTTGTAACCTAGAAACAGGAAGTGAATGAAAAAAAGAGATACATCTCAAAGTTGATTTCGACAGACAAAAAACATGACAGAAAAACAGAGTAGTGATTTTAAATTTAAACATTAGAGTATAATGATGTATATAACTAGTTAAGATATAAATAATAAAATATAATATATATATATATATATATATATATATATATATATATATATATATGCTACGATTCATGTGACTATTTAATGGCTGAAGTTGAAAGGAGTTTTACAGTAGAGACCCCTTGTTTAACCGCGCGGTGAGAAGATGGCTTACTCAGGAATAGGCGGACATTACGTCTGCTCCTTTCGGCTAACCGCCCAAATCTTACTAACTCTAACTCAGTTACCTTCACACGCTTTTCCTTTAGCCAATCAGATATCGGCATCTAGTTCAGTGAAATGTTATCTGTTGTCAATAACTTTTATAACGGCTATAATGATAACTTTCCATTTACCATACCATTATTTAAATTTTAGTATAATCTAGTCATAATTTGTAGGCTGCACACGAATTATGTAACAATAAAGATGAGGACAACAGTCCGAAAAATCCAAATAATACAATTTATCAGATCTCACCTCAAAATTCAGAGAAATATCTCAGTTCTTATTTTAAACTTATCATAGTTTATTATTATAGTATTGAGCACTATTTCTATGCACACAATATTCTTACACACATACACACGTGCACACACACACTGTACGGCCACTTGCCCCATATCTCACAAACCATCCGAGTGAGGCGAACAAGACACGCTGGGCACCGTGGAGAAGCAAGGATGAACTCATAAGTGACGTTCTTCTGGGGAAGTAATCACATGGGCACGCCAGTGAGGGCCGTCCAGTAAAGACGTACATTCACCAGATCTGTGCGGATAATGGATACTGTGCAGAGGACCTTCCAGAAGCAATGAATGATAAGGACGGTTGACGAGAGATTGTCATGGATATCCGTGCTGCAAATCCATTCTTTAAATTGTGTACATGACGTTGGTATTTTATTTTCCTTTGTTTTTTCCTTTCAGATTTGTGATATGATTAAGACTGGAGGCACAACACATTGGATCAAAGAACAGGAAGTCCCTTACGTTGTCAAAGGAGACCAATGGGTTGGCTATGACAATCCCAAGAGCTTGGCAATTAAGGTATGTTTTAAACAGTTCTTAAGCGTCAGTACAGTGTGCTAAGGCCAGACATTAGTTATTTTACAAAAAGAGTATTAGTTTAACAGAACATGTACATATTGTTAATTTTAAATTTATGTGCAAACACACGGTTTTTAAATTTTGCTTTTATCATTTTTTGTTGAAAAGTTACGGTGTTTTGAAGTTGAGAGTTTTATCGAAAAGTTAATGGCAAAATCCGTGCGTGAAAATTTGTCACCGGTATTGTTGTGTAATCTTTAAAATGGGTTTCTAGTTCAAATATATATATATATATATATATATATATATATATATACCAAACCCCTCCGCACGAGCAGGATGTAACACGATGTCAATTTCTTAAGCGGAGCTTAACAGGTTTGAATTCAGACCTTTACTTCTCCTAAAATAGTAGGGCAGACTGGGCTCTATAATCTTGGCTTGGTAACCAGTCTAGAAGGAAAACCCTGAATGCAAACCTGTTAAACTCGCTTAAGAAATTGACATTGTGTCATATCCTGATCGCGTGAGGGTTTGGTATATATATATATATATATATATATATATATGTGTGTGTGTGTGTGTGTGTGTGTGTGGTATTAAAATATGGTATGCCTAAAATTTAGGACACATTGAAATTGACCATGTGTCACAACCTGCGCGTGTGGAAGGGTTAGTAGATATATATACACGAGATCGGTTTATGAGGTCATTATTTAAAAAATATTTTTGTCTGAACTTTTGAGTTGATTGTTGGTGGGTTAATTTAACAGCATGGTAACCCTTGTTGGATTATTAAATTCTGATTAACTTAGTAAACTGTAGTACACTGAGTAACTCCTCAATCCTTACCAGTTATCATCAACTTGTATTCAGAGTTTAGTTTCATAATTAATGACTTTGGCTCTGGTATGTCAAGTAATCCGATATTCAAGGCCCGGCTTAGTTAATACTATTCAACAGGGAAAATTCTGCTTTGACCTGCCGATGAAGAGTCTCATGTGTTATTTGAACAAAGAACAAGCTCAAAGTAGGTGAAATTAATGAGTAATTTCATGTAATTCGTTACTTTGAAATGGGTTTATGTAAACAGAGCCTGAAGGTCTGTGAGGAAAGTCATTGCACATATTTCGGGTTGCAAAGGAGCTACTGCGCATGTGCAATGAGCCACCTGGCCATTTTATGAATGAAAACGAACACACTTACGCTGAGTCAGTGAACTGTACGACTCCACTACTCAAACTGATCGTCTTTTTGAATAATACGAGTGCAAACTACTAAGAAGATATTTTTAGTGTTACAATTTGTTTGGCCATCCTTAGTCTTCAGGCAAGAGCACCGTCCAACGGAGATCCCTTGTGTTAAGCAGAGCGCAATCCTTAGTGAAGAAACCTTTGGTTGCTCCTTGATGTCCCTTAATGTTAGATATAATCATTTGGTTATTCCTTGGTGTTCCTTAATGTTGGGTGTGAGACTTCAGTTGTTCTTGGCGTTTGTTCCTTAGTCTTGCAGAGCCGTTCGTCAATGTCGAATAAAGTGCAAATGAACGACTGTCAATACCAGTGATTAAATAGTTAACCAACCATGTATTCAGGCCGTTGATTGGCTGAGGTTTAAACCACGTCACCTCGCTTTGTCTATACATTTAAGTGGTGGATTACAGCACGCCTTATATACACAAAAATAATACAACATTCAGAGGCTGACTGAACAAATTATTACGATAATATTTTCCATTGTTATTTCTTCCCAACCATCAACCTTAGTGGGTCATTTAATGCCGACAAGTTTTGAAATACAATTCATTCTTAAGTTGATATTCAATTTTTTATAAACACGTTTTTCTATTTAACCCATAGATGGGACCCTAACAGGTACTACCACTCCGGGTCAGAGTGGACCAGGGAGCAATGGTGATGAAGGGGTGCTTCACATTTCCCAAACCTCCAAAACTGGAACCTCACCATCAGATAGATTTTAACGTCATTCCCAGGACATGTAGACCCGCAGCCACCGCTTTCTAGCACCCATATGATAAAAAGGGATTGGGGCTTGCCATAAGGGCAATAGGGTTGGGGCAATCATATAGGTGCTAGGGCTTGACGTGACCAGCCGATTGATCGGAGGGGGTCTCTCTGACCGCCCGTCTAGCCCAAGATAGGGCCAAAGTGGAGTATTGCAAGTCATGAACTGCTCATCCACCTGGGCTCTATCCTTAAGCATCACGGGTCGCCACCCACGGCCAACAAGTGGCCCCATTGGGGGAGTCTTACCCCTCTGCAGAGGTGCAGTCGGTGCATTCTAACGCCCCAGCCGACAGGGCGTCATCTAAAATGGAAATCCATTTTATGATTAATGCATGAATAAAAAATCTACTTAATGAATAATAAGATTGTATTCTTCTTAAAGTTATAAGTGTAAGTCATTCCATCCATGAACAAAATGAAACTTGACTTGTGCCTTAAAAGATGAATGACATACAGAGATAACAAGAACGGGGAACACACCTGCAGATTCAACCCAGAGTAACGTGACGATCATATTTGTAAACAGGGACCAGTAAATCTGTTCACAATTAAAACTGTAAATGTAAACTCTCAATTAGCTTCGTCAGTCGTGCGTAACATTTGGGTCTTTGACGGTGGGAGGCAGTGAAAGCAGTATAATATTTGGTGCCGTGATTTAGAATAATATAACATACGGTGCCATGACATAAGATCGTATGATATTTGATGCCATGTCTTATGATAATATAACATTTGGTGCCATGTTTTAGCATAAAATAACACTTGGTACCATGTGTTAGGATGACATAACATTTGGTGCCGTGACATAGGATCGTATAATATTTTTATGCCATGTCTTAGGATCTATAACATTTGGGTACAGGATCGTATAATATTTCCATGTCTTAGGATGACATAACATTTGGTGCCGTTACAATATTTTATGCCATGTCTTAGGATACTTAACATTTGGTGCTGTGACTTAGGATCGTATAATATTTGGTGCCACGTCTTAGGATCTATAACATTTGGTGTCACGTCTTAGGATCGTATAATATTTGGTGCCACGTCTTAGGATCTATATAATAATTTTGTGCCACGTCTTAGGATCGTATAACATTTGGTGCCACGTCTTAGGATCGTATAATACGTCTTAGGATGGTGCCACGTCTTAGGATCGTATAACATTTGGTGCCATGTATTAGGATAATATAACATTTGGCACCTTGTCTTACTTAGGATTATATAATATTTGGTGGCATGTCTGAGGGTAATATAACATTTAGTGACATGATTTACCATAATATAACATTTGGTGCTAACTTATGAACCATCGGTTTAACGGTATACGTTAGAATTCAGTTGATCTATCAATGCATTTTACTTTCTATTCTTTTATCTTTCTTTTTTTTTCTTTTTTTTTTTTGTAGACAAACTGGGTGAAACAAAACGGCTATGGTGGAATTGCTGTGTGGGCTTTGCCCCTTGATGATTTTGGTGGTATGTGCGGTGGAGAGAAATACCCACTCTTGAAGACCATAGTCAGAACACTGGGTGATAGCCAGGTCCCCACGTAAGTAGAAATAAAACTCCACATAGAAAAGATTCAATTAACACAATCACGCACCCATATATATATATATATATATATATATATATATGGTGCGTGATTGTGTTAATTATTATATATACATATACATATATATATGTGTGTGTGTGTGTGTGTGTATGTGTGCGTATGAGTAGCTCGGGGATATGTGAGGTATAATGGGGAGCTGATGGTAGGTGTGGCGCCCCACCTCGCACACAAAAAACAATCTCCCTGATCTAGTGCTAGTGAAAAGGGGATAGACAATACCGACAATAGGCCACTCTGTCGACATTATATATATATATATATATATATATATATATATATATATATATATATATATATATAGAGAGAGAGAGAGAGAGAGAGAGAGAGAGAGAGAGGGGGAGAGGGAGAGAGATGGAGATGGAGAGGGGAGGAGAGGGAGATTAGTCATTCAAGATTTACTGCGATGTTGTTTGAATCGCGATAAAAGAAATATGCATTTTTATTTTCAATACCTGCAGGTTTATATCTTTAAAAAAAATTTTTTTTTTAAATAAATAAAGATTCGCACAACACAATCTTCCCATTTTGTATAATGCTGGAATACATTTATTTATTTTTTGTTTATTTATTTTTTGTAAATATGTAGACCATCAGAATTATGTACATGAATAATACCGCTCCTTTTTACAAAGAGACACACAATAAAGAAAAAATAATGACAGATATGTTACATTTCCCTAATTATTCCTCACTTATATTCTAATTAGACATTTCAGGGATGAATGATTTTAGCTAACAATCACCTGGCAACAAAGAAATTAATATAGATAGAAATCAAATGGTGCCAAAATATGCATTCCTCACATACCGATTTACTTATTTCATATCAGCTTTCACACGCCTGCTATGGGAGAATTAGCTGGGAGTCTCCAAACACGTGTTCCCTGGTCCATAGACTACTTATCTACAGCATAACCATTTACCAAATTAATCAAATATATATGTATATATATATGCAGTGTGGCCCAAATAAAACATAATTTGGGTTCTGATAGTCTGCATAAGTAATAGTATATATACATGCCCCCCCCCAAAAAAAAAAATTTGGGTTCTGTTTTTTGTGTCACCCTGTATATATATATATATATATATATATATATATATATGAAGTGAACAAACAATGTGTTTGAAATGGTGAAGGCCGACAATTTGGTGGGTGGGATTATGTGCTTAATTAAAGTCATACCTAATTTGTTAATTAATTATAATTAAATGAATTAGGCGTGCATATCGGTTTAAATGTAAAGCGTAAACAAATCGAGAAAAAGTCGATCTCTGTATGTAAATTTCAGCCTATTAGGCCACATCAGCAGAGCTATAGACAGGGCGGTGCTTTGTGCGTGATTCGAACCCTACCTGTCAGGCTGACAGGCGGACACTCTATATAAATCCTGAAAATCTACTACTAATAAATAAACGAAACTCTACTAAAAAACAACCGAGTTTCTGATATTTATTTAATTCTTTAATGCTTCATACAAATGCCCAAACCTGATATATGTACCTCCCACAAAGGATACACATACCAAAATAATCTCATATATATATATAACGTGTTTCCCCGAAAAGGACAGGCCTTATATTAATTTTCACCCCGAAATATAACACTAGGGCTTATTTTTTTTTGGGGGGGGGATGTCGAGTGTTTGTTTAGCATGATGGGATTGGGAAGAATGCTTATTTCTTTCGTCTGCATACCGTTCTCAACTAGTTTTTCTTTCTTTTTTTTTTGGTGGGGAGGGGGGCTTATATTAAATCATACTGAAAAATCACGCTATGCCTTATTTTGGTGAAACACGATATATACTTGAAACTATATAATTATTAGTATTAGATAGGAATACCTGAAACCATACGGCTACTTGCAAAGAAATGCGTATTATCAAATAGAAATAATTAATTACTTAAAACTATATAATTATCAGTATTAGATTAGTGATGCCTGAAACCATACAACTGTATGCAAATAAAAAAGAAAAAAGTAAAGTCGTCGGGGTGGCCTAATGTCGGTATCAGCCAATCAGCGAGGGGGTCTATCCCCTTTTCATTAGCACTAGATCAAGGAGATTGTTTTTGCATCTGAGGTGGAGCACCACACCTACCTTTAGCTCCTTACTTTACCGCACAGATCCCTGTGCTACTCATATGCTGAGTTGGTGAGGGCCGGTATCGAACTAGGTACCTTGTGGTTTTTAGCCGAACGCTCTACCGACTGAGCTAACCCGGCCCTTAAATGAGTATTATTAAATGGAAATAATTATCATATAATCATTTGTATTATAATACTTGATATAACTGTAAATTATTTGAATAATTATGATATATCGGACCGATGTCATCATCTTTATTGCGTATAAATACAATGTTCAGGCCACTGTAACCTCGCGTTCTGTTTTAGGTGCTTTTTTTTAATTCATTAATTTAATTACCTTAAAATAAGTCATCTTTAGACGCTTACACAGGAATTCATTTAGGGTAATTAAAATAATAAATTAAAAAAAAAAACACCTAAAACAGTGCCCGATGGTACAGAGGCCTGAACCTTGTGTTTATACACAATAAAGATGAGGACAATATTAAGCCTCATCTCATTAATACACAAAAAAGGATGTAAATTACTTGTATTAAGAATAGTTACTTGAAGCTATAATTGTTTACTAAGGATTATTATTAGTTCCATGAAACAATATAAGTGTGCAAAAAGTAACTATCCCCAAAGTGACCACTCATGATTTTCTGTTTAACTTACTAGGAAATATATGCACCCTCCGAGTGCAAGTATTTAAGTTTTAATGTAATAAAATATTATATCAATTTAGAAAGGCTAACGAAACTAAATAAGAATACAGATAAAAAAGATTTGAAACAGAGGAGAGTATAATCTAAAAATAGAACAACTGAAACTTACTCTTCCGTGATGGAAATTTAACACAACCCTTCTTTCATTGCTAAAATTTCCTAATTTAACTATTTAGTTAAAATAGGAAGCAAAGAATAACATTACAGTTATTTCTTCTTGTTAATGGATATCTATTAAGATTTATCCCAGAGATTTTTGCTCATATTTATTAAAATAAAACCAAACAATTAGAAATACTAATACTAAGCACATATTTATCAAAATCAAATTTTTAATATCAATATGTAAATTATCCTTCCCGTTCACACTGTAAACGCTTATTTTGTTGTATATATAAATAAAATTCTCTGTTATTAGGCCAACAGTACTAATAATTCAAGACTATTTTATTAATAATTGAGGTTTAAATAAAAATAAAATCATGGAGACTGTGACGTAAATAACAAAGAGAATTGTGACTTGAGTAGTGATATAGTTTCGGTTACAGACAGACAAACACACAATCTCGATTATAATATGATGATTGGCTACTGATTTTCTTTTTTTCTTCTTTTTTCTCCGGCATTTAGTGACGGCCCAAGGCCAATGACAACAAAGGGTAAGCATTTAACTTTTTCTTTTATTTCTCTTTACCTTACTGTTTATTAAGATAACTAGCAAATATATGCACCCTCCGGGTGCAAGTATTTTAGTTAAATTTTATAATAAAATATCATATTAAATTAGAAAGGCTAATGAAACTGAATAAGAATGTAGATAAAAAGATTTTGAACAGAGGGGTATGATTGAAAAATAGAACAACTTTGAAACTAACTCTTCCATCATTTTCCCTTACTCCCGTCTTTCATTGGTAAATTTTCCTAATTAAACTGTTTAGTTAAAATAGGAAGTAAAGAATAATATTACAGTTATTTCTTCTTGTTAAGGGATTTCTTTTCAGATTTATTGAAGAGATTTTTGCTCATATTCAATAAGATAAAACCAAACAATTAGAAATCAATAATACTAAGCATATATTTATTAAAATCAATTTTTTAAAATCAATATGCAAATTAGCCTTCCCATTCACACTGTGAACTTCTATTTTGTTGTATATATAAATACAATTGCATGTTATTAGTATGTGGATATGGTCAACAGTGTAAGTAATGTAAAACAATTTTATTAATAATTGAGGTTTAAATAAAAGTAAAATCATGGAGAATATGATGTAAATAACTAAAGCAATTGTGACTTGTATAGTAATTACAGACAGACAAACCCACAATCTCCATTATAATAAGATTATTTTTATTGATTCGTTCAATCTAAGAAAAGCGGTGTCGGCTGTGGCTGTAGAATAAACCAACTGCACCTCTGCATAGGACTAAGACCTCCCCCTCCCAATGGGGCCACCTGTTTGGCCATGGGTGGTGACTTGTGATGCTAAAGGACATAATACTGATGTCTGGAAAGCCCATGACATGCAACACTCCATTTTGTCCCTTACTTGGCTAGGCGGTCGAGGCCCCTTTCGATCAATCAGCTGGTCACGTCAAGCCCTGGCACCTATACGATTTTACAGACCATTTTGCTCTTATGGCAAATCTTCAACCCTTTTATCATATATTTACTAGGTGGTTGTGAGGTTGTCAGGGTCGGGTTAGCTCAGTCGGTAGAGCGTTCGGCTAGAAACCACAAGGTTCCTAGTTCGAAACCCGCCCGCGCCAACTCAGCGTATGAGCAGCACAGGGATCTGTGCGGTAAAGTAATGAGCTGATGATAGGTGTGGTGCTCCACCCCAGACGCGAAAAAAACATCTCCTTGGTCTAGCGCTATTGAAAAGGGGATATACTCCCTCGCTGATTGGCTGATACCGACTTTAGGCCACCCTCACAGCCGACGGTGAGGGTCTTAGTGTCTTGTGCATCAAGCTAAACTGCATCTAGTGGTGAGGTTCCAATTCTAGGACTCTGGGGTGTGTGGAATATCCTTTCATTGGCATTACTCCAAGGTGGCAGGACCTCTTAGGGTCCCATGTATGAGTTAATTTGATCAAGAAATGAGTTTTAAAATTTGTTTAAAAATATTTTTTAATACTCAATAAGATTGAATAAAACAAAAATGTCGTTGGCATAAAATGACCCAATAAGTGTTGATATGCCGTAAAATCCAGCCAAACAAAAAAACAAAACAAAAAAAAACAGCCAACTTAAAAAAAATATCACGCATATCCAGTAAAAATCGGTGTATGGTTCAAAGTTTTACTATCTAATACTAATAATTTGTAAAGAGATATATTTGACCCATAGATAGGACCCTAATCGGTACTATCACTCAGTCAGAGTGGACCTGGGAGTAATGGCAATGAAGGAGTATTTCACACTTCTCAGAGCCCCAAAACTGGATTCTCACTATCAGATTTAGTTTCTTTGTTTAATGACATATCAACTTCAGTGAGTTAAGTAGTACCACTACTGTTCTTCTACAAGGATAGCCTTAAAATAAAGTAACCCTCGAAGTTTGATATGCCATTAAAGACAAGCAAAGAAAATGCGTAATAACAAAGAGATAACATTTTATGATATAACAAATCGTATATTTTCATTATGTTCCTGAAGAAATAATACTACTGTTCTTCTACAAGGATCGCTTTGGGATCAAATAGCCCACGATGATTGATATGCCATTAAACAAAGAAACTAAACTATATTTGTATAGATGAATATTTTTTTTAAATTTCTCTAATAAAGCAGATATGCGTGGATTAGTGATAGTCGTCGTAGGAAATGGATTCGTCAACCAGAGTCATATTCTGGTTGAGGCTATTTGCATTTCATATAGAGTTAATACCCCTGGAAAAGGAATGCAACTAACTGCTCTGGGTAAATAGTAGGGCAAACTGGGGTCTTTAACCCTGCTTAGGCAACCGATTTAAGAGAAGGAAAATTCTGAATTTAAAGCAGTTAAACTCCGCTTAAAAATTGACATTGTGTCATATCCTGATGGTGTGAGGGTTCGGTATATATATATATATATATATATATATATATATATATATGATTTTATACATGAAAATGGTGACTTACCGGTGAAATTGGTCACAATAGTTAGTTAATACAAGTTTCACAATGATAAGACAGCGATATAACAAATATAAAGTACTCAGTACGTAAGTAAAACGAATTGATTATTATAAATAATACAAGTACAATCGGGTGCAATTAATCAATATCTTGATTAATTCAGTGGATTTAACCCTGAAGATCCTTATGGTGAAACTCGAGTAGGTTATTCCTGTGTATACCATTATATATATATATATATATATATATATATATATATATATGGGAGTAAAAAATATGGTATGCCTAAAATTTAGGACACATTTCCAACTCAAGTCATTTACTTGCACAGTTCCTGTAGATTTCTGCTCTCCTTTCAGGCCCAACTCTTGCTCCTGGTAAGACCGATACGTTGTGTTTTGGTAAAGCCGATGGTACATATGCCCATCCAAAATCCTGCACTGACTACATCCTCTGTCAAAATAGCCAAACCTACATAGATCACTGCACCGCTGGCATGTGGAATGATGATATTAAAGACTGCGACCCAACTCCCGGTTTTGAGTGCCGACGAGGCAATATTGCTGTCACCAACCCACCAGAAGTTACCAGGAAACCTGTTACCCGACCTTCCGGAAGGAGTAAGTAGTTTTTTTTTTTAACAAAGGAAGAGAAAAAAACTCATGTCGCTTATATCATTCTTTATGTTCATATATTCTCTTAAAAGATCTTTGTGTTTCCCCCTATGTTAGGTATACCCAATTTGTCAAAAAATCCGTCTTTTTACACCCCCCCCCAGTTTGAAAGAAAAATTGTCACAAATCAGGGAATTATCCGATTTTAATATATATATATATATATATATACATAATGAACAAAATGTTATTTTTTTTATTGTTCTCAACTATTTTAATCATAGGTCATTGTCAGGAGAATAATTTTTTTGGGGGGTGGGGGTGAGGGCAATGTTTTTAGAATTTTTTTTTCTAGTTTTCAAAAGTAGTTGCTAAATAGGTAGATGAAGAGGCCCACACCTTTCCCAAGTCCGAAAGTGGACGTAATAGCGCAATTGGAGTTCGAACTCGCTCTCTATGCTCTCGCTGGCCCAGCTCTTTAGTCACCACTCAACAAGAACACCCTTATCAATGGCTACCTTAATTGTTCATCATCATCATGATGTCGTGCTATTAGCACATATATCCATGACAATCTCTCACCAACCGTCCCTATCACTCATTGTTCCCCGGAGGTACTCCGCACAGCATCCAGTATCCGTGCAGAGCTGGTCAATGTACGTCTTTGATGGACAGCCCACACTGGCGTGCCCATTTCCTGCCTTCCACAGGAGGACGTCATTATGAGTTGCTTCTCCAGCAGTGTCCTGAACAAAATAAAACAAACCCAACTAATTACTCATACACAGGCGGAAATTATATGTTTTATATTCATTTTTTTTTACTTCTTCCAGAGAATACCCAGTTTTGTAGCGGAAAATCCGACGGTATGTTCGCTGATCCTACAGATTGTACCTTCTTCTACCAATGTGCGGCTGGTCTCACTTTCCGAGAGAAATGCGGACCCGGCACCGGTTTCGATCCAAAACTGAAATCCTGCAACTTCAAAAACGCTATCCCTGGTTGTACATGAAGAACCTGACGCTTAGAATAAAATTTAATGAAGTGCATGTACAAAACTGAATAAAATATTTTACTTATTAGCGTGTCGTTCTATTTTCGTTTTTGAAATGGGAGAAATCGAACCTAAATCCCACCATCGTATGTCACCTGCCGAAAAATAAAATCGGGGAATTAAACGAATTTAATGAAATTTTCAGTTTTGATAGTGAATAAAAGACATAATGCACCAGTTATTTCATTTAAATTTTTTTACCTTTCTTCAGGTCAATTAACATTGAACCACGTATCTTTGAGGCGTAACACAGATTCTCAAATCTACATGGTTCAAAGTTAACTGACCTGAAAAATGTAAAATACGATGAATTAATTTAGGTCAGTTAAGTTCGATTTAACCTTTGAGTGTATGCTAAATAAAAAAATTGTTATCTGTCTGACGTTTTTTAGATGAGGTTTGATGCGTATCAGGGTCCCGAGTTCGACAAAAAACACCTGAAGAAGGCCGGAGGGCACATCAGCCGAAATGTTGTGTATATGATAATGATAAGGACAACAGTCCGAAAAATCTAAATAATACAAATAGATATCATGCTTAAGTAATAGGTGCCAGGTTACATTTCCCCCAAATTAACCCCTCACCTTTTGACATACATGTCGGCTACTTAAACTTTGACCTCCTGCCCTGAAAAAACCCGGTACGAGTAGCAACAGACTTTAGAAAGCCTTAAGATGTAAGTAAAGTCGTCGAGGTGGCTTAAAGTCGGTATCAGCCAATCAGCGAGGGAGTCTATTCCCCTTTCACTAGCGCTAGACATAGGAGATTGTTTTTGCCACACTTACCATCAGCTCCTTACTTTACCACACAAATCCCTGTGCTACTTATACGCTGAGTTGGCGAGGGCCGGTATCGAACTAGGAATCTTGTGGTTTCTAGCCAAACGCTCAACCGACTGAGCTAACCGGGTCCTTATTTAACTCATCTTATAAAAGAGTTTTCCCAAATATTTAACGTAAAAATGTTGGTAATTATGAACTTTTGTTAATCAATTCTGGGTTTTCCCAGAAAAAACAGAACCCACAAATTTTGTAATAAAACTTAATTTTAACTAGGGGGGTTTAGGGTTAGGGCTGGGGCTTAGGCTTTAGGGTTAGTTTAATAGGAAAATAAATAAATAATTTGGGTTCTGTTTATTTCTGGGGTAAAAAAAAATAGAACTCCCCGCCCCCTTAGTTAAAATTAACAGTTTTATTACATAATTTGTGGGTTCTGTTTTTTCTGGGACACCCTAAATTACTAAACAAAAGTTCATAATTACCAAAATTTGACACTATTTTTATGAAATTGATTTTTCGAACTGTTGCCCTCATCTTTATTGTGGTTTGTAAAAATAGTGGGACGACATGTATTTGTAAACTGTTCCAAGGCTGCATGAGAGGGAATATACACAATTCTTGATCAAGTATTCTGTTAGGAGCTTGTCAAGGAGGAAATCTTTACGAAGATTTGTGTTACTGAATGTTGTCCTCTTTTGGGGCCTGTATAAGTGGGGTGAGAGGCAAATACCCTAATATCACATGGACCACATATCTTTTAAGGGCCGGGTTATCTCAGTCGGTAGAGCGTTCGGCTAGAAGCCAGAAGGTTCCTAGTTCGATATCGACCCTCACCAACTCAGCGTATGAGTAGCACAGATCTATGCGGTAATGTAAGGAGCTGATAGGTGTGGTGCTCCACCGCAGACACAAAAACAATCTCCTTGGTCTAGCGCTAGTGAAGAGGGGATAGACTCCCTCGCTGATTGGCTGATACCGACTTTACTTACATATCTTTATCCTTTTCAGACAAGTCTTTGCTATAGGGCAGACAGACTGTAGTAAGTTTGGGGAGTTTTATCCAGTCTTGCGATCCATATTTCTTGGGCTCATGTAATGCATTTTGGGTAATTGTTTTCAATGGAGGGTACATCTAAATCTATCCATTTCTTCTTGATATACATCGTCACTGCTGGTGACTTCACAAAGTTCTTCAACGCATTGTTTGATCAACAAACTATTCAAGATGATTTCCCCAGGTTAGGTCATTGCTATTCTCAGATAGACAGGGAGCAATTAAAGAAGTGTGGAGGATACTGCGGCCGAAAAGTTGTGTTTTTATATACCACAATAAAGATGAGGACACCAGTCCGAAAAATTAAGATTAAAAAAAAATACATCAACTTTTTACGTGTTAAATATTTGGAAGATCAAATATGCAAGATGCTGAATATGTTAAATAGGACTTAATATATCTTAAAGGTCTTTTAAGGTCTACTGCTTCCTATATCAGGTTCTCTCGGGAGGGGGGGGGCAAAGTTTAGGTACTGTACATGTATGCCGCAAAGGGGGTTCCCTTTTGAAAAAAACCCTGATGTTGTAAAAAAAGCACCTGGCATCTATTAAGCATAACATTTATTATCTATAACTAGCAACCCCCCCCCACCCCAAGGCGGTGTAAAAATTGATTTTTACAAGGTAATGCCTGAGTGGGGTGGGAGTTAGAAATTCAATGTTAGAAGCTTTGTATCATAAGTAAAATCAAATTTATTAAAAGGAGTAAATTTTTTTTAAATAAATAAAAAAATAAAAAACAGTTCGAAATAGAAAAAGTGTTGTCCCCCCTCAAATAAAATTTAGCATGCATCTATTAATTATTAATTAAATGATTATTTTAAATATTTTACAAATACATTTTACACAAAATCTTAGGTATTTATTTATTAATAAACTTTTTAGTTAAACTCTTGTTACTGAAAAAAGGGTGAGAGTAAATGTTTTTAAAACTGATTACAGGGTTGTTCTTTATTCTATATATTGACGATTTTGGGTATTGTGACATAATAGTCACCGACAAACGAAGACCGAATCTCCATCATTAATAGATACAGATATGATATAAATCATCTATATATTTAGGAAACAAATTAGAATATTTTTTACAAATTACTTAAATGCATTTCATAATTTCTAAATCGAATACACCATCTAGATGTCAAAAGTGATTATTTAAATGCTCCATTAGATTTTGATATATACATATATACCCCAGAAGGTTTTGAAAATGAAAATAAAAATTGTGTATGGAAACTTAAAAAGGCCCTATATTGTTTGAAACAAAGTGGGCGTCCCTGGAATAACACTTTCCATAATTACCTGGTTGACCAGGATTTTAAGCCCTCTATAGATCCTTGTATGTATACCAAGGAAATTAACAAAGAAATAGCAGTAATTTTATTAGTATGGGTAGATGATATTCTAATTGCTTCAAAAACGGAAGCTGATTTAATAAAAATTTAAAATAGTTTAAGTTTAAAATGACAGACCTGGGAAGGCTGTCTTGGTTTTTAGGGATACAATTTGAACATGGTGAAAATACTATTAGAATGAATCAATCTAGATATATTGAAAGATTGTTGGTCAAATTTAATATGACCGATTGTGAGCCCCGAAATACTCCATGCGAATTGGATATAAATAAAAGTTTTGATAATGAAAATGAATTAATTGATAAGCTCTACAGAGAAATTGTTGGTTCCTTAATTTATATTATGATGGCTACTCGGCCAGATATATTGTATATAGTTTCAAAATTATCTCGGTATTTGGATAAACCAACATCAATCCATTTAAGAGGAGCGAAGCACGTTTTACGATATCTGAAAGGCACAATAAGTTCGGTACTAGTATTTAAAAAATCATCTGAACCCTTGAAATTACGGGGATTTTGTGATGCCGACTGGGCAGGTTCAAGTGACCAAAAAAGTATATCAGGATACTGTTTTAAATTATCGGACGAAAGCTCGATTATTTCTTGGAAATCTGAAAACAACCAGTTGTCTCTTTGTCAACATGTGAGGCCGAATTTGTTAGTCTCGCCGTAACTCGGCAAGCCGCCCTTTATTTACGGACATTACTGAAAAGAGTCGTGGAACCAGGGGTCGTTAATAACCCTGTAACTATTTGTGATAATCAGTCGAGCATACTACTCGCAAAAAAAAAAACCTCATACACCAGAGATCAAAACATTGATATAAAATATCAATTTATAAGGGATGAAATTAAAAAAGGGTCTATACTCTTGCAGTATATAGAATCAGAAAAGAACATTTCAGATCTGTTCACAAAACCATTGAACAGGATAAAACTTAATACTTTAAAAAAAAGATATCATGGGGGGCCAAAATTAAACTTTGGATTTCGCCCTGTCGGTTGGGCTGTAGAATAGACCGACTGTATCCATGCAGAGGGGTAAGTAACTATCCTTCATTACAAATATGATAGGCTATGCATGTTCCTTGCGTAATAGTGTTTTTTGTACTAATGGTCCCTTCTGATTCCTATTTTATTCCGACGTATCCACTATAGCTATTCAACGTTTAAAAGTCAAATTGTATTTTTATAATTAAATATTTTTTGTTTGTCTGGACCAAAAAAATATGGTTTCTAGGGTGACCATCTCCCCATCCCCGGTTGAGGACTACTGATGTAACATACTCGTATACAAATTTCGAAGAATAATTTGACCAAGATGAAATTAAAACAATTGTGATGGACAGAGTAACTCCCGAGTTCGAGAATTAATTATATAAATGATTTTTTAAATAAATCTAAGGGTCGACCTATACACGAAAATCCGAGGGATAAAATAACAGCAACTTCTGTAATATCCCGACGATATTCTTTAAGCAGATAACTGATCTAGCAGCGTCGTTAGACTAGCAAATATGAGGGTTACCATATGCATATTTAAAAGAAATTGACCAGGAGAAAACAGATTATTCCATTGTCCTCTTTTAGGTATTATATAAAACAAACACAAAAATAAGTTATTTTTATTTTTATAATTAGATTTTTTTTTTTGCTTGTTGGACAAAGAAAAAAAAAGTAATGATGCGCAGGGTGACCCCCGCTTGAAAACCACTGATGTAACATATACTGGTGCGTAAATTTTAAAGATGGGGTGGGTTTGGTTTGGTTTATGGCATAGCAATCTCAGTGGGTCATTTAATGCCAACAAAGTTTTGTAATAAATTCATTCGTAATGGATACCCAATTTTCTTTTACGGAAACAATTTTTTTCTATTTAACTCCTAGAAGGGACCCTAACAGGTACTACCACTCCAGGTCAGAGTGGACCAGTAAGCAATGGTGATAAAGGGGTGCTCACACTCCCCAAACATTCAAAACTGGAACGTCACCATCAGATAGAGTTTAACGTCATTCCAAGGAAATGATGACCCTTAGCCACCGCCTTCTAGCTACCATATGATAAAAAAAAAGGGTTGGACTTGCAATAGGGCTGGGGCAATCATATAGGTGCTAGAGCTTGACGTGACCAGCCGATTGATCGGAGGAGGCCTCTCCGACCTCCCGTCTAGCCAAAGGGCCAAAGTTGCATGACGGACTGCTCAGCCACCTGGGTTCCATCCTTAAGCATCACCGGTCACCACTCACGGCCAACCGGTAGCCCCATTAGAGGAGTCTTGCCTCTCTACAGAAGATGGGGTGGGAGAATTGGGCCGAATGATAATTTTTCCCGGTTGAAATTCAAACAATGGACACCGACTGAATAAATCTTGGGTTGGTTGTTTTGGTCATTTTATGCAGAAGACATTAACTAATTTTTTCTATTTAACCCATATATGGAACCCTAACAGGTACTGCCACTCCAGGTCAGAGGGGCCTGGGAGTTATGGTTATGAAGGGATACTTCACATTCCCCAGAACTAACCTCACCATCAGATAGAGTTTAACGTCATACCTAGGACCAAAAGACCATCAGCCACAGCCTTCTAGCGCGCGCACACACAGTTTGAGGATTGCCATAAGGGTAATAGGGTTGATGTAATCATACAGTTGCAAGGGCTTGTGACCAGTCGATTGATTAGAGGGGTCCTCTCCTCTCGCCCGTCTAGCCTAAGTAAGGGTCTAAGTGTAGTGTTGCAGGTCATCTACTTCTCAGCCACCAGGGTTTCATCCTTAAGCATCACGGGTCGCCAACCACGACCAACAGGTGGTCCCATTGGGGGAGTCTTGCTCCTCTGCAGAAGTGCAGTCGGTGTATTCTCATACTCCAGCCGACAGGGCGGTTAAATAGTTCAATAAATTTCGCTCTGGCTGCAAGGAATTCGACGATCAGGCAAGGACAGATAGCCCTAAAACCGTGGATTCCGAGGCTGTGCTCCAAGTAATAGAGGCAAATCCGACAATAGCACATGGTGAGGGTCACACGAGCTTGGCATCCCACAGTCCAATGTGGTTTATAACTTTCACGACTTCGGCATACGCCCGCCCTGTCGCTGGACTTAAAAACGCTTGTGTATTTTTAATCCCAGCCGACAGTAACTC
Organism: Doryteuthis pealeii; assembly: GCA_023376005.1. NCBI lineage: Eukaryota > Metazoa > Mollusca > Cephalopoda > Myopsida > Loliginidae > Doryteuthis > Doryteuthis pealeii. The sequence goes on from CM042154.1 coordinate 68,164,035, forward strand.
TTGGGTTCAAGAATTAATTATAGTAATGATTTTGTAACAATAAACCTTGTATCGTAAGTCGATACTAGATTTTTCCGAAAATCAGAGAAAAAACAAAAACAAAGAAAAACAAAAAAACAAAAAAACAGCGGCTTCTGTAAGAAAACGAGAAGACTTACGAAATGCAGATAACCGTTTATTCTCATTGTTATACATCTCTGCCATTTTGTGGATATAAAACAAATTAGTGGGCACAGTTCTTATATCATTTTATATCGCATCCATTTAAGTATCTACCAAGAAGAGATGTTAAAATATACCGAATCGAGTGTTAAAAAAATCGCTAAAACCGTCATAATCTCTAAAATGAGTTTTTAATGTGATTTCGGGTGTATGAGCACGTATGAATAATGAACATCAATAAACAAAAGCTGTGTTTACAATATAAACAAAAAAGAATCTTTAAATAAATCTAACTAAAAAGAATTAGTTAAAAAGATAATTTAAAAGTTAGGCCTGCAGTTAAAACTTAACTAATTCATTCTCCCTAGCTGCCACTCCTTAAAAAACTTCTCATGACTAGAAATAACTTTCGGGTTTTTCTCCAGCGGCAAAGTATTAACAGGAGCGTAGGTATAGATTAACAGCGGTTTTGAGGATTTATATTTGAATATCGGGGGAGGGGACGGCGTCTGGGTCCATTTGCGACGTTCTAAATCGAAAATAAACATTTTGGATATATAGGGTCCCATATGATGCAACAGGCATATAGTAGACTCTTTGACTGTGCTTAGAGACTCCGATCGGATTAGATCTTTGCGACCAGGGGTATAATAGGGAGCCGTTCCAGCTTCGGGGGGCGCACTGGATAGAGAACATGCATGTATTTCTGATCGTAAGGATCAATGACTAGAACTTTCGCCGATGTCGGCAACTTGTCACCGTGACTAAGAAGGGTCTGCCTGTTCGTAACGAAATGAAGCTTATTCTTCAAGATGAAGCTATCGTGATTCAAGATGCTGTTACCGAAATAGCCACAGGATGACCCGATGACATCCAAATGGAATAAGTCAACGACAAAGACGTGGGAGAACTCGCTCGGTGTGTTTAAGATATGAATTGCAGAGGTAAGAGGCCGTACGGTGACGACTAGATAGACGCGCCTATGGCAAGTGCTATACGCACGAAGAACCGCTTGATGCAGATTCCGAAGAAGCGGGAATCCTAGTAGGAAACACCAACGGTTTATAACGTGGTCATAGCGAAAAACTACCAATTGAAAACTGCGAAATTTACGGATGACCAGTGCTACGTGAAGTCGGCCACCGGATAAGAAAAAGTTAGATCTGATGGGGAGGAACGCAATCTCCATTTCGCATTCTGCTAAATGGTTCAGCACGCAAGGTGTGTGAATGGACTTATTTGTTTGCAGATTAAACAGATTGGCCGAACTCCCCTTAGCCATGACCCTAACCAGCAAGTTGCCATCCACGATACCGAGAGTGGTGCCGTCGTAAGGCGGTAAATTTAGTGTACGCCATTTTTTTCGTTCGATGCAGTAGAAAACCGCGGTGTTGTTGGTCTCGTTCAGCAACATTACGCAGAGATGCTGGAAGTTTTTGGGATGCGGATAACGATTTCGGCAGGAAACTGTGTTTGAAGATCTGGTGTCGCTGCTAAGCAAACGAGGTAACAGTTCTGTTGGTTTGTTCTTGTTGTCGGCTGTGAACAGAAACGCGCGGGCAAATACCGACCTCACCAGAGCCTGTTCCGACTGGCTCAGGTCAAGTTTGTTGAAAACAGCGTGAATGGTCTGTTCGGAGATTTCAAAGAGAAAAGAGTTCCGTAACTAGGGTTTCACGTTGTTTGACACTTCCCAGTAGCCAGATGATAACCAGAGTCGGAAAGAGAATAGGATAGATCTCCGGAAGGTTGGACATCGCTAAGACATCCTTAATGAACCATTTGGGTAAAGCGATAACCACACTGTTTTGTATCTTTACGAATGGGAGAACCTCCGAGAAGAGATGACGACACACGAATTCCAAGTCGTGTAGCCAATAGTAAGAAGCCGCCAGCCAGGTTTTCAAGCAGTTGGAAGGGGACAGGTGATTGAAGAGATATTGCGAACAGAGTTCTTTTAGTTTTCCAGTGAAAAACATGTTGGAAGTATCCAGGAGTTCCATAATGTTGACCATGTCGAGCTCCAACGGTTTCTCGTAAAGAAAATTCAGGAATTGCCGGAGACGTTTTAGGGAACTGAAGGATTTTGTCAGATCAATGTGACCGCTGAGTTTCTCTGTGAAGCTGTGTCGAAACATGGCTTCAAAAACAGGACTGGCACTCGACAGGACTAAGCGATGTGCAGTTAGTTGCTCATCGTTTACTTTTAGAGTGACGTCCCTGTGGTTGGGGTCTTCGAAAGCTGCACAGAGAAAAGTTGAACAGGTTCGGCTTGTTGATGCTGCGTAACGGGCACTCAATCTCAGATCACCAAGATATTGATCGATCCGTGACATCGAACTAGAAAAAAGGGAGGAAGATAAATAATACTAGGAAGAAAGAGTAAAGAAAACTAAATATCTGAATATGAAAGAGGAATGTGAACGGATTACAATTTTAAAAGACGAAAGGACAAAGTAAAATGAAAGAGAAGGAATTAAGAAAGAAAAACAGGATGACCACAAGGATGAAGCAACAAAAGGAAAAAGGAAAGGGCAGAGTTAATAAATAAAAAATACAAAAAAAAAAAAAGAACGAAGGAAAGGAGTGAGAAATGAATAAATAAATACAGTAGGATACAGAGAAATAAAAAGTTAAGTTCTCTCCAACCACCCGCTTAGACCAAGCAAAGGCCTAATTGGTGTGTAGAATATAATGGACTGCTCAGCCACTAGGATTCCATCCTTAAGCATCATGAGTTGCTACCCCCTCATCTAAATTATATTTTATAGAGATTTCATGAAATTAAAGAGGCGGTTAACTAGAAAAATCATTTCAAAATATTTTGTTACAAAATACATCGAAAATTTCGTTAAAATCCTATAATCGTCTCGGGATCATTATACTAAATGGAATATATTACTTAAAGAATTAAACTATAAATAATGAAAATAAAAATTTATAATTTAAATTTCCGTGCATTATTTCCCCTGGGGGTATTTTGCGGTATAAACTTGGGTAATATAGACGAGTTACTTCTCCTCCGGGTGTTTTGTCGTAAACCCGGATTATACTGAACAAATTCTGCTTACCAAGACATTTAATTTGGGAACTTTAGAATGTTAAAAAAAAAGTTGTATAAAATGAGAACGGCTTACTTACCCGATTTGCATTTTCTGCTTTTCTATAAGCAAATACGAATGTCCTTCCTATAAAACTGACCTTTTTCTATAAGTCAATACTTATTCCCTTCCTATGAAACTGACTTTAATTCCTTCGTAAACGTAAAATTTAGGCCATGAATTCTTTCTCGGTTTTCTTTTCGCTTCAAAATGCCCGACTAAACATTGTTTGATTTGAACTTTAAAAAATATACATATTTGTCGCCGTCATGAGGAAGACTGGATTTTAATTCGTCAATCGTATAAGTAGATGTCGCAAAGTCTGTTACCATTTGTCAAATATCTATGGGCCGTACCATTTTGATTTGAATGAAAATCTAGAGGGACACTGAGTTGCTCGTATATCCTAATACAGAGAAGCTATTACAGATTTAATTTATCCCCCCCGCCCCCATTCTCGTTATATTTACTCAACTTTCCTAGTTCTGGTCCAAGGACAAAGTTAGGTAGTTACCCTAAATTTATTAGTACAATTAATTGTTAGCAAAATGCGTAGGGATTAGAATGCATTATTTTTAGTTAAATATTTTAATGAATAGATTGGGAAAAAAATCTGAAAATTGCCGGGTAGAAAGAGCCATGTCAACCCTTGTTGGGTTATTTTATGCCGAAGACGTATTGTTTTATTCATTCTTGATGAGTATTCAAATTTTTAAAAAAATTGTTTTATCATTTTTGATGAGTATTCAAATTTTTAAAAAAATTAATATTTTGAACACATTTTTTTAATTCATGTTTTTTTCTCTATTTAACGCATAGATGGGGCCGTAACAGGTACTACCACTCCGGGTCAGGGTAGACATAGGAGTAATGGCGATGAAAGGATACTCCACACTCCCTAGAGATCCAGCTTTGGAACTCCGCCATTAGATGCAGTTTAACGCCATACACCGGACACCTAATGCATAGTGGTAAGACAAATAAAAGAAGATAGCCACAGTTGGATTGTGTGCTTTTTCGACGTCAGAGTAAATGTCCTGGGGGTAGTGCTTTTTTATCTAAAAAAAACAACATTTTTTTTATATAACTAAAAACAAATGATACTTGGATAGAATAGTCTGCCAAAGTTTTGGCAATATCAAATATTTGATACTATCGAAAATTTCGGATATACCACAGTATGATAATTTGATTATTACAAAGTTTGATATGTTTACTTGAGAGGTATTGCAAAAGAGTTCAATATGTAAAAAGTATAATAATCTTGATTTAACCCTCCTCCTCCTCCTCCTCCTCCTCTCTCTCTCTCTCTCTCTCTCTCTCTCTCTCTCTCTCTCTATTTTTCTTTCTTTCCTTCTTTTCATCATGTTCGATTTAAACAGATTAGCGTTTATTGTTAAAGTGTGCCCACCCACTCTCTTTCTTTCTTTCTTTCTTTTTTCTTATTATATTTTTTATGTGTAGTATTTCCCTTTTTCTTCCCTTTTTTTTCTTCATAATAAATACAGAATGGTCTATTATTTCGTTGAGGTGACAACACTCATAAGAAATAAGAATTCGGCAGATAAGCAACACCAAATAATCTTAATTTACATTTTTTGCAGGCCCCATCCGATTAATCGGCTGGTCACGTCAAGCCCTAGCACCTATAGGATTGTCCCGACCATATTGTCCTTAAGGGAAACCCCCAACTCTTTTTATCATATATGTCCTAGAAGGGTGAGAGTCTTAGTGTCCTGGGTATTAAACTTCATTAAACTTCATCTAGTGGTGAGATTCGAATTCTGGAGCTCTAGGGAATGTGTAATATCCCTTTATCACCATTACTCCCAGATCCACTCTCACCCGGAGTGGTAGTACCTGTAAGGTTCCCATCTATGTATTGAATAGAAAACAATGAGTTTATAAAAATGTGTTTAAAAAAAGTGAGTACGCATCAAGAAGAATAAAACAAAACGTCTTCGGTTTAAAATAACCCAACACGGGTTGACATACTGTAAAATCTAAGGAACATTCATTCATCCATTCATTTTAAAGGCATGCCAACCAGCCTAAGGTTATTTCATGCCTAGAGATCAGAGAATTGCTTTAATCGTACATTTATATCCTTGATGTTATGATTGCTATTAGTACTGTTGTATTATCATTATTGGTATTACTAGTATTTGGTTTGGTTTGTTTTGTTTTACGGCATATCAACCTCAGTGGGTCATTTAATGCCGATAAAGTTTTGAAATAAATCAATTCTTAATGGATAATATAATTTTTTTATAAATACATTTTTCTATTTAACCCATAGATGGGACCCTAACAGGTACTACCACTCCGGGTCAAAGTGGACCAGGGAGCAATGGTGATGAAGGGGTGCTCCACATTCCCCAAACCTCCAAAACTGGAACCTCACCATCAGATAGAGTTTAACGTCATTCCCAGGACATGTAGACCCGCAACCACCGCCTTCTAGCACCCATATGATAAAAAGGGATTGGGGCTTGCCATAAGGGCAATAGGGTTGGGCAATCATATAGGTGCTAGGGCTTGACGTGACCAGCCGATTGGTCGGAGGGTGCCTCTCCGACCACCCGTCTAGCCCAAGATAGGGCCAAAGTGGAGTATTGCATGTCATGAACTGCTCATCCACCTGGGCTCTATCCTTAAGCATCACGGGTCGCCGCCCACGGCCTACAGGTGGCCCCATTTGGGGGAATCTTACCCCTCTGCAGAGGTTCAGTTGGTGCATTCTAACGCCCCGCCGACAGGGCGCATTACTAGTATTACAATTATTATTAATCGTAGCACGACCAGAATATCTGATTATAATCAGTACTTATTTTGAATTACCTGGTTTACCAGACCATTAAATCAGCTAATTATGAGACAAATGGAGGCAAAAAAAGACAGGGAGTCTTGACAGTACCTGCGACCCCAACCAACCCTAACCGTGACGAGAGCCAAAAAGCCAATATGGCTAGACTTAGCAACTACTTCTAGCCGAGAGCGAAACCCGATTAATTTTCATCACTCCGATTCCTTAACCTCTCGGCCGTCATCATCTACCAGTAAAAAGCAGAATTTTAACTGATAAATACATACATAGGTATATATGTTACAGTCACTTAAAGAGCTCATATCCGTAAATAACAGAGAGCCTTGCTTACGCTAATATGGTGAACGTCAGCCAAATTGCCTTCCAAAGATCTCTACCGGGTTTGGGAGCATATATTACAGTCATTCACAGACATTGTGTTTCGGCATATCACGTCTCTTCAGTGTGGCTATACTTAGCAACTACTTACAGAGAGATTTAATCTTTCTAATAACCCTTATTATCTTGCCATGTATAATTGCTTAATAATGAAAAAATAAGATAATAACAGTGCGTTGGAAATACGGTCAGAAAACAAAGTAATCATAAAAAGCTAAAGAGTTATTGTTGTCTGTCAGGAACTCATTATTATTAATAATAATTTTGACTCATAATTTCTTTCATCTTTTTTTTTTTTTTTTTTTAATTCTAGCTGCTTTTTATCGCATTCCATTAGAGTCATTATTTCTTTAACATCAAAAAACTCTACGTTTCAGAAATAATATTAAAAGCTAAGCTTTTGCCAGACTCGAACTCATCGCGCGAAGCCCCACCCAAAACTAAGCACTGTTTACATTTGGCACAAGGCCGCAGATATGTGGCACTTTGTGAGGATCGAACTCATTACGATTCTAGATTATCATTACACCATGACAAGGTACCCTAAAATCTTATGGAATCGTCAATTATTAAAGTTATGTTACTTTGGCAGAAATCTATATGTATGGTAGTCCCATTGCGATACTAAAATTATCTTTTTTTAAATTAAAAAAAAATTCTACCTGCTTTTTATCGCAATCCGCTAGTCATTATTTCTTCAACAGAGAAAAACTGTACGTTACAAAAATAATAATAAAAGCTAAGCTTTTGGCAAGACTCGAACTCACATACCCCTTTGCATACTCTCTAGACCTCCGGAAATAGATCTCACCTCACCTGCAATATTTTATCAAAATAATGTTTTACCCCACCAGAGAGTGTTTTTTTTTAAGTACTTTTAAATTATGTTTACTAAAAGTTTACGAATAAATAAAAAAAATTATGGGTAAAATATATAAAATAATTATCTAATTAATAATTAATAGATGTGCGCACCATTTTATTTGAGGGGGACAGAAGTAAATTTCAATTCAAATCGTTTTATCTTATCTATCTTATCTTATCTTATCTTATCTTATCTTATCTTATCTTATCTTATTTTTACCCCTTTAATAGATTTAGATGATTTTATTTACTTATGATAAGAACCCTCAGATATTGAATTTTTAACTCCACCCCACTCAGACAATATGTTTTAAAAATAGATTTTTATTCATTTTGCCAACATAAATTGGAAATTTTCAGAATAATAATAATAAAAGCTAAGCTTTTGGCAAGACTCGAACTCACATACCCCTTTGCACACTCCTTAGACCTCCGGAACTAGATCCTCACCATTTGATAGAATTTTTATTTTGCCAACATAAATTGGAAACTTTCAGAACACTCCACCGTACACTGGTTAGGGATAGGGTTTGGGTTAATTCATTTCAAACATATATGCTAGATTCATATGTTTATGAATTCTTGAGAACAAAGAAAATAACACTTTCAATCAAATTCTTAATGATATAGTTGATTCCCAATAAAGCATTTTTCAAACCCATCTATCGCTAAATGGTCTTATATTTTTAAGGTATAAGAATTTACTGAACACCGCTCCTACGGTCGAGAAAGTTCAAGAGTTCTGGATTTTCTATATAGACGTTTGTAAGCTTGAAGTTTATCTTTGTCTATGGACTAAATGTAACAACATCTATTAATAATTGAGATTCGGTCTCTATTTATCTGTAACCAAAACTACGTCACTATTACTAAAATCGTCAATAATAATCATCAAGTTACATAGAATGAAGAACAATTAATATTATTAAAATAAATAAAAGTTGTTCCTTATAACTCAACATTTGAATCCTTTCCATTGTAATAGATAAACTATATATTATTTGAATAAATGAACTATATAAACTACGAAACTAATTAAAAAATTGTACAACTTTAAATGGAAAAAAATATTTTCGAAATCAGTTTTAAAAATCATGTTTTACTTTCGCCCTTTTTTCAGTAGCAAGAAGTTAACTAAAAGTTTACAAATAAATAAATACTTACGATCTTGTGTAAAATTTATGTGTAAAATATTCAAAATAATTATTTAATTAATAATTAATAGATGCACGTAACACTTTATTTGAGGGGACAGAACTAAGTTTCAATTCAAATCGTTTTTTTTTAACTACTTTAAAAAATAAGATAATTTTATTTACTTATGATAAGAACCGTCTGACATTGAATTTTTAACTCGGCCGACTTATTTTATGTACTTTAAATTATGTTACTAAAAGTTTACGAATAAATAAAGAAATTATGGGTAAAATATATAAAATAATTATCTAATTAATAATTAATAGATGCGCGCACCATTTTATTTGAGGGGGACAGAAGTAAGTTTCAATTCAAATCGTTTTATCTTATCTTATTTTATTTTATTTTTTACTCCTTTAATAGATTAGATGATTTTATTTACTTATGATAAGAACCCTCAGATATTGAATTTTTAACTCCACTCCACTCAGACTATATGTTTTAAAAATAGATTTTTACACCATCCGGAAAAAAAATTTTTTTTTTAGCTAGTACTTTTAGATTATGTAAGCAACACTGAAATGTGACACATTTTGAAAAAGAAAGACTACTTTTTTTTTTATTGACGACTCATTTCCTGTTTAAACAATGGGGTGTAAAGTTACAGTAATATCAAAATATATGGTATGCACTGCTCTCAATCGTTTAATGGATTAAGATGGGGTAAGTCGCCATCATTATCACCATCCGTCCGTATCGGTCATTGCCCTTGAAAATTCCTCTAGATGGCATCCAGTGTGAATTCGTCCTTACATCATCAGCAGGGTCCAGCATATCTTGCTCGTCTTGCCTGGATCGTTTACGAGATCAGAGGTAAGTGGCCGTACAGCTGCTGTTTTGTGGGGGATGCTAATTCCAGGATTTGTTCAAGATTGAACTCAGCATTCTTTTGTAGTTCCCATTGTCATATGCATTAGTTCCCTTGATTTGAAACATAATTCTTACCTCCCTTGGAACTTTGTTCTATAGATACGAGGGTGAGTAAAAAAGTAATGCCATTTTATTTTGGACAGGTATAATTACCGACACAGAAATATGTATCATACATCAAAATGAAGCCGGTTCTCTGTGGATCACACTTCCCTACTTCTCCACATAATCACCGTTTCTCTCAATAGCAATATTCCACATTCGAATGACAGCATGTATCCCTGCCCCGTAAAATTCTGTTGACTGTTCTTTGAGCCACTTCTTCACAACAGATTTCACTTCCTTGTCACTGGAATAATGCCTCTCAAAAACTCTCTTTTCTTCTTCCTTTCTCTTTTTTGAGAGGCAAACATTATTCCAGTGATGAGGAAGTGAAAAAATAGCTTAAGGAACAGTCAACAGAATTTTACCAGGAAGGGATACATGCTCTTATACGAAGGCGGAACTTTGTTTTTGAGAGAAATATTGACTATATGGAGAAGTAGGGATATCATCCACAGAGGACCAGCTTCATTTTGATGTATGATACATGTTTCCGTGCTGGTAATTACACCTATCCTAAACAAATAGCATTACTTTTTGACTCACCCTCGTACATAAATTAATTTGGTTATATGTGTCATGAAAATGGAGCACAAGAACAAATTGTGTCAAACTTCAGGACAATGTGACAGAAAAATGTAACAAGTTAATACAGGCTTATGACGATCAATTCTGTGGAAGATGACTACGAGTTTATTGCTTTCTTAAGAGGTTTCACACACGATTATATGATATCACGTATACCTACCTAATACATATAATTTGCAAACAGGTCTATTTGTTATATACCCACATGTTGGGCATATATACAAGTGTTCTTTTACTGGAGAGAGGGGAGAGAGATAGACAGGTAGACAGAGAGATGCATAACTTGCATTACTTACTTCTTTGGCCACCGGTGATCTCTAGTCGTTTCTATTCTTTCTCTACGTGTTGACTTCTATTTCTAGATTCTTGTTGGTTGTTCGTCTTTGATTCATTCTCCTTCTTGGTCAGTCTTTTTGCCAAGACATGCATCAACCAACAACACCATGTTATTTATTTAAGACTTTTATTCTTAACTAAACTTCTTTCTCTAACTAAACACAGCGCGCGTGTGCAAGTGAGCCCCCAGCTAAGGCAAGACATGCCTCCTGCCTGACGTCCAAGCTGGTACTGAGGGTTAACCAGCTTTCACGTGATTTTGCGTGATTCGCGGGTTTTCTCTCTGTGGTGTCAAAAGTAACCAATGGTTTGTAAATTTTCATCTGCACAATGTTGTCATTAATCTATGACGTCACATAGATTATTTTTTCTCATGGATTCTGATGCGTAGAATTTACTGATGGAGAAAAAAGTGCTCAATTTGGAGTTTTAGGTGAAATTTGAGGCCTGATAATACCCCCTGAGAGAAGGTGAAAATGGCCAATTTCGTGCAAAATGAAAGTGACAATTTAATATGATTTTCTGAGGAGTATCACATAGTAAAAGATGGTTGAATTCTGTTGAGAATTGGGGGAGATATGGGGCTTCAAAGATGCCCCCAAAACGCCATTTTTCAGCCATTTTAAGTCTACGTATTTTGATGAAAATTTAAGTTATCGATTTTATTGTTTTTTCTCATGGATTCTGATGCGTAGAATTAACTGATGGAGAAAAAAGTGCTCAATTCGGAGATTTAGGTGAAATTTGAGGCCTGATAATACCCCCTGAGAGAGGGTGAAAATGGCCAATTTCGTACAAAATCAAAGTGCCAATTTAATATGATTTGCTGATAGAGTTCGATGAGGAGTATCACATAGTAAAAGATGGTTGAGTTCTGTTGAGAATTGGGGTAGATATGGGGCTTCAAGATGCCCCCAAAATGCCATTTTTCAGCCATTATAAGTCTACCTATTTTGACCCATATATAGTACCTAACAGGTACTAACACGCCAGATCAAAGTAGACTAGGGAATTATAGCAATGAAGTGGTCGACAACACTATCCATAACTTCAGAACTGAAAGCTCACCATTAAATACAGTTTAGTGTTATACCTGGGACACCCCTTTTTTGCATGTGTTACCCACCTACTGGGGTTACAGTTAGCGTATTCTAAGCTCCATCGAGCTAGAATTCAACACGTAGGTATTCAAAACATCAAGACGTGTTGAATACTAGTTCACCTGAAGATCGAACGCGTGAATCTCTGATACGTAGATTTTTTATCTAGTTTTATATCTGTGAAATGGCCGGTCTACAACTAAGTTCCAGGTCTGACACCGGCGCTATCCAACTTAGCCCATGAGTAGCACAGTTTGGATCTGTGTGGTGAAGTGATGTTACACCCTCGGAGGGCAGGGGGCCCCTTGCATGTCCTTTACTGCATTACTTTCTTCATTTGCTGCTCTTTTCATCTTTCCAACTTTGGTTCTATTTTTCTCTGGTCGTATTCTCGTGTCGTCTGCTATACTTAGGACCTCAACTCGTTGTGTCCTTGACAAAGGCGCCTCTGGGGACCCCCTGTCGAAAAGGTGAACAAAACAATCAACAAAGAAAGAGATAAATAAATCACTAACAAGACAAAACAGGGTAGGGTTCACATTCAAAATGGCAGAGAGGTACATGGTACTTGCATTCATTCAGTCCAGTCATTCCTATCTGCGGCTATCTTATGTGTCCACAGAGAGGGAGGAACCCCCCTTTCTCTGTTCACTCAGGACCTCTGCTAAGGTTGACTTATATATCCTATTCCCGCGTTCCAACTGTGTCTCTCAATCGCTGGCTCTCAACTGCTTGGTTCTAACCCCGGGCTCAAACTGAACTAACTGCCTGGGTTTGAGCTTTGGCTGAATATATATAAAATTCCTCCCCACACATCCCCACGGACCCGACCACCCAGATGCTCGGCATTTGATTTCATCCTAGACTCCCTCTCTGATTTCACTTAAAAATCAAAACACCAACAATCCTAGCACAATAAACAAGCAAAGTCCATCTAACTAAACGCCTACTCTAAATAAAATGAATAAATAACAAATAAACAGAAATAAATCATCCCAGACTTTTTGTCTCTGATTTATCTTTTTATATTCGTATATCAGATATCTTTTTATCCCTTTTTATTTATTTTTTTATTTTGGACTATGAACTCCCTTAACCATAGTGTCACACAAAGCTAGACTTGAAGTCTCTATCTTACTTTAATGGTTCCTCTGACTTACCATTGACACTTATACACACATACACTTGTTTATACACACACACACACACACACACACACACACACACACACACATATATATATATATATATACAGTCATATACACATATACGCACACATATGATCCACTATCTCCTATCTACACACGGATATATATGTATAATCATATATGTACCTATATAGGACCTTAATCTTACATACTACTTATTTATATAACTATCTACTACACTTTTATATATACACACACACTTGCATTCCCCCAATTGCATTCTGCACCGATGCATTGTGTCACAGTGGGAAGCTGATGGTAATTAAGGTGCTCCACCTTAAATGCAAAAACAATCTTCTTTGTCTAGCGCAAGTAAAAAGGGTATAGAATCCATCACTGTTCGGCTTGAACTTGATTATATATTTGGGTCAAAATGGTTGACTGGGACTGGGATACTCTGTTTCCTATGGTGAAATCACAAAGTTCAAGCAGAATTCTATTTTCTCCTCCAAATTGACCAATTTAAAAGGGGATAGACTCCCTCTCTCTTCGGCTGATACCAACAATGGGCCACGAATGTATCTTATTTTAGTAATGAAGTATATTGTGATATTGCTCTGTATTGAAGAGTCTCTCTCCCCCCTCTCTCTCTCTCTCTCTCTCTCTCTCTCTCTCTCTCTCTCTCACACACACACACACACACTTTTGAGTGTTTTGTTTTTGTTTTTTTGTTTTTTCCGGTTATTGTAGCAACAACTAACGCCTAAATACAGATTATCTAACATTTTTTCGCTTGGAAAGAGAGTCAAGTAGCAAGTGTTTATCATTGATAGGATGTCTATTGATGCACTCAAAACAAGTGCAATTTTCGGAAACTATACATTCATATATATATATATATATATATATATATATATATATGTATGTGTGTGTGTTATATGCGCGCGCGCGTGTGTGTGTGTGAATATATAATATATATATATATATAATATATATATATATATATGGAAGCGCGTGGTGTAATGGTTAAAGTCATGGGAAATGGACTCGTCGCCCCGAGTCCAAATACTAGACGTGGTAATTGCACTTCACTTAGCATTAATACCCTTGGGAAAGGTATGAATCCTACTCTCCCTCCAGCTATGGATAAATAGTAGGGCAGACTGGGCTCTTTAACCTTGGTTAGGCAACCGGTATAGGAGAAGGAACACTCTGAATTCAAACCTGAACTCCGCCTAAGAAATTGACCATGTGTCACATCCTGCTCATGCGGAGGGGTTGGTTATATATATATTATATATATATAATATATATATATATATGTATGTGTGTGTGTGTGTGTGTGTGTAAAATAGTGGAAAATTTTTTTTAAAAACACAGGTTCAAATAAAATGAGTGATATTTATTCAGCCAACGCTGCAGTGTTTCAATCTGTTTAGTAGATATTCTTCAGGGCTTTTGTTGATATAAGGAAAAGGAAAATTTATCACAGAATAATAAAGAGACTGTGATAGTTTTTGTTGGTCAGTTTGTTTTCAATGTTTTGAATGGAAAATTAGCGCTCTTAGAACTGTTCCAAATTTATGAAACGCTGAATAAATATCACTCAATTTATTTGAACCTGTGTTTTTTCAAAAACGTTTTCACTATTTTACATACCGTCGGATTCACTTCCGTTTTTCTCTTCACACACACACACACATACACACACACACACACACACACACACACATATATATATATATATATATATATATTATATCAAAATCTGGAGAATAAATCTTCCTTGCGACATAGAAGTTTTTTTTAAAACAGTGTCGCATATTGCAGAGCTCAATGTGTGTTCTTATTATCAGAGTCACAGAGCAAATATAAGTAAAAGATATAACAGAAGACTTAGATTCTTAGCTATTTAGCCTATTCCAGGAAGCCTAGACCAAGAGTCTAAGGATCCCAATCTTCAGAAAGCGAATGATGAATTCTTTATTACTTTTACGGCAGTTGAAAACAGATTTTTTTATTGTCCTCTTTTCCTCTGTGTATCCCCTGGAAAGTAATTGGCTGTCGGTCATAAATTAAAAGCTTTGCCCAATTTGTACTTTGCTGTCGGTCACTTATTAGGAATTCCTGTTAATTCAATCTATTCCCGATTTCAACTAAAGAGAAAAAAAGAAATAGGAAGATAAGATGAGTAAATAAATAAATAAATCAAAGGGAAATGTGGTGGTTTAGTGTCATTTTCTATTGAAATACGAAATTATTCTTTACTAGAAGGACCTGTGGATATACCATAGTATGATAATTTAATTATTACAACGTTTGATATGTTTACTTAAGAGTGATATATCCGGGATAAGGGATATATTATGAAGTTGTAGTAAGGTATATTTTCGTAGGTAAATAGAAGCTGGTGCGTCGAGGAGCAGTAGTAGCAGAACGTCTTCCGAGCAGTCGGCGTGGTAGTCTTGCTTGTAGGCTTGTAGTAGGCGCTTGTACCACCACAGTGTCGAGTATTTATGGAGGAATATCCAGTAGGGGTACCTAGCTATTTACATATTCATTACATCAAAGAGCTATTTACAAAATAGTTCAATATGTAATAAGTATTTGACTTAACTCTCTCTCTCTCTCTCTCTCTCTCTCTCTCTCTCTCTCTCTCTCTCTCTCTCTCTCTCTCTCTCTCAAGGGTGGTTGTAAAATATTTACATTGATTTGCAGATAAAAATTTAAGCTATCTACATTAATTTGCCGACAAAAAAGTGACAAAAACAGGACTTGGAAAATATCTATGTTGGGCCGGAAGTTGCAAAAATATATTCCGTAATTCACAATTCGAATATTACAAATAAAACAAAAATGTAATTTATTTTCAATTCATTTTAATTCTACGTTGGGCATTTAAGCGACGCAAGACAATTTAGAATGTTTCATTTTTAAAATTGGGTAAAATAAAATGGGAAAAATAAGAAATCTGCGATTAAGCGACACCGGACAATCTGGATTCATATTTTTGCATTGCATCTTGGACAATTTGGACGTTGTCATTATTAACCAGAGGTTTTTGCAGGATGATAACGGACGGAAGATTTAGGAACAAGTGTATTAATATATAGATCCTTAATCCCATTTAATTTACAGTAACACGTGAATATATGAGGTTTTTTTTTCGTGTTAAATGATTCCGCATTATGCCAGTCCTTGCCCACCACCGTCTTCTACCGCCTAGAAAAAATGATTGTGAATCCACTATAAATTCAGACCAGTTTAGAACTCTTTGATGTAGTGTACTTGTGTACTTATTCTAAGTTAAAACTTAAATATCTAATAAGCAAGTAAACTGGCACTTTCATGGGGGGGGGGTATAGACACCAAGCATCACCAAAAAAACAGAGCTGTCAAAGAGCGGGTGAGCTTTAAGGGAAGCAAATGCCATTCACACCAACCGAAGTACGATTGGGGTACTTACTACTCATATAAATCTCCAAATGGGTTAGATGGGGCTCTTTAGCCCTGGTCGTCAACCCACCTAGGACAAGGAACATTCTGTTATAAAACCACCGCTGCCAAACGGCTTTACCTCATCCCGAGGAAAGGATGGGGGATAAACACCGAAAACAAATCTAGATCTGGAGTCCCTATGGCAGTGTAATTTTTCAGTGCTACCCAGCAACTTCTGCGACACTGTCGTTTCCAAACTGCATTGGTTTCTTATTTTTCCTTTGGATCACTGCGGCAGTTAGAAGAGGGGAAATATGCTTGGGTGATAGCTCATCTTCCATATCAACTCGCCCAAGCTACATAGTTCACAACCCCCAAAGATTTGAACACTACGCCATCGTTTTTAGCAGACGGAAGCATGCCAACCAGCTCCGCTTACAGTCAAGTCACGTTGAAAGCACCGATTCCTGCTGGGTCATTGTAGTTAAGCAGCGATGACTCTGTTCTATTTTAGATGGGTGACTATTTAAGCAATTACAGGTATTGTATGTAACTGCATATCAAAATGACTTGATTCGACATTAAATAACCCGAAAAGGGTTGATATACCGTAAAATAAACCAATCAACCAACCAATTCCAGCTTTGATGAAGTTAATCCGCTTAAACTTCTTTTCTGGTAGATGTTTGTAATACTCAAAGCTTCGGTCAACTTATTAGCGATTGATTTTAAGGACCTGGTCGTGACACCAATGGTACGGACCATCAACCAAAACTTTAGGACAGTTACTAAGGATGTGTTATAATGATCCTTTCCTTGTGCAAAGGTCGCAGTTGTATAGAAGTACAACCACTCCGGGTCAGAGAAGACCTGGGAGTAATGACAATGATATGGTAGTTCACACTCACCAGGTCTCCAGAATTGAAGCCGCGCCACCAGGTGCAGTTTAGTGTCATACTCTAGACACCACCTTTTTTTGGGGGGGGGGTAATGCTGGGTCTTAATCATCTTCATGGGCTACAGTCAGCGTATTCTAAGCAAGTCACTAATCAAAATTCAAATAGTCAAACGTATTGAATACTAGCTCACCTGAGGATCGAAAGCGTGAACTTCTGATTATTGAGTTTTATCTTGTTTTATATCTTAGAAAGTGTCAATTAGTTAAGTCGGTAGAACGCCCACTAGGAACTAGAAGTTTACGGGTTCGATACCAGCACCTCACCAACTCAATCCATGTGTATCAAAGCTTGGATCTGTGCGATAAAGCAGAAAGCTGATAGTAAGTAAGGTGCTCCAACTACGATGCAAAGATAATTTTCCTGATCTGGCGCTAGTTAAAAGGACACAGACCCATCATGGTTTGGCCGATACCGACAATAGGTCACTCCACCGACTATATTTTATTTTAAACTTGAAATATATTGTGTTATTGCTCTGCATTGAAGAGTCTCACTCCCCCCCCTCCCTCCCCCTCTCTCCTCTCTCTCTCTCTCTCTCTCTCTCTCTCTCTCTCTCTTTAGGTATCTTTTTTGTTTTTTCCGCCTATTGTAGTGACAACGAACGCCTAAATACGAATTATCTAACATTAATTCTGCGTCCGGAGAGAGAATCAAGTAGCAAGGTATTTATTTTTGTTGACAGGAAGCCTAGTGATGCACTCAAAAAATCGAGTGCAATTTTCACACACACACATACACACACACACATACACACATATATATATATATATATATATATATATATATGTGTGTGTGTGTGTGTGTGTGTGTGTGTGTGTGCCTGTGTGTGTGTGCAGTTGTATATATATACCCTATCGTCCAGAAATTAATAAAAGCCTAACACTTTTTTATAAAAAGTTTTTGCATCCTCTGCATTAGTCATAACCTCCATCGCTTTTGCTCTGACTGTCATTACTATCCCTATTTTTGTATATACACTATACTACTATTATTACTACTACTACTACAGACGACAATGAAAGATCATCAGCTAACGCTGGTGTAAAAAAACTCACAAGGAGTGAAATGATAATAATAATAATAATAATAATAATAATAATAATAATAATAATGTGTAGTGATAGAGATGAGTCGATTAACCCTGTAATACGCGAATGCAGCAAACGAACACGACGAGAATACAAAGCTAGACTCGACTGGGTTGAAAAGGTGATCTTTTCGGAATTGTGCGAGAAACTGAATTTTGACCATACAAAAATGATATATGCACAAACTAGAATCGGTTCTTGAGAATAAAACACTTAAAATTCTCTAGGAATTTAAGATACAGACTAACCACCTTGTCCCAGCCGTAAGACCAGACTTAGTATAGATTAACAAGAAAAACTAGATATCACATGGATGTTGCCGTCCCAGGGGATCACAGTGTAAGAATGAAAGAGAACTGAAAAAAAGTATGGAACATGAAGATAAAGGTCGTACCAATTGTAATTGGTGCTCTTGGAACAATCCCCAAGAGTTTGGAAATGGTTCTGGATGAAATAGAAATCAGAGGAAGAATCGAGACCATCCAAACAACAACACTATTAAGATCGGCTAGAATATTCAGAAAGAGTCCTGGAAACCTGAGTAGACTTGCTGTCACACACTGCCAAGATGCAGTTTAACGTCATACCCAGGACACTTATGTATACAGAGTACATAAATGTTTTTAGTATTTTTAAAAATCCCTTGTTTTTTCCGTCCTGACTTCCTTTGAATATGAAATCTAGTTATCGTTCTTGAAATTTGGAATTGATGTTTTGATGCTGGAGTGTCAGAAAAATATATTAGGTTTGTTCTCTTTGAATATTGGACTTCTACTGTTTAGCAGAGGATAGCTTGGCACCATTGGCGTGTCAATTCCCTTTAACTTATTTTGGTCAGTTTAGCAGAGATAAGACCAGTAGAAGTAGGTCTGTTCTCTTTGAATAAAATAATTGACACACGTTATAAGATAACCACAACCAGACCCAGTTTAGCGATTCCCTAATACTCCGATTCCCTGTTGAATACTTGTTTAATGACTGATATTGCTGTTAATTTGTTTTTATGATTTTGCACAGGGTTCATTCTTCAATTGGGTTTAGCCTTGATTCCCACTTCTACTGTTTTCCACTCGACATTTGTAATGCATATCAACATTCGAGGGTCATTTATACACATCCTTATACACCCTTGTGCAAATTCATTGAAACAATCACTTATGTTTCCTTTCTTTTACCATATGGTTCAGTTTTAAACCCACTGGAGTGAGAGGGTGAAATCGATTTCTATTTTTCTCCGGATTATGTCATTTGCAATGGTGTGAAGTAATATGAATCTATTTTCAGGGTGTATAATGAAATTTGTTTGGCCTTGAAAAAATATTGTGTCATCCCTGATTGGATCAAATTTTTATCACGCTCAGACACTATTGTCTCGACTGTCGATTAGTTGTCCTACGGCCATTACTTGCAATGGACGTTACTCCAAGGAAGCATAAGAACATTCTAACGCTCCACGGATACACTGGCAAGATCGGATACTGGAGAGATCGTGGATATCATAATAATAACGGAATAATTCGTTTTCTTACAATTAATTTTCACAAAGGTAAAGAAGAACAGTACTACGAGGATGAGTCAAAACGTAATGCCATCTTATTTAGGACAGGTAGGATTAATAATACAGAATCATGTATCATGCATCAAAATGAAACTGGTCCTCCGTGGATCACATCTCTACTTCTCCGCATAGTCACCGTTTCTTCACTTTTCGTCACTGGAATAATATTTGCCTCTCAAACCCTCTTTCATGGGTCCGAAGAGACGATAGTCTGAAGGAGCTAAATCTCGTGAGTATGGAGGATGCGAATCTGTAATGAAGAAGTGGTTCAAAGAACAGTTAACAGAATTTTACGTGGCAGAGATACATTCTCTCATTCGAAGGTGGAACATTGCAATTGAGAGAAACAGTGACTATGCGGAGAAGTAGGGATGTGATCCACAGAGGACAAGCTTCATTCTGATGTATGATACATGTTCCTGTGTTGGTAATTATACCCCTCCTAAATAAAATGGCATTACTTTTTGACACACACTCGTATTTAACCCATAGCTGGGTGATGAAAGGGCTCAGATCTTTTCCAAGAGTATTAAGCCCGAAAGGGAAATTGCTGAACCAAAATATATGTTCCAAATTTCAAGAAAGATAACTAAGTGAATGTGCTGACTGTCTATTCTGTCGATGGGCTTAGAATACCCTGACTGTATTCCCTGCAGAGGCACAAGTCACTCCGCCACCACAAAAAAGGGGAATGTCCCAGGTATGATACTAAACAGCATTTGGTGGTTAGGATTTAGTCCTGGGATATAGGGAGTGTAGACTACCACTTCATTACTCCCAGAACCACTCTGACGCGGAGGGGCAGTACCTGTGAGGGTCACATCTATAGATCAAATAGACATGTTTGCAATTTATATGTAAAGTAAAAGTAATGTCGGCGGGAAGGCTTATTGTTGATACCAGCTGGACAGCGAAGGAGTCTATCCCCTTTTCACTACTGCTAGACCAGGGAGATTGTTTTTGCGTCTGAGGTGGAGCGTCATACCTATTATCAGCTCCCCACACAAATCGAAGCTGATTTGGCAAGGGCTGGTATCGAACTCGAAATCTTGTAGTTCCTAGGGTGGGTGATCTACCGACTGAGCTAATCGGCACTTTCTAAGATATTAAACGAGATAAAAACTCACGAATCAGAGAATCATGCTTTCGATCCTCAGTGAGGTAGTATTCAACACGCCTGACTATTTGAATGCTGACGTGATGAATACTAACTCGGCGGGCTTAGAATACACTAACTGTTGCCCCTGAAAAGGATTAAGACCTACCACCACCAAAAAAGAGGGTCTCAAGGGTACTATATATATGATATTTTCCACGTACCCCACTTGTACGGGTCAGGCACAAGGCCCTATTTATGTGGGACCACCCACAAACCGAAGCTCATGGGGTGGCGGGTGAAAAATTGCGTCGATCCCGTCGGCATTCCCCCTCAAGGGGCGCCTCAGGCACTGGCAATAAACCCAGCCCTGCCCCTTTAAATCAAGGGGGCATGTGTTGCCTGGGGGGATAGCCCCCTGGGATCGACGCTATTAACTCGTAAAGATCCAGGGCCGAAGCCACTGGACCCCCGGCGTGGGCCGGATCTACATATAGGGTACTATATATATATATATATATATATATATATATATATATAAACTATATATATATATATATATATACACTAAACTGCATCTGGTGGTGAGTCTCCTGTCATAGAAACCAGGGGAGTGTGAACTACCATTTCATTGTCATTACTCCCAAGTCCTTTCTGACCCGAGTACTTCAATAAAACTGCGACCTATGCGCAAGGAATACAAACTCATGCAAGGAGTTTGCGAGCGCTGGTATCGAACCCGTAACCTTATGGCTCCTGGGCAGAAGATCTACCGACTATGTTAAACAACACTTGATATCATATTGCCAACTTCACCACAATTATTATGCACAAAAGCTTCTAATTGCTTTATATATTTCGTTTCTCTTTCATAGACGAGCGATTCAATGTGACCTACTGCCTGCATATACATCTGACCGAGTTATGGCGCGAAATATTTTAATATCTTAAAACACAAATTAGAAAATAGTTCAAATGTGTCTATTTTCTGTATAGGCTGAGAGCAAATACGAAACCTTCTTCTCCATTTTTCTTTCTTTTTAATTTATCGTTGAATTAACTGTCGACAGTCGTATCGTCTCCGTGCATTTTAGCCATTTGTCATTTTCTCAGTCACTGGTTTTCTTGCTGTCCTGGGCGTATATTCCAAGTGTGTTACGTTTACGCCGCATGCACGAAAAGATATATATATATATATATATATATATATATATATATATATATTATATATATACCAAGCGTGTTGGTAAATCCTTGCGGTGAGAAAAAAACAGCAAATAGTTTGATTGTAAAGATATACTACCAAACATCAACCGGGGAGAAAAAAAATTTTGAAAAAAAAAAAAGACCAAGATAGTCGTACCAACAAAAAATAATCTATTGGTACAGTATTTGGCCAAAAGAAAAAACAATTTATATGTATATATATGTATATAAGATATATATATATATATATTCATATAACCGCTAGGAGAATAGCTAATAAGTAAAAAGTACTCAATACCTAAGTAGAGCAAATAATAATAATTATTATTATTAAAGATTTATATATATATATATATATATATATATATATATATATATATATATATATATTTATAAAAAAGAAGGGCTGCAAAATGTATTATGTTTTTTTTTAACTATTAACACGTATTTCAGATCTTCTGATATATTCTTCAGGCCTTAATTATCCCCATTATATATATATATATATATATATATATATATATATATATATATATATATATATATACTGTTCCTTAATCTTCCGACCGTTATCATCTTGCAACAACCTACAGTTAAAAATGAAGCCATCCAAGATGAAATGGAAAAATGTAAATCCTGACAATCTGGTGTTGCTTATCCACAGAATTTTTTTTCTTATTTCTCACCATTTTTATCAAAAGGAAAAAAAAGGGAAGAAAAATGACATTCTACAGAGAAAAAATATAATAACAAAGAAAGAAAGAAAGAAAGAAAGAAAGAAAGAAAGAGGAAAGATAGAAAGAGAAAAGATACTGCTAATCTGTTCAATCAAACATAACGAAAAGAAGGAAAGAAAATAAAAAGACTGAGAGACTGTTAAATCAAGATAATCATATTTTTTACATATGAACTATTTCGAAATACCTCTTAGGTAATATATCAAATAATAATTAATAATCCAGGTCCTACTAATATATATATATATATATATATATATATATATATATATATATATATTAAACAAAAGGCAGGTCTCCTTTTTACGATTTATTGATCTTTGGCTTTCTGGTCAATTTTATATTTGAAATTCGTAGATTAGTCCACCGAAGTTCATTACTCATCAGGAGTGATGTGTTCCATTTTTTTTTTCAAAATATATTAATGGATGTGGAGGCTGGAAGTAGGAGAATTGATAAGAAAAGTGTTATAGGCCGAAAGTACTCGGGATATGAATTTCGGTGTACTAATCCACGAATTCCAACCAAATATGAAAAAAGTTGGCCAGAAAGCTTGAAAAGATCAATAAAATCGTTAAACAGGAGACCTGCCTTTTGTTTAATTCCACATGTATAAATGAAATAATGCTGCCCAAATACACACACACACACACACACACACACACACATACATATATATATATATATATATATATATGTGTATGGTTATAACTAGCTCAATTAGTGAGTTACTGGAGGGTTAAGATTTTTGCGGTATTAATAATAGACAGAATTTGCTTCCAAGAGTTTTCGCTGGAAACGTGCAGCATGAATTTGTCTTACCCCTCCGCTGCTTCCAGGGTTTGTTCAGGACAGCGCGCAGCATCCTTGTACTTTTCCGATCTAGCTATTTCTCCAAGCGTTTTGTTAATCCATGTGGGGGGGCCATATTATAGCACTGACACGGCTACAGCTTGGACAACATGTATCTTAATAGTCCTGGTAATCCTGGTCGCTGAACAGTCCATGAAATGCAACACTAGTTATTTTCCTCGTACCCCACTTGTACAAGGTCAGGCACTAGGCCCTATTAATGTGGGACCACCCACAAGCCGAGACTCATGGTGTGGTGGGTGCAAAAAAATGCGTTGATCCCGTCGGCATTCCCTCTCAACGGGGGGGGGGGGGCTCAGGCACCTGGTAAAAAAACCCAGCCCTGTCCATTTAAACATATGGCCCCCTGCGATCAACGATGTTAAATTTACTCTGTAGGTCCAGCGGCCGAAGTTCACTGGACCCCCGGCGGTGGCCGGAAATCAGAGGTTTTTTTTATGCAACACTCTACTTTGGCCCTTACTCAGGCTAGATGGGCGGTCGGAGAGACCTTTTTTTATTCATTCTTGGTTATTCAATTTTTTTCAAACTCAGTTTTTTATACATATTTTTAAACTATTTTTTTCTAGTAAAAACCCATAAATAGGATCCTAATTGCAAATGTCGAGTATCCCTTCATCAACATGGCTTCCAGGTTCATTCTACCCCGGAGTGGTAGTACTTGTTAGGGTCTCATCTATAGGTTAATTAGAAAAAAATGAGCTTAAATTTTTTTTTTAAATAGCGTTTAAAGAATAATTGAGTATCCATTAAGAATGAATCAAACAAAACGTATTCGGCATAAAATAACCCAGCAAGGGTTACATGGCGTAAAATCCAACCAGTATTCAATAGCAATGGATCTTTGAAACTAGCTAGCTAACCCTTATACCATGGTGGGACACCATTGATACGCAACCCGTCTGTTACAGGTAGTTGCAAGTATGGAGCATCCATCGTGGATTGAACTAGCTTTCCCTAAGTAATGGATCTGCCAGATTAGCTTGCTAACTAGAAGGCCACAAAAATATTTAAGAAATAAGAATAAATAAAGAAATACAAGGAAACAAAACCTCTCCTAATTAATTAACGGATAACAACTGAGTTAATCCATTTACCCCCCCCCACTAGATCCCCCAAGTTAAGCAACGATGAGCCTGTTCAAAACTTAATTTGGTTACCATTTAAGCAACAGCAGGTACTGTAAGCAATCCGAGTCCTTTGTTTATCAAGATGACTTGATTCGGCATTAAGAAAAAAGTAAAGTCGTCGAGGTGGCCTAAATGCGGTATCAACCAGACATTGAGGGAGTCTATCTCCTTTTCTCTAGACCTAGGAGATTGTTTTAGCATCTGAGTTGGAGCGCCACATCTACCATCAACTGCTCACTTTACCGCACAGATTCCTGTGCTACTTATACGCTGAGTTGGTGAGCGCCGGTACGCTCTACCGACTGAGCTATGCCGTAAAACAAAAACAACCAACCAACCAACCATTTATCCCCACAAAACCTCTCAGTCGTAAAAAAACAAAAATAATGTTTAGTACAATATTTCAGAGTATGTACCGACAAATTTTGCCGGTCCCCTATGCGTAAGTGTCCTTCATTTTGATCCTTTACACACCCAAAGCAGAAAAGGACAAATGGGGATTGACGTATATATTTTAGGAAGATGTTTTGTCAACAACGGCCCTTCCAGTGCTAAAGAAGCCTTGACGAAGGACTTTGGTTTTAACAGGAAACTTAATTTCCTATTTTCAAAAAAAAAAAAGAGGAAGATACATAAGTAGATGAATGACTCTACGTTTTTAGTTGATTTATTTTTATAAACTAAACATAAAAAGCATTCTTCAATAACTTTTTCAATTGTCGGACGACTCCTAATATCCATTTGATGACGTAAGTGGCCACTTGGCTGTGCTGGGTTGATAAATGATGGACTTTTTTTTTTTAAGTGTATAGGCCCACCTTCCGCTCTGTGGCGCCTGGCGAAAACTCCGGAAGATCCAGAAAATGTCGTTGGGCCACAAAGGCGCATTGTTAGAAAACCACTAAAGTGTGTCGGTGAGGGTAAAAAAATAAATGAAAAATTAAAAAACACAAAAAACAAATCCAGAAGGAACGCTCTGATAATTTGAATATTTATATAACATTGTCCCACAGAAATTTTTAAAACTGAGATGATAAATATTATGATGTACATAGTCAGACACAAGGCCAGAAGAATAGAGGTCAAAATGGCAGCTAATTAAGCTTGCGTTCAGGTAACCTGGTAACCTATGAGGCCTATGCAGGATAGACAGGGGTTGCCACAAATGCTGCAGAGGAAAGCCTGAGTTGTTAGCTTTGCTATATATATATATATATATATATATATATATCATCATCATCATCATCATCATGTCGCGCTGTCAGCGCGGATATCCATGACAATCTCTCTCCATCCGTCCCTATCGCTCATCATTCTCGGGAGGTCCTCTATAAAGCATCCTGTATCCGCGCAGAGCTGATCGATGTACGTCTTTGCTGGTCGGCCCACACTGGCGTGTCCATGTGCTAGCTTCCACAGGAGGACGTCGCTTATGAGTTCGTCCTTGCTTCTCCAACAGTGTCCCGAATGTCTTGTCGTCTTACTCGGATGGTTTGGGTGATATGTGGCAGGTGACTGTACAGCTGTTTTCTCGTAGGGTGTTGTTTCCACGTCTTGTTCAGGATCCCCGCAGCATTCTTGTGCAGCTCCCTTCTAGTTTATTCTCTAGTCGGTTAGTTAGGATCCAGGTGGTGCAGCCATACAGCAGTACTAACACGACAACGGCCTGGAAAACTGTCTCTTTGTCTGTGAGATTGGATTTCCATATGATCGTTAATTTATTTATAGCGGCCCATGCTTTTCCTGTACGTGCATTAACGTCGTTTTCTGTGGAGGAGATGTTACTGCCTAAGTATCTAAATTGTTCTACAGAGTTTAGGAGTTTGCCACAATGGTTGAGATGTCGCTTTTGTTTTTGAAAGACATGAACTCAATTTTATCAGAGTTATTATTATTATATACTAGCAAATATATGCACCCTCCGGGTGCAAGTATTTAAGTTTTAATGTAATAAAATATTGTATTAAATTAGAAAGGCTAATAAAACTAAATAAGATACAGATAAAAAGATTTGAAACAGAGGGAGTATAACAAAAAATGGAACAACTGAAACTTACTCTTCCATCACTCTCGTCTTTCATTGTTATTTTTTCTAATTTAAGTATTTAGTTATAAAAGGAAGTAAAAAATAAAATTACATTTATTTTATCTTGTTAATGGATTTTATTTAAAATTCATTGAAGAGATTTTTGCTTATATTCATTAAAATAAAACCAAACAGTTAGAAATCAATAATACTAAGCAAATATTTATTAAATTTGATTTTTTAATATTAATATGCAAATTAGCCTTCCCGTTCACACTGTAAACCGCTATTTTGTTGTATATATAAATATAATTGCATGTTGTCAGTATGTAGACATAGTTAACAGTATTAATAATGTAAAACAATTTTATTAATAATTGAGGTCTAGATAAAATAAAATCATGGAGAATGTGATGTCAATAACTAAGAGAATTGTGACTTGAGCAGGAATATAGTTTCGGTTACAGACAGAAAAACACACAATCTCCATTATAATAAATTATTATTATTACATCTCTTCAGGGATTTATAAAAATCCTTTGCTATATTTATATATTATTATGTATTATTATATTATTACTGTTATGTATTATTATTATATCTCTTTAGGGATTTATAAAAATCCGTGTATGAATATACGTTTGCACCTACAGGAGCATGCAGTATGATTATACAGTGAGATTTTGAGGACCCTAGGTAGAATCATCCCTTACTACCAGTCATTTGGATACCTTACACACACACACACACACACACACACACACACATATATATATATATATATATATATATATATATATATATATATATGGGGTGTTCGGGATAAATTTGCAATATTTATATTTGGTTATTTTTCTTCGTAGGTTGGAGGCATTGATGCACACTACGTATCATTTAAAAGCTTGGACCCTTCTTCATTTATATACGTGATAGACAGATAGAATGGATGACTGGAACCCACCTGAATCATGGAAGAGAATAACTTGTATCAGGATGATCTGCGCCGGCCATCAAAATAAGGAGATTATGGTTGCTGCCCAATGTTCAAAACAAAACCCTCATATGCCTACGCGGAACTGTAGTCAAGCCCCGGATAACAAGGGTAACCAATGGCAGGCCATATGTATGGCAGCAGGATTCGGCCCCCTGCCACACCTCTAGGTAAAGTCAAAAATGGCTGTCGGCGAATTTTTACGACTACACCAGTCCCAATGTTTGGCCTCCGAACTCGTCAGATCTTAAACCCATGGATTATTATGTATGTGGCGCTGTTGAGAAAGACACCAATCGCTGTGCTAGCACTACAAAAGCCCAGTTAATCGACAGAATTAAGGTAGTTTTTGAGACCCTTACCAGGAAAACTGTAACATCAGCTTGCTCCAGGTTCCAGAGAAGGACTGAGGCTGTGATCGACGCTAATGGCGGTTATTTTTAATGAAAGTTGTTGGCAGTTGGGTAATTTCCGTTCTTTTGAATTTCTTTACAATCCATTAAATTTTGTAGTTACCAAGCACTTTTGCTTTTTCCTTGTGAAACTGTCAAATTTATCCCAAACATGTATATATATATAAACACTATTCAAATCAATAAACTCACAGCTATATAATATCGATATCCTTAGATACGATCTAAAACGGTCGTAAAACCAGCCCTTATATATATATATATTTGTATATATATATAGTGTGTGTGTGTGTGTGTGTGTGTGTGTAATGGTTATCAGTGTTAGAAAGGGAATCGTCGACCTGATTTTAAATACGGGGAGAGCTGCCATAGCGCTAATACCCTTGGGAAAGGTATGCATCCAAGTATTCTCCCAACACCTATGAGTAAATTGTAGAGTAGAATTAACTATTTAGCCCTAGTTAGGCAATAAGAAGGAAATCTCTGGATTGAAACTGGTAAACCTGTTTTGAAAATCATTCTGAAAACGTCCCTGAACTAATAGAGACGAAATATTAATTGAATCAATTGTTTGTGCTTGTTATTAACCATACCTTTATATTCTTTACATCTTATTGAATTTTTTTAAATCTGTTATTTTCTTCACACACACACACATTCTGCCTATCACTCTCTATGTATCTCTTGATTACTTCCTCGTTATATATGTTAGTTTCTCTGGGAGTTTAGAGAGAGAGATGGGAGAATTTAAAATGTATTCCAAATTTCAAAAGCAGCAACCCGTAGCTCAAATTAGGTCAAGCCTTCCCTTTCTTAGAAATCTTACAGAATGATTTTAATGTTTTATTCGACCGTATTTTTTTTTTTAAATTAATTCGTTTTGCTAACTCACTTTTCGCTAATTTCAGTTATCTACTTAGAGCTCAATGGGTGACCCAACAGGTCACGTTTTGTCAAATATATATATATATATATATATATATATATATATATATTATATATTTGGTTGGTTTGACTGGAGATTCATATGACTTTATTTGTTGCATTCGGGCACTCTTTTAACTGATGAGACCTATGTGAGATAGACAGGGCTTGCCGCAGTGAATTTACAGTGGAAAGCCTGAGTTCTTATTTCTGTTGCACCAGTGCGGTTTTTTGAGGCATTGCCTTTTTCCTTCATTTTTTCCTTCATAGTTTTCCATTCTTGAAATGGGACCTGCACAGAGCAGCTGTATTTTGACAAACATTGCTTCAATACTAATCATTTTTCGACAGTTTCGAGGACTCTGATGTTTGTGATGAAGTCGTTCTAAATATTTGCTATATGTATCTGCGGATTTTTTCCTCCTAATTATGTAGTTTATATCTATTTTTGTGTCTGCATTTAAAAATTAATTAGTTTCGTGTATTTAACAATGGCTTTTTATCTCAAAATCTACTTATTTGCATGTTTTCTTCTAAGCATAGTGGGTACTTATTTTTTAAGTTTGTGGGGTCCTCAATCTGATTATTTGCCATGTGACATGGAGTGGGGTTGTTTACCTTCAATTTCCAGAATTGTTTTCGCAGGGCGTTTTTGATGTGTGAAGTTTGAAAAATGAATGAGTGTAATTGTAATATTTCTGTTTCCGAGGCCAGTGGATATTCCAATGTATGTCCGTTTGTCTGATATGTTCTCTGTGGGGGTAGGTGGTGGCCTGGTAAACTACATATTCTGTGGTAGAGATTCAGTCTACTGTTCGGGATAAATTTGCAATATTTATATTTGGTTATTTTTCTTCGTAGGTTGAAGGCATTGGTGCACACTACGCATCATTTAAAAGCTTGGACCCTTCTACATTTATATACGTGATAGACAGATAGAATGGATGACTGGAACCCACCTGAATCATGGAAGAGAATAACTTGTATCAGGATGATCTGCGCCGGCCATCAAAATAAGGAGATTATGGTTGCTGCCCAATGTTCAAACAAAACCCTCAGATGCCTACGCGGAACTGCTAAACACTGTAGTCAAGCCCCGGATAACAAGGGTAACCAATGGCAGGCCATATGTATGGCAGCAGGATTCGATCCCCTGCCACACCTCTAGGTAAAGTCAAAAATGGCTGTCGGCGAATTTTTACGACTACACCAGTCCCAATGTTTGGCCTCCGAACTCCCCAGATCTTAACCCCATGGATTATTATGTATGGGACGCTGTTGAGAAAGACACCAATCACCGTGCCTGTACTACAAAAGCCCAGTTAATCGACAGAATTAAGGTAGTTTTTGAGTTTTCAGTGGATATTCCAATGTATGTCCGTTTGTGTGATATGTTCTCTGTGGGGGTAGATGGTGGCCTGGTAAACTACATATTCTGTGGTACAGATTCAGTCTACCGACCACTCGCTCTTATTCCTGCAATTGCATCCGGGTTCCCCTGTCTTGTTTGTCTAAGGGTTTTGTGTTGCTGTGGAATTTTTTTACAGTTCAAATATTTGTTAGCAAAATCGACTAATATTATAATGCACTTATTCCTCTGATTAACTGGACCTTTCGATCCGGCCTATAATATACCGACAGTATTCCCTGGGGAGGGGGAAGATCAACCCGCCTAAAATGGGTTTTCCGGGTAAGATGCTAAACTGCACCCAGTGGTGGGGCTCCAGTTCTGGATCTCTGTGGGGTTGTGGAGTCACCCATTTGACATTACTCAGATCCACTCTAACTCGAAGCGGTAGTAAGTGTAGGGGTCAAATATATCTGATAAAATGCTTACAGCGGCTCTCCCACCTCTGAAATCCTAACGTAAGCCGCTGAGAGCAGAACGACTTTATAATTGGACTTTATTTGAATAGAATGAGTTCTGTGCTGAATAGATGGTGAACTTTGAAATATTCCCATCATACAGGTAAACCATACCAAGAAAAAATTTGGATAGCCTTGGTGGAAATTTGGTAGGTAAAGAGTTAAAATGATTTTGAACTACATTATTACATTGGCTTACTCAGTTGGTAGAGCATCCTCGTAGTGAATCGCATGGATCCGGGTTCAATATTGGTTCTAGCCAACGTAGCGTATCAATAGCACAACTTGGGTGATTTTATCTGTGCGGTAAACCATCTGGGAGCTGATGTTAGGTGCGGCACTTCACACCAACAATATCCTCGGTCTAGCGCAAGCAAAAATGGATAGACTCCCCTCGCTTTCGGCTGATACCGACAATAGACCGCTAGAAAAACATCTTTTAATAATTAAGAGGATACATTTTTGTAATGTA
>CM042154.1:68200484-68252984 GCA_023376005.1 Doryteuthis pealeii
CAGATAAAAAGAGTTGAAACAGAGGGAGTATAATCGAAAAATAGAACAACTGAAACTTACTCTTTCATCACTCTCGTCTTTCATTGTTATTTTTTTCTAATTTAAGTACTTAGTTAAAAGAGGAAGTAAAGAATAAAATGACAGTTATTTTATCTTGTTAATGGATTTCATTTAAGATTCATTAAAGAGATTTTTGCTTATATTCATTAAAATTAAACCAAACAGTTAGAAATCAATAATACTAAGCACATATTTATTAAATTCGATTTTTTAATATTAATATGCAAATTAGCCTTTCCGTTCACACTGTAAACCACTATTTTGTTGTATATATAAATATAATAGCATGTTGTCAGTATGTAAACATGGTTAACAGTATTAATAAAGTAAAATAATTTATTAATAATTGAGGTTTAAATAAAAATAAAATCATGAAGAATATGAATTGTGACTTGTGTAGGAATATAGTTTCGGTTACAGACAGAAAAACACACAATCTCCATTATAATAAGATATATCAAAATTATTTACATACATTTAGTCTTATTATCTAATAGTTAATGAAAGCCCTGTGATTCATTCAATAGTTTAAATGTCTATTTTTTACTTAATTGATATTACAAAATATTTGAATGGGTTTTGTAAAATATCACTGACTGAACAAAATTTTAAAAATGTATTTCTTCGAAGAAAAATGTTTAGCCCAGTGCTATTAAAAGATATTCCTAAATTTTATCAAAATTGAACAAATGCTAAAAAATGAAGAAAAAAAAATGAAAAGTCAACATAAAATATTATTTTATTATGATGAACATTTTGCAGTTCTCACTCTTTTAAAAATCTTTATATAGAGCCAAACAATTTTACTGAATCATCATGGGATTAAGGATTGCCAAAATGTTGGTACGATAGCACCTCCCCCCATTCTTTAAAATGAAGTAAACTTAAGAATTCTATGAAGTTCTTAATTAGTATAATCCCAGCTATGAATTAAATAGTACCACCACTGTTCTTTTATAAGGATAGCTTTGGCATCAAATAATCCACAAAGCTTGATATGCCACTAACTCTTTGCTTACCAAATTTCCCCCATGGCTATACCAAATTTTCTTTGGCTTTGAAACCTGTTGGCCAAGTAAAAATTTAAAGATTTCTGTGGTCCACCTGAAATTTGCCATGGCCCACCTAAGATTTTCCATGGTCCATTTTGGCCTTGTGGCTATTTTGTTAGGTGCTTGGTTGGATTTTGTCAATCATTGTTGGGTTATTTTATGCCGTTTATTTCATTCTTTCGAGTTGGTTATTTGAAAAAAAAAAAAATTTTGTTAACACATTTTAAACTCATTTTAATACTACCACTCAAGGTCTGAGTGGACCAGGGAGTAATGGCGTTAAAGGGGTACTCCACACACCCCAGAGCTCCAGATTGGAACCTCACCTCTAGATGCAGTTTTGCGTCATACTCATATAGGTGCTAGGCCTTGACTTGACCAGCAGATTGAATGGAGGAGGCATCTCCGACCGACCGTCTAACCAAGTATATATATATATATATATATATATATATATATATATATATATAGTGGAAAAAAGTTAAGGGTCTACCGCGGTTTGGCTCTAAATGATTTCATATACCTTATAGTTGACTAAGTTGATTTCATATATATATATGTGTGTGTGTGTACCTCTGTGTGTGTGCGTCTGTGTGTGTATATGCATGTGTGTCTTATATATATATATATATATATATATATATATATATATATATATATATATATATATATATATATATATATCATGTTATCTGGTGTCACTACTGAGTTAAGAGAAATGCTGTTGTTACTCGAGGCACGTTATCTTTGCTTAAACGATATAGGCAACACTTCTCTCTCTGCCTCTGTCTATCTTTCTGGTTCTCTCTCTCTCTCTCTCTCTCTCTCTCTCTCTCTCTCTCTATATATATATATATATATATATATATATATATATTATTGCTTTTTTCATTCACTTATAATTTAATTAACCGTTACATCTCTGTCACCACAAAAATTGCACTTGCTATTTTTTATGTATTATCAATTTTTGCTTTGGCATAGTTAGTCCTCATGAGATTATTTTCCCTTCTGTCCGTAGATATTCAGTTTCCATACTATGCCCCGGTCATCTCGTGTGCATTTTCCTTATTTGTCACTTACTGTTATTTATTATTATTATTATTATTATTATTATTATTATTATTATTATTATTATTATTATTTCGCTTCATGCGAGTTTCACAAGTTCTCTTCTCATTAATTAAAATATGAATTATTTATTAGAAGATATATATGACTATTTCTTGTTTGTAAATAATTTTCTAGTAAAACTCTATGTTTTACTAGAAAATTATTTACAAACTAGAAATAGTCATATAATCTTCTTCGTCAGATAACTTTAGATATGAATTTAATCAAAACAAAGTATATACAAATCAATGATACTATGCATGTATATACTAAAGCTTGTTTTAACAAAAGATGTGGACCGTTTAATGTTGCATACTTAATTTCTGCGTATATATTATACAGAGGTGTTCTTTATGCTATGTATTAATGTTTTTTATTATAAATTACACACTCATTGATAAACTTACGAAATTCCTGATGGTATTGTGACCTAAGCAGTATCGTAGTTTCGGTTACAGACGGACAGACACCAAATCTCCATTATGATAAGATTACAGTTGCATAATTGAGCTATAAACAACCTGTAGATTTTTATATGAAAATGGCACTGAAATAAAAGGATGTAATAAATGAAAATACTGTTGATAAATCTTACCTTAAGTTAATTGTTTAGAACTGACAATGGAAGTTGGATTCCTTTTTATGTTGTGATGCATGTCATCATAAGTTTCTTAGGACGAAATGTGGTCTCTTCCCATACAAATCGATACTTTTTTTTCTGTTCGCATTGTTACTCAGCTGTTAATTTTCTTTTCATCGTAAAAGGAATCATGTCATTCATAAATACAGTACATCCGTTGTCGGTTATACATATATTTTTTCAAAGTACACGAACAGTTAGGATAGATAAGTAAATTATTGAACTGAGAAAAAACAAATTCTACAACAAAAAAAAGCATGTTACTTAAGTTTGTAGCTGGTTTGGTTTAGTTTGGTTTATTTTATTTTATTATTTATTTATTTTTATTTTTTATTATTTATTTTTTTTTTTTAATTTTTTGCGCTAAGTTTTTGGGGTGCCCATTGTTTTGGCACTGAGCTGTTTTTGACATAAATTCAAAATGTCAATAATATTTTTGTGTTAAAATGAGAAAGGAACAACAGCAAGCATGAGAGCTCCACCTCCCCCTCCGCCTCTTTCCTCATAATCTAAAAATCAAATTCATTATTATTATTATTATTATTATTATTATTATTATTAATAATAATAATAATAATAATAATAATAATAATAATAATAAAGTTTTTCACATCAGCTAACGCTGATGGTATTTCACTGGAGTCTGAGTGACAACAAGTCTCCTCGTGTTTCCGGGATTCTTCTGAGTATTCTAACCGATTGCAGCAATTCAGTAGTCTGGATGGTATTATTATTATTATTATTATTATTATTATTATTATTATTATTCGGGGTTTTTAAATTTTGGCTCTTTTTTTTTTTTCATTTTAAGAAATAGACATCAAAATGGTTATTATGGGTTTATGAACAATATTGTAGAAAGATCATTATGCAAATGAGGCTGGAAAAGACGGTGGGGGTCACCGAAGTGCATTGCGGTTTCTATTATAACACAATATTCACATCAATGGCAACTTTGCAACGATGCGTGGAATTAGGACCCGTCGTTCGGTAACAAACTAGATGCTTTTTAGTAAGTGTTTTACGACTAACACACTTAATAATTACAAGAGTAATGGCTCTTTGAATAAAGGAATATTCATTTGAGTAATGAGGTTGGCTAATTCAGAAGAGACAAATGTCCTTGCTAAGTAATTGGATACAACCACACAAAACGTCCGTACAAGCGCGCGTGTATGTCGCAGTCTGTGCCGCCAAAAGCACGGTGTCATCACGTACAGAAATGTGGGTGGTGTGAAGACCGCTAAATTGTGGTGCAGAGTAAAGAAAACTACAAGTGTAATCGAAAATCACCAATGAAAAACACGACCTACAGTGGTGCAAAATAAACAAAATATCTCCCTCAACACCCGCCGTCCGGGAGCTGAGAGTTGTAAACACCGGCACGGCACCCACGTGCTACAAAACTTTACGCACAGATCAACGGTTCGACAGCCCTGTCGGCTAGGTCAGTTGAATACCTCTGCAGAGGAGTAAGACCTCTCCCCCCCAATGGGGTCACTCGTTATCATTTGATAACGACCCGTGATGCTTACGGACGAAATGCTGGTGGCTCAGCAGTGCCTTGAATGCAACACTCCACTTAATCGCTTACTTGAGCTAGACGGGCGGTTGGAAACGCATCCCGATGGTAATTTTCTCCTTTAGTTGTCAAAATTCCTAGCAAATAAGGCAATTAGAGTAACCTCCCTTGACTTTCACTTTGAACTTTGAAAGTCTCCCTGCCAAATAAACAACTGCATGCTTTAACACAAAAATATCATAAAATGTATTCTTAATAACAATTAAGTTCATTTCAGATAATTTTATGCTAGGAATTTAGCCAACTGACTTTCAGTTTGAAACAAGACGGTAGCCATTTTGAATGTGCCCATGCGAAATATACAAATCTTAGAATCGTTTCGAAAACAATACAACTGCATGCTTTAACACAAAAATATCATAAAATGTGTTCTTAATAACAATTAAGTTCATTTAAATAATGCGCACACACAATTTTATGCTAGGAATTTTAACAACTAAAGCCGAAAACTACCAAAATATCTCCCCACCCGCCGCCCGGGAGCTGAGAGTCGTAAATACCTGTCGGCTAGGTCAGTTGAATACCTCTGCAGAGGAGTAAGACCTCTCCCCCTCAATGGGGTCACTCGTTATCATTTGATAGCGAGCCGTGATGCTTATGGACGGAATGGTGATGGCTCAGCATTTCATTGAATGCAACACTCGCTTACTTGAACAAGACGGGCGGTTGAAAACACACCAGCTGGTACTTATGAAACTCAGGAATACTCCATTCATTCATTTGGGTGTTTCCATTCCCTGAGTTCTGATTGGCCGGTTGGTTTCAGTGGTGTCATAGTGCCAGATAAATAACCTGGCATTTTGCAATAGGCTTGCAACATGGTAAGATCCGTATTGGGCTACGGCTTCCTTGTTGCTTGTCTGCCAATTCAACGGTAATTTGAATTCTTCTACACAAACAATCGAGATCAACAAAAAACTGTAAGCAAACTGATATCAAAATGACTTGATTCGGCATTAAATAACCCGTAAATTGTTGATATGCCGTAAAAGAAAAAATAGGCAATCTAAACCAAACCCACCAATATCAATCGTGTCATGGGCCAGATATCATTTTTTTCCAAACAGCTATCATTGAGAGCAGTGTTTTGACAAAAGTGCCCTTATTTAGTATGTAAGGTGATGAAGCTACTCTCTCTCTCTCTCTCTCTCTCTCTCTCTCTCTCTCTCTCTCTCTCTCTCTCTCTCTCTCTCTCTCTCTCTTCATCCTCTTTTCTGCGAAAATTTCCCAACGAGTCACGCCTTGCATTCTTCATGGGTCACCAAAGAACTGGCCTTCTAACGATAATTGAACACATTAAATGTCAGATCAAAGTGAACAAAATACTCCGGTGTCATGTTTATGTATTTCCCCCCTAAAATAATTCCTGTAATTTTACTGAGATTATTAATAATTCATTTAATCAATTTCTATCTCATTAATCCTGGCTTCTGATCTTTATTTTTCCCTAGCTTAAAATATATCTATCAATAATAGAGATTCGGTCTCTATTTTTCTGTAACCAAAATTACGTCACTGCTACGTCACATTACCCAAAATCATCTTATCATAGTATGAATACATTCAAAATTTGAGCATGCAACCTAATTGTTTTTTAAAACAAGTTTAATAAATACATGCCCGATATTACATATATATATATATATATATATATATATATATATATATATATAGTTTTATTTTAATATTTATTTAAATTTATCAGAACTAAGTTTCCACTTTAAATTGTTTTTTTGTTTTTTTACCCCTTTAATAAATTTGATGATTTTATTTACTTATGGTACAAACTGACATTAAATTTTTAACTCAGACCACCTCAGGCAATATAAAATTTATTTTCCACCACCCGGAGGGTGTGTGTGTGTGTTTTTGTTGGTGTTTTTGTGTGTGTGTGTTTTTAAAAATTTTTTTTTTACTAGTTTTAACTCCTCTGCACGATCAGGATGCGACACATCGTCAATTCTTAAGCGGATTTTTGTCTTCCGTACTTTCAATTCTGTAAATTATGGTAATGAATAATACCTAATAATATAGGTTTTGATGGCATGATTTTTTGCTGGAATCAGTAAAATCCGGCTATCTTTGGTTTAGAAGAATTCTAACACTTCATAGAAAATCTGAAGTTCTGTTTTATAGGTGATGTTGTGAATAATACCTAATAGTATCCGTTTTATTAGAAAAAAAGTCGTATATAACATGCGGTTGGATGCATCATCAGTGATGTTCTTTAGTTCATTGGGGGTTTCGGGCCTTTTCAGCATCATACCCACTAGCTTGCTGACTATTACACCATGCAAGGTGCCTCTTCATGGCGTAGTGGTTAACACGCTGGACTTCGTAGTAAGATAGTTCGAACTCCAGGTATGCTATTACGTTCACTTTCGGACTAATTCCCTAGGGAAATATATGAACCCCTTCACCCTCAACTATGGGTTAAATAGCTCCACTGCTGTTATTCTACAAGGATGGCTTTGGCATTAAATAACCCACGAAGTTTGATATGCTATTAAACAAAGACACCGAACCGAAACTGATATTCTCATTATATATATATATATATATATATATATATATATATATATATATATATATATATATATATATATATATAATAATAAATGCAGCACACCACCGAAATGGATAACCGAAATAAAATAGGGATATATATATATATATATATATATATATATATATATATATATATATCAGAGTAAGAAATTTGAAAAACACAGATATTGTTAAGTAATGTTGTTTTATTAGCTATAGTGTAACTTAGCAAAATAAAAACGGCACAGCATAACGAGAATTTTATTAGAGCAGTGCACCTAAAATGCTTAGATAATGATCAATTTTTAAGTCCAGTTGCGATCTGAATGATAATTTTCTGAGTTTCCGTTTTGTGGGGTCTCCGTTCTCACTCAACATCCCTTTTTAATCCTCAACATTTTCGATATGACAGAGACAACTATGAGAAGCTAATTATAACTCTCTCCTTCCTAAATAGAAACATCAGTATAATCATGGACCGGGATGTGTAATAAAATATAATATTAGGAAAAGTCCACAAACGTAATAAAAATTTGGGCGGGAGTTCAACGTGTCGTGGGAGCTAACATGCTGGACAGCGACATCGTAGTGAGTTCGAAATCCAATCGCAACTCTCAGACAAATTCCCTTGGGAAATGAATAAACCTTCTTATCCCCCTGCTCGAGGTTAAACAGTACCACTACTGTTCTTCTACAAGTTTGGTTTTAGCATTAAATAACCCACGAAGGTTGATATGCTATTAAAAAAAACAAATCAAACCAAAATAATATGTCACTGTTGATTTTAATTCTTAACCTCTGGAAAAAATGCAGTAATGCCAGTACTCCCTGGTCTACTCTAACGCGGAGTGATAGTACCTGTTAGGGTCCCATATATTTTTTGAATAGATTAAAAAATGAGTTTAAAAATATGTTTAAAAATTGAATAGCTAACAAGTTTGAATAAAACAAAACATTTTCGGCATAAAATAACCCAACAAGGGTTGACATGCCGTAAAAACTAACCAATCAACCAACCCAACTAACCCTGAGCTACGAGTTATATTCTTTCGCACCTAACTCAATTTCCTCGTATTTTAAATCAATATTACCCATTGAAATCAACTGAAATGCCATTAATCTGTTCCAGCCACATACACACACACAAAATCTTTTGTTACGTATTTTCAGATAAAAAAAGATATAGAACTATTGTATAAAAACATAATAAAATAGAATGTAATAAATTATGTGCCGTAATATAGTTAAATGTTTATTTTTTATAAATAATATTTTTCTTTGGCATAATAAATTTGGAAATTTAAATGATTTTAGTGAACCTATTAACATTAGCGTATCTGAAGCTTTCTCGTTGCTTCAAACCAACTAACATTTCAAATGAATCAATTTTTTACATTAGATAAAACCTAAGCAATTGGTAGGTATTTTCCTATTGCCATGTGTAGAATGTGACACAACGTCGCAAGGATGGGGCATCCAGTTAGGAACGAACTCACCATTCAATGCTAGATTGGAGGATAAGCCCGACACTTTACAAATATAAAAATTAAAATTACAATTAAAATAAAATATCTTTTATAGTATCAATGCAAACGTTTCGGTCTATCTGACCATTATTTTTTTTTTTTTTATCTTTCCAACAAAAAAAGTGACGAAATGGAAACGTGACGAGCGCAATAATTGATTTCATAGTTAAAATTTCCTTGAAAAGGGGATAGACTCCCTCGCTGACTGGCTGATAACGACTTTAGGCCGCCCCGTCGACTGTAC
Source organism: Doryteuthis pealeii (assembly GCA_023376005.1). Taxonomy (NCBI): domain Eukaryota; kingdom Metazoa; phylum Mollusca; class Cephalopoda; order Myopsida; family Loliginidae; genus Doryteuthis; species Doryteuthis pealeii. The sequence goes on from CM042154.1 coordinate 68,209,249, forward strand.
CTACTTTTATTCGAAAATACTTTTTCGGGTGAAATAGAAAAGTACCGCCCTGATGATGGTCGGGTCTTATATCCGTAACAATAACTTTGACCGCTCTTCTCCACCAAACAATCCATATTCACCTTCACCATTACGAGACACCTGCTGGACAATCCTGATTGTGCTGCAGCATATATATATATATATATATATATATATATATATATATATATATATAGCTTGCTATATTCATAAGTAAAAACTACTCAATATCTTTGATGGAACATGTAATATCTAAGTTAGGTTATCGAAAACATAAAGTCAACTGCGCTTCGTAACTGACTGTTTCTCGCCTTATATATATATATATATATATATATATATATATATATATGAAAACAACACAAAATGCTGTTAAAGTGAAAACATTTTATAATTTCGCTGATATTGAACAATATTTCGATTTTATGAAAATCGTCATCAGAGCTTGTTTATACTCCGTTTTGTTAAGAACAGAAATAAAAGTCATATGAGTTCAAAACAAAAACCTTGGCGTTGCAAAAAAGAAAAAATTATACAACAGTTTTGAATGTTAAACAAGCTCTGATGACGATTTTCTTGAAATCGAAATATTGTTCAATATCAGCGAAATTATAAAATGTTTTCACTTTAACAGCATTTTGTGTTATTTTCATATCTTTTTTATATATACTCATACCGTCGGATTCATTTCCTTTCTTTTACTCATATATATATATATATATATATATATATATATATATAGGATTGTACATCCGTTTAATATATATATATATATATATATATATATATAGGATTGTACATCCGTTTAATATATATATATATATATATATATATATATATATATATAGGATTGTACATCCGTTTATAGAAATATTTAGACGTAAACAGTACATGACATCAATGGTCACAATGTTCAGTATATTAACCTGCTTTTTATTTTTAACTTTTATGCACTTTTATTCAATATCAATTAGTATTTTATTTATTAACGACGTCTACTATTAAAGTCCGAGTTAGGATTTCCCTCAAAACAGACTATGTTGTTAATGCATTTAAATCCTGCAATATGAGTTATATATCACTAAGAAATAAAGGTTCACATAATATATGATGTTACTAATTTGCATACTGAGTTTTAACAAATCCGGGTTTAATAAGTAATTACTTGGTGTTATTGATTTTCAATAGTGTTGTTTTATTCTCAAACGTAGTAAAAGAAATACTGTTGATAATTTTATATAGAAATCAATTGAAATAAAGTTAAAATATGTGTAATCTTTTTATGTTCTCATTTAGTTTTGTTATTCTTTCTCATTTAATACAGTATTTTACATCAATACTTAAATATATGTGCCCGTTGAAGGGCGTTTATTTTGATAGTATGTATAATAATTTTGTTTTTTTACTTCCAGGTTTCATCTGAAGGATCTATCGATGAAATTATTTCTGCCTCGGCCAATTCCAGTAAGTTTTTTGTGGAAATATTCTCTTACCAAATCCAGATCAGCGTGAAACTATGTTCAAATCTATCAATAGCAGACAAGTTGGTTGGTCATTTTGTTTAATGGCATATCAACTTTTGTGAGCTATCTAATGCCAAATCTCGGTACAAACACATTGATACACATATGTACCACTATATATGTTACTGATGCACGTAGTGGTATATGTATGTATCATTACAAATATTTCACTTCCTTTTTTTTTCAAAACAATATTTAGATTATATACTTTCATAAGAACATACCAGTATCTACTTATACTAATTAAAGAAGGTAAAAACAATGAAAAATTATGTTATAACAAGAACTTTTATTTTTTTAAAGTTACATAAAAATAAAACAAAAATGATAAGCCATTCACAGCCATATATATATATATATATATATATATATATATAAAGATAAATATAATGAGTCAGACGAACCTACTAAAGTTTCGCTTAATGCTCTTCAGGGCTAAGATCTTAACCATGAAGAGCATTAAGCAAAGCTTTTAGTAGGTTCGTCTGACTCATTAGATTTATCTTTATTATTTGCTCGACTTAGGTATTGAGCACTTTTACTTATTAGCTTTAGTCTCCTGGCGGTTTTGTATGAATATATATATCTTATATATATATATGCATATAAATTGTTTTTTCTTTTGGCCAAAATATTGTACTAATAGATTATTTTTGTTACGATTATCTTGGTCTTTTCTTTTTTCCAAAAATGTTTTTTCTTCCCGGTTGATGTTTGGTAGTATATTTTTACAATCAAACTACTTGCTGGGTTTTTTCTCACCACGAGGATTTACCAACAAGTTTGGTATATATATATATATATATATATATATAGTTTAAATGTATATTTTGGCAGCAAGTTATTTTGTAGGCGGGTGTTATTAAACAACACGGAACATTTATTTTTCTTGATCTTGATTTGTATCTTTCCAGTCTTCTGCTTATGTTTCTAATGTTAGGATCCAGTTGAAATAGGATTATTCCCATACTTTTAGCCCGAGCGCTTTCGACTGCTTATCTCGTTATTATTAGTTTCATGCTTACTGCAATCATCAGACTAGACAGTAAAAAAGTTAAGATTTTTAAAAATCTTAAAATCTTAACTTTTTGACTGTCGCATCTGACGATTGCAGTAAGCATGAAACTAATAGTAACGAGATATTAAATCCATAATATCTAATATTTGATTGTAAACCTGCTCTGTTATTCTAGCATTGAGCACCTTTACACACACACACACACACACACACACACACACACACACACACATATATATATATATATATATATATATATATATATATATATGTGTGTGTGTGTGTGTGTGTGTGTACCAGCAATACTTTCAAAACTGATGCAATAAAGGAAATGTAGCAACGGCATTGAGGAGAAACTGCCATTTGAACAAACGTAGGCAATGTGTTGATATAATTTTCTCTGTTTATTCAAAATCTCAGTTCATTTCAAATTTTATTTCAGGTGAGGAATTCGCATTTTTATACCAGGGAAATGACTTCGTCATTAAAACAGAACTCGATATGCTCTTTACGAAAGATCAATATGAAGAAATGATGCAATTGTAAGTTTTTTCTTTTCTTTTTTTTACATTAAAAAAAATTATTAGATTGCCATTACATTCAAATATTAAATAATAGGTTGATTGTTCTTGTAACGTCAAATCTTATTATAGTGAAGATTGTGTGTTTGTATGTCTGTAACCGAAACTATATCACCACTACTACTAAGTCACAATTCCCTTTGTTATTTACGTCACATTCACCATGATTTTATTTTTAGTTAAATCTCAATTATTAATAAAATTGTTTTACATTATTAATACTGTTCCCCTTATCCACATACTAATAACATGCAGTTGTATTTATACATACAACAAAATAGTGGTTTACAGTGTGAACGGGAAGGCTAATTTTGATTTTAATAAATATGTGCTTAGTACTATTGATTTCTAATTGTTTGGTTTTATGTTAATGAAAAAGAGCCAAATCCCGGGGGATAAATCTTAAAAGAAATCCATTAACAAGAGGAAATAACTGTAATTTTATTATTTACTTCCTACTTTTAACTAAATAGTTAAATTAGCAATATTTAGCAATAAAAGACGAGATTGATGGAAGAGTAAGTCTTTTTATTTTTATCTTATTTAGTTTCGTTAGCCTTTCTAATTTAATATAGTATTTTATTACATTAAAACTTAAATATTTGCACCCGTACATAATGTAAATAATTAAAGAACAACATGTTGACAACGTATTGGTACACATATGTACCACTATGTATATTACTGATGTACATAGTGGTACATATATGTATCGTTGCAAATATTTCACTTCCATTTTTTAACAATATTTAGAATATATAGCAATAGCATAATCTTTACAGATCATTGCCGTCCCTCGCCATCCTATAACTCCACCACCAGAACCTTTCCCCTCATGAGCCCTCAAATGACTCATCAAACCCGCTGCAGATCCACAAAGTTTGAGGCAAATATGACATAGGAAGGACGTCCTCCCTGTTATATCAGATGGATCAAATGTTAAAGTATATGATGCTTATGCACCACCATATGTCTCTTTAGGCCAGAAGCTGATTTACAAACTTTGTTACAGATTGTACTAGACACATTGTTTGTTTCTGGAGTTTGCATGAATTGTCCCTAATGAGATTTCCTATGATTGACATATCCAGCCTTAGAAAGCAGAATTCGACCACATGTCTGACATTTCCAACCCTCCATGTTCTCTCCAATATGACAGGTGTACCCTTTCGATGTTGACGCTTGAGGTTTTCATGCTCAATTCTTTCACTCTCAAAACTGGTACAGCTATCATCCACATGAATTCTTCAGTCAGTTCTCTTCAATACCAGCTTTTCCCAGTTGTCAGAAGTTGTTTTTATTTTTACAGGGTTGCTTTTTAAACAATCCTTATATCTCTTCCAAGGTTTATGCTGTGGCCTTTTGCCATCATGCAGCTGACCGTAAACGAGAAGTATACTACTTAAATTGACTAAAAATGAGTTTAAAAATGTATTTTAAAAAAGTTAAAAATTGAATACCCAAGAAGAATGAATAAATAAAAATAAATAAATAGGCAGGGGTGACCAAACTACGCCCCGTGGGCCAGATCCGGCCCACGAAGGCATTTTATCAAGTTTCGCCCTGTCAGCTGAGGCGTTAGAATACACCGACTGCACTTCTGCAGAGGGACAAGACTCCCCTAAATGGGGCCACCTGTTGGCTGTGGGTGGTGACCCGTGATGCTTAAGGACGGAATCTTTGTGAATGAGCAGTCCATGACCTGCAACACTCCACTTACACACTTACTTAGGCTAGATGGGTGGTCGGAGAGACCCCCTCCGATCAATCGGCTGGTCATGTCAAGCCCTAGCACCTATATGATTGCCCCAACCCTATTGCCCTTATGGTATGCTCCAAGCCCTTTTTTATCATATGGGTGCTAGAAGGCGGTGGCTGAGGGTCCTCATGTCCTGGGTATGACGTTAAACTCTAACTGATGGTGAGGTTCCAGTTCGGGAGGTCCGGAGAATGTGGAGCACCCCTTCATCACCATTGCTCTCTGGTCCACTCTGACCCGAAGTGGTAGTACCTGTTAGGGTCCCATCTATGGATTAAATAGAAAAATGTGTTTATAAAAAAATTGAGTATCCATTAAGAATGCATTCATTTCAAAACTTTGTCGGCATTAAATGACTCACCGAGGTTGATATGCCGTAAAACAAAACAAACAAACAACCCATCTATGTGTTAAATAGAAAAACATGAGTTTATAAACAAAATTGAGTATCCATTAAGAATGAATTTATTTAAAAACTTTGTCGGCATTAAATGACCCACTGAGGTTGATATGCCGTAAAACAAAAATCCAAACCAAACCAAACCAAACAAACAAACAAATTTATCAGGCCTGCCGACGGTACTTGAATATGTTTTATCTATTTAACTCATATATGGGAACAGGTATTACCACTCCGGGTCAGAGTGGACCTGAGTGTAATGGTGATGAAGGGGTACTCCACACTCCCCAGAGTTGAAACTTCATCACCAGATGTAGTTTAAGGTCATACCCAGGACACTCATTGTGTTGTAATGATTTAATCTTAGTAAATATCAATAAAATAACCATTGGTTTTTGTTGCTTTTTTGAACGATTTGTTACTAGAATGAAATGTACAATTCTAATTCTTTTGTATGTTTTATATTTTTTACCAGAAATGATACGTCTGCAAGAAAGAAGAGGAAGGCTATCAGACGATCGAATTACAGATGGACGAACAAAATTGTTCCTTATCAAATCTATGGACACTGTAAGTACGCTAATCTATCTATTAATAATGGATATTTGGTCTCTATTTGTCTGTAACCGAAACTACGTCACTGCTTACGTCTCATCAACCAAAATCGTCTTAAGATAGAATGAATACACTCAAAATTTGAGCATGCAAACTTATACGTTCCTCATTGTATTTTAAAACTAATTTTAATGAATAAATGCCTGGTATTATATATTTAAAAAAAAAAAGGAAAGTCGCCAGGGTGGCCTAATGTCGGTATCAGCCAATCGGCGAGGGAGTCTATCCCCTTTTACCTGGCGTAGACCAAAGAGATTGCTTTTCCGTCTGATGTGGAGCGCCACACCTACAACCAGCTCCTTAATTTACCGCACAGATCCCTGTGCTACTCATACGCTTTTAGCGAGGGCCTGTATCGAACTAGGAACCTTGTGGTTTCTAGCCGAACGCTCTACCGACTGAGCTAACCCGATCCTATTATATATATTTAAAATTATCAGAACTAAGTTTCCATTTCAAATTGTTTTAATTTTTTACTCCTTTAAGAATTTGATTTTACTTGATTATGGTCCAAACTCTCTGACATTGAATTTTTATCTCCCACCCCCTCAGGAAATATCTTTCAAAAATTGATTTTTACATCGCCCAGAAGGTGTTGTTTTTTTTATATTGTTTATAACTGAAATATTCACGTATTGGTAGGATCATACTTATTTATGGGCAATACTGTAGGTAAAAAAAAAAAGAGGAAATTGTAGATGTATTCATTCATTTCTTATTTTATTATAATAGAGATTGTGTCTATGTTAGTAACCAAAATAATGTCTTGACCATTGTTATAATTCCCTTGATCATTTATGTCATATCTTTCATGATTTCATTTTTTACGTTGTTAATACTGTTGGTCTAGTCTACAGGTATTTGCCTCATACCCCACTTGTATGGGCTGGGCACAAGGCCTCGTTTTAACGTGGGCACACTCACAAGCCGAAGCTCATAGGTGGGAAAGAACAAAAATTGCGTCGATCCCTTCGGCATTCCCCCTCAAGGGGGCAGGTATTGCCTGGGGGGATAGCCCCCCTGGGATCGACGCTATTAAATAGTAAAGATCCAGGGCCGAAGCCACTGGACCCCCACCCCGTTGGGCAGGTCTACATATTAATAATATGCAATTGTATTTATATACATATACAACCAAATAGTAGTTTATAGTGTGAACAGAAAGGTTAATTTGCATATTGGTCTTAAAAATTTGGATTTTAACAAATATTTGCTTGGTATTATTGATTTCTAATTGTTTGATTTTATTCTAAGAAAGATCCCGTCGACAAATCTTAAAAGAAATCCATTCACAAAAGGAAATAAATATAATTTTATTCTTTACTGTCTAATCCAGTTCAATAGTTGAATTGGGTTTAGACTACTAAGTAAAATAAATGTTAATTAAAAATACTTTTGGCGAATTGAGATCACAGGAGCATTGGTCGTCTCGAATCCTTTCAAATCACTCGAGTAACGAACGAAAGAAACAAAAAAAGAAAGGAAGAAGGTGACAAGATAATAAGGTGAAAGGAAAAAGACACTTTAAAGCAGAGGTTCTCAACAGGGGGCCATATGTCCCACCGGTAACCATGTAACATTTTAACTGTAGAGTTTAAATTCTAAATATAATTCCTTGCAAAAATGATAGTCATTGCCTATCATTATGTATCAGGTGGAAGAATATCCCACTTGGCTACGGGGAGGTTATGTAGATGAGCGTAATGTATGAAGAGATGAAAGACAAGCAGAATTTTGATATAGATATTTTTTTTAATTGATCGATTACAATGATTGACGGTCCAACCAATATTGTTTTATTCGTCGTTTTCCAAAGTATATGGTGTAAACATCTCTATTTTTTGTTTCAAGTTTCCGCACGGGACAGACAGCAGATCTCCCTGGCTATCAATGAATGGAACCAATACACCTGTGTCAGATTACGACCTGCCGGTTCCGGGGACCGAAACCGAATCACCATCCAGAATGGAGGCGGGTAAGTCAGATTCGATAATTATAGCATATTCACATCAATTACGGAGTGTCAAAACCACACATGATCGAAAGGTGTGTCTAGACAAAGCAGGCTGCTTCGGGCTGTGTTCGAAACCCGACCGAATTGTCTTATATATATATATATATATATATATATATATATATATATATATATATACTAAAGCGTAAACGCAACGCTCTCCTATATAAGAGATAGAGCACTATATGGCGGCCTTTACATACATAGGGATGTGTGTATTAAAAACAGTAAAAATCCCCTTCGCATTCTGTGGGTGACTATAGCCTAATGGTTAAGGTGCCTGACTGATGCTGAACCGATCGGATTTTAATCCCGGCTGTAGGTAGCTTAGAAATGTCTAGCCACACTGAAGAGACTTGATATGTCGAAACACGTGTCTGTAGATGACTATATATATATATATATATATAGAGAGAGAGAGAGAGAGAGAGTAATCTTTATGGTATGTGCGTGTATTATAACTCCGAAAACATAAGTCATTCATATCTGTAAACTTGCATATGCATTAATATGTTTATAATTAAGAAACACAGACCAGTGCTTAGATATTATGACTGATGAAAAATCGGTCGGGTTCCAGTCCCAGCTTGCGAAGTCTAGCCGCACTGAAGAAATCTGAATCGTCGACACAGGACTGTAAATGGTTGACTATATATATATATATATATATATATATATATATATATATATATATATATAGAGAAAAATATCTTGAAGAAGATCTCATTTTGCATGCCCAATATTTTTGTTTCTATTATTTTATATTTATTTTGATATATGATAATTTTGAATAGAATATTCTGTGCATGCGAACGAAATTTAATTTCCAATAAAGCTATAATGGTTTGATGGTTGGTTTTTGAAGGCTATCACAATGCAAGTGTAAAGAAACATGAAGTAACTATGATGTTGTTTGTTTACCTTTGATTTATTCTTAATATTTCGAGATAAAGATCTCTTCGTCAGAAGATTTCTGAAAACTAAGTCTGGAGCTGTTAGCGTGGGGCTTGTATTGTGATAGCTTTAAAAACCAACCAATATAAATACTATGCTTCAAGCAAATTATAAAACGCTTTTAAAAGATATAATGTCGTGTCCTTAGTATTTCTACTTGTTAAAACTTAAATTGTCCTATATCATAATTATTTAACCCTTTAAGTGTTGTAAATAAGACTTGATTCTTGCTTATTCTGTTTTTTACAAGTTGAACTAAGAACTAAACAAAATTTCTTTCTACATTTCAGATGTTCTTCTTATGTTGGAATGAGAGGAGGTTCTCAACCTGTATCATTGGCACCAAACTGTCGAATTGTAAGTCATCTTTATTTTTACAATTTTTTTGCTTCTTCAAAACTACTTGCTACTTTTACTTACGAGTGTTCCAACTTACGAGTTTTACAAGTTAGGAGCTGTCGATTTATTTTGCTTTGTGTTATGGGCTAAGATTTGAGGCATGAGAGAGCTTCAGATACGCTTATGTTAGTTAGTTCACTAAAAATATTTTCCAAATTTATCATACCAAAAAATATCATTTATAAAAAAAAATCAAAACATACTTTGGATGGTATTTTGTGGCTTTTCTAATACATATATATATATATATATATATATATATATATATATATATATATATATATATGATGGACTCTCCCGTCGATTTCGACGTATGAGTGTTCATACAATGAACATCCACACAGTGATTTGTTTATAGTGGTGAAGGCTTGTGTTGGACCATCCACACTTTTTGGCACAGTCGATAGGAAAGAATTGGTGCATCAAGGGTTGCCACAAACCCAATCAACAGCTGACCTCAGGAATTTTGAATTCAGAGTTATCCCTCTCCTAGACTGGTTACCTACCCAAGGCTGAAGGGCCCAGTCTGCCCTAGTATTTAACCCATAGCTGGGTGGGGGGAGAATATATGGATTCATACCTTTCCCAAGGTATTAGCGCTATGAGAAATGCAAACAGCTTCGTCTAGGAATTGAACTCGAATCGACGAGTCCATTTATATATATATATATATATATATATATATATATATATATATATATATATATATATATTTAGCACATATCTACGCCAACGACGTAATTGTATATCTTTAGTGTAACAGTATGTCTTCTTCTTTCAAAAACTGTTACGCTAAAGATATACAATTATGTCGTTGGCGTAGATACACTTAGCGGATGTGCTAATAACGAAACGATCGCATGACTTGCACGCTTTTTGAAACATCAATGTTTTTCGTTTTGATTTAAATAATTTTCTGCTTCTCTCTCGACGAGTCCGGATTAAAAACAAGCTCTGAAGATGATTTTTATAAATCGAAATATTGTTCAATATTAGCTATGAATATGATATAAAATATTTTCAGTTTAACAGCATTGTGTGTTTTTATATCCTTATATATATATATATATATATATATATATATATATATATATATATAGATAGATAGATAGATAGATAGATAGATATCAATGTGTATGGTTGATACTATCACACCTGAAGAGGCAGTAATAAATCAACGTACAAACTTATTAGGAGAATGCTCAATATCTGTGATAGAGCGTTAATAAATAAATAAATGAATAAATAATAAATATGTTTTTTTCAAAAAGTCTTTCGCTGCTCGACGATTGCTCTACTTAAACAATTAAATTAGATTACGTGAGCACCCAAATCAAGATAAGTACATGCCTCTTTCTCTACCTGAACAGGAAATTTTTCCACGTGCTTTTAACCCGGACTAGCCCTGTCGGCTGAGGCTTTAGAATACACCGACTGTATCTCTGCAGTGGGGTACGACTCCCCAATTAAGCCACCTGTTGAGCGTAGGTGGCGATCTGTGCTGCTTAAGGACGGAATCCTGGTGTCTGAGCAATCCATGACATGCAACACTCCTCTTTGGCCCTTATTTAGTTAGACGAGCGGTCGGAGATGCCCCTTTCATCAATCAGCTTGTCACATCAAGCCCTAGCACCTATATTATTGTACCCACCCTATTGTCCTTATGACAAGCCCCAACACTTGTTATCACATATGTGTTAGAAGGCAGTGGCTGGGGGTCTTGTTGTCCTGTGTGTGACGTGCATCTAGTGGTGGACCTCCAATTCTGGAGTTCTATCTGATGATGAGGTTCCAGATCTGGTGTTCTGGAGAATGTAGAGCACCCCTTTCATCACCATTGCTCCCAGGTCAACTCTGACACGGAGTGGTAGTACCTGTTAGAGTCCCACCTATGGATTAAATAGAAAAAATGTGTTTAAAACAAATTGGGTACCCATCAATAATGAATAAAACAAAAACGTCTTCAGTACAAAATGACCCAATGGGTTGACATACCGTAAAAACCCAACCAACCAACCAACCCGCTTTTAAACCGGACTATGTGTATGTGTTTTGCTTATTTCTATCTATTTATTTATTTATCTTTAGAAAAGGATTATCGTCCACGAACTGGGACATGCCATCGGTTTTCAACATGAACAGACACGCCCGGACAGAGACAGCTATGTGTACATCATCAGACGAAACATTCCAGGCAGCATGTATTATAATTTCCAGAAATATAGCACTGGCTACGTCAATAATTACGCAGTTCCCTATGACTACACCAGCGTCATGCATTATGGAGCCTATGTGAGTAGAATAAACGGTTATAGAAACTGTTACTTTTTTATTGGTACGCATGGTGTACTGGTTAGCAAGGTATACACGCACATCCATTACTACTAAATTTTATTGTACACATGCATTACGGAGCCTATGTGAGTAGAATAAACGGTTATAGAAACTGTTACTTTTTTATTGGTACGCATGGTGTACTGGTTAGCAAGGTATACACGCACATCCATTACTACTAAATTTTATTGTACACATGCATTACGGAGCCTATGTGAGTAGAATAAACGGTTATAGAAACTGTTACTTTTTTATTGGTACGCATGGTGTACTGGTTAGCAAGGTATACACGCACATCCATTACTACTAAATTTTATTGTACACATGCATTACGGAGCCTATGTGAGTAGAATAAACGGTTATAGAAACTGTTACTTTTTTATTGGTACGCATGGTGTACTGGTTAGCAAGGTATACACGCACATCCATTACTACTAAATTTTATTGTACACATGCATTACGGAGCCTATGTGAGTAGAATAAACGGTTATAGAAACTGTTACTTTTTTATTGGTACGCATGGTGTACTGGTTAGCAAGGTATACACGCACATCCATTACTACTAAATTTTATTGTACACATGCATTACGGAGCCTATGTGAGTAGAATAAACGGTTATAGAAACTGTTACTTTTTTATTGGTACGCATGGTGTACTGGTTAGCAAGGTATACACGCGCATCCATTACTACTAAATTTTATTGTACACATGCATTACGGAGCCTATGTGAGTAGAATAAACGGTTATAGAAACTGTTACTTTTTTATTGGTACGCATGGTTTACTGGTTAGCAAGTATACACGCACATCCATTACTACTAAATAGCAAGTTCGATCCTCGCTGGTTCCCTATAACTACGCCATCGCCATGCATTACGGGTTTATGTGAGTAGAATAAACAGTTATAGAAACCACCTTTTTTATTGGTACGCATTGTGCATTGGTTAGCAAGCTAGTCTCGCACATCCATTACTACTGAATAGCAAGTTCGATCCTCGTTGGTTCCCTATGAATACACCAGAATAAACGGTTATAGAAACTGTAACTCACTTTTTGTACGCATGGTGTATTGGTTAGCAAGTTAGTACTGCAGATCCATTACTATTGAATAACGATTTTCGATCCTGGCTTGATGCCCCATACTTGTGACTTTATGTCACATCCTACCTGTGCCGAACAGGTTGGATAAATAAGCGTCCCATCGGGATATAATAGTGAGCAAGCTAGTCTCGCAGATCTACTACTGAAAAGCAATTTCGATCCTCGCTGGATGCCCCATACTTGCGACCTTGTGCCATATCCTACCCATGGTGAACGGGTTGAGTAATTATCTTGGGCGTCCCATTGTAGTGTAATGGTTATGAAACGAGCCTCTTTATTGGTACGAATGGTGTAATGGTTTCATATTTTTATCTTAATTCATCTCCAGTTATTCTTCTATTCATTTACTCATCTTAAACACGCTTAGCGTAACGGTTATCGTCGTGGGATGTAGAATCGATGAACTGAGTTCGAATCCTACTATTTTTCTGGAAACATTGTCCTCAATTTCTTTACGGCAACACACACACACACACACACACACACTAGGAACAACAAAATAAGAAAACATTAAACTCCAGAGAAATTTCTTTTCATTCTAGGAAGAGAAAACATATATCCCTATTTCTTCTGCAAAATAACTCCTACTTCAAGAAATCTTACTGTCTCGGCATTTTCCACTGATCCAACAGTCTTAATGTTGTATACCACTTTTATAGTATACGCGTGGTTGTATATCATTCTTAATGTCGTTCTGTATTTCTTCTTACTGCCGATCCTGTTTTGTATCATATTTCTTCTTACTTTGTACATCTTGGTCTGAATAGCTTATCTAACCTATTCTGGGATATCTATCTTCTTATTCAAGATCTGTCTGAGACGTCCTGCGTTGTTATTGTTCTTAATAACAACACAAGACATTACTTTGAGGAATTCACATTTTTATTAAAGTCTTGAATCCGGACCATTCAACCGCGTATGCGAGAATCTAGTTAAGCGAACGAGAGCCGCTATTGCGGCCTCATCCTTCCACGGCTGACTAGAAACTGATTATCTAAACTATTTTCCACGCTTCTCTGGCAAAAAGGAAGCGGCGTCAAATGGGTTGAGGAACGTCACTCATAAATCAAATCCCTGTATTGTTAACTGTTATCTGCTATTTCAATTTCAAATGAATATACCAAGCATAATTAGTAGGATAAGCATAAATTATACAATATTAAAATTGTCCTTCTTCTCCCAAAATATTTTCTTGGACATTGTTCTTTAAAACCTTCTCAGCCTACTCTTCATCTCTCGACTTACCTGGACTCTATGTCCAGTGGCTTCGACCTCTGGACCGGTAAAGTAATTAACAGTATGGTCCCATGGGGCCGTCTCCCCATGCAATACCTGCCCATTGATTTAAAGGGCAGGGCTGAGTTTATTGACCAGTGCATGAGGTACCCTCCTTGAGGGAATGCCGACGGGATCTATGCATTTTTGTGCCTGCCATCCCAAGAGTTTCGGTTTGTGAGTGGTTCCACATTAAACGACCTTGTGTCATATCCGCATAATTGGGAAGCAAGGTAAATAACTACTCTTCATCTCTGTAACTAGTCGTCTGCGAAAAAATCTCTCGTCTACTCTCTATTATCAAACTCATCGACTTCCTTCAATCAGATGTTCCCCGGCTCTTCATTGGTAAAAAATTAGCATTTCAAGGGGAGTAACTCCCATTATTTTTTTAAAATATTATCAAATTCTAAATAACCAAATATCGTAAATTACTATTTCTCTGATTTTTTTTAGATGAGGCTTGATAATTAGTATTATTTGTATTATTCGGACTATTGTCCACATCTTCCTTGTTACTTGTACATCGTTTCGGTCGATGTGTCTTCCGATCTTCTTCAGGAATTTCGCGTGGGACTCTGGAACCTTTTCGGTCTCGGTTAGGTTCAAAGTTCCGTGATGGCTCCCGATTACGACAAGAAGGTTCCCGAGTCCGAGCAGGTTCCCAAGACCGAGAAGGTTCCCGAGTCCGACACGAAATACCTGAAGAAGGCCGGAAGGCACATCGGCCGAAATTTATAAATAACAATGAAGATGAGGACAATAATCCGAATAATACAAATAATACTAATCGTAAATTACTTTCTTTTCTTTCCTCTTTTTAATACTATTCATAGACTTGTTAATTCATTTTTTTTAGATTTTAACAAATTATGACTAGAGGTAAATAACTAAAATAATGATAAAGGTATTTGCGTCTTTGGTGCGTCATAAAAGTCATACAGTGACGCATTTGTTTTTATTTGTATCTTCAACATTTATATATATGTATTAATATATTCACAGGCTTTCTCCTACAATGGACAAAGAACAATTCAGACCAAAAACGCTAAATATCAGAACATCATCGGCAAAGCACCAGGACTTAGCTTCAGAGACATTAAACTCGCAAATTTGATGTATAGTTGTGGAAGTAAGTAAACATTATGTGAAATGTATTTTTCTTTCTTAAATTTCCAAAGTTGTTTTAACACTGTTAAACTTTCTTAGTATCTTCCTAACTGACATTTATTTCCCTCTCTGTTTCTTTCTTTCTTTCTTTCTATATTTCTTTATTTCTTTCTTTCTTTTTGGTTTTTCCTGCCTACAATAAAAATAGATCATTTAAATTATAGAAAATCCTTTTTTTTAAATCAATACATAGAAATATATTCTTTTTAGCCCTACGAAAAAGAAAACCTGCTACAAAAAATTTTGTAAAAAATTTTTAAGAAAATAACTTTTGAATTTTCAAATAACATTTTTCGGGTGTTGAATTTTTTCTTCTAATTTTTTTATGTAGTCTTCTGGATTAGGTCTTGTTAGAAATGTAAAAAATTGGTTATTTCATATAACTCCTACCTAAAAAAAGGGGAACCACTCTGAATGAATTTTATCTGTTAATTAATCTACCCATTATTTTCCCATTAAACTAACCCTAAACCCTAACCCTAACCTCGTCTTCTTTTTTCCTAGTAGATCAGTAAATAAATAAATAATTTATCAGTCAATCAGTGTGGTTCCCTTTTTTTAGGTTGGAGTTATAGTAAATAACCAGATCTTTATATTTAAATGACCAAAGGTTAAAACTTTCCTACAATCATAATTGATTTTTTTTAAAGTTTAAAAAATAAAATAAAATAAGCTATTCATTATGAAATTAACTTCCTAATGAATAAAGTGCTCAAAATTTATTTAAAATTGACATATCCCTGATTTTTGGAAATTGTTTTAGATTAAGATTTTCTTTTTTAAAATTTGTACTGCCTCCCTTTAATAATATTGCTCATTCCAATTATCAACTAAATAAATTTTGTAATTAATGATTTAACTCTTCTTTACAAATCTGTCATTTTGAATAATAATAATGTCATATGTAACTCCAGTCAATATTTTTGTGTGAACCAATACACGCTTGGTGGTGGGGGGATCTTAAGCAAAATTTCTGATTATTCATGCAAATTTATCATTGAAATTTTGGTGCAATCTTAAAAATGCTTTATTTTATTGTTTTTAGGTCATTGTGGAGGAAAATCATGTCCATCTTCAGGTTATTTAGATAAGAATTGCCAATGTATGTGTCCTGGACCAAGTGCACACCAGCCTATACGAAAGTGTTCCGGTAAGAAACTTTTGAAATGTATTTGCTAATTTGAGTCTAATGGCTGACAGTAACTTATGTTTTGAGCTGTCGACAAAACAGTATCGACTCTGATGACCATGTCGGGATTGGGTCTAAATCCAACCTTCCTTACTAGGTGATTAAAAGAAGAAAAAAAAAGCAGCATTTGTAACAGGAAAAGATACTGAAAATATTATTAAAAAAAAAAAAAAGTTTATATCCAAGATACCATTATTTTTGATCCTTTTAAAATCCGTCTTATGAAGCCAAAAATCAAAGAATGAGATTTTTTTCCCAATATTTTAAAACAAAAATGGAAAAAAAAACTAACTTTTAAATAGAACTTATGAGGCCAACAACCTTGTTTTGACAGACCAGGAAATTGTTTTTTTTTATTTTAATAATACAAATTAAGCACTAACCTCAACTCTTTTGCTATCTTCATCTATAATTCTCAAGTCTTGTTTTAACTGGTCAAGGGACTGAAAAATAAAAATAATTCTGGTCTTAAGAGACATATGGTGGTGCATAAGCATCAAATTTTATCATCTGACGCATCTGATTCATCTGAATCATCTCATTCAACGGGGAAGAAGTCTTTTCAATGTCATATTTGCGTCAAACTTTGTAGATCTGCAGCAGGTTTGATGAGTCATTTGAGGGCTCATGCAAGGAAGGGTTCTGGTGGTGGAGTTGTGGGATTGTGAGGGACGGCAATGATCTGTAAAGATTATGCTATTGCTATGTATGTATGTATGTCAGTCCAGGGCTGGCCTGGTGAGTCATCTGAGAAAACATAAGGATAGAGTGTCAAATGCTACTGGCACCTAACTATGATGATAAAAAATAAAAAAAAATAACAGGAAATGGTTTTACTCGAACACGAGTTGACAGCCATTATATCTATGTGTGTATGTCCAGATGAAACTATGAAAATAAAACAATTAGTGACAAAGTAAATATACACCCATTAAATATCACCGGTTCTTGTTTTTTAATGCAAAAATTATGAAAAAATTGATTTATATTCGAAGATATTTAAAAACTGAAATATACACTGAAATAGCATCGAAATTCTACTTAAAAACGTCCAGCATTTGTAAATCTCAAAAGTAAACAAATCAATACACCAGGGTTTCCCTTTCTACTCAGACGACGCAGGGTAGCTGCTTCTAGTTTAATATAATTCTCTTTTCTTTTGTTCCACAGGAGGAGGCGGCGGCGGAGGAAGCAAAGGTTAGTTTTAATAATTTAACAAAATTAATTTCTCTTCCTTTGTTTCTTTTTATCTTTCTCCTTCGTTATCAACTTTTTCTCCTTCTCTTTTCCTTCCTACCCCACCCCTTTAACGTCTTCTTCCTACTCCTCCCCCCTTTAACGTCTTCTTCCTACCCCCCCTCTAACGTCTTCTTCCTACTTCTTCTTTTACCACTGCTCCTTTAACCACTTCTTTGTATTCCCTCTCTTTTACCTCTCCTTCTTCCTACTCCCCCTCTTACCACTTCTCCCCATTCATCATTTACCTTTTCTTCTTATTCTTCCTTTTACCACTTCTCCCTACTCGTGTTTTAACCACTTCTTCATATTCCTCCTTTTACCACTTCTCCCTACCCCACCAGTTACCACTGCTCCCCTACTCCTCCTTTTACCTATTCTTCTTCTTCTTCTTCTTCTTCTTCTTCTTCTTCTTCAATCCGCATTGTTTCTTATCAGTGCCACCCTTTTATGTCTATATATAAAGAGGTAGCATTTAAGGTAATCTGAACCATAGCTACATAAATGAGAGTAACCTCCCCTTGTTTCTTTCACTTTGAGGAAGTCTTATACTTTGGTTTCATTTCATCGTAAATCTACACTGAAAATACAAATTTGTTCGAATCAATACAACTGCATGTTTTAACACGAAAATATCATAAAATGTGTCCCTAATAACAATTAAGCTCATTTCAAATAATGCGCAAGCACAATTAAGAACACATTTTATGATATTTTATGATATTGTCGGTATCAGCCGGACAGCGAGGGAATCTATCTCCTTTTAGCTAGCGCTAGACCAGTGAGGTTTTTTGCTGAGGTGGCGCGCCACACCTACCATCAGTTCCTCACTTTACTGCACAGATCAGATTACCCAATCTGTGCTTCTGATACGCTGAGTTGGCGGGGACCGGTATCGAACTCAAAACCTTGTAGATTACCAAAGCGAGTTCTCAACCGATTGAGCTAACCCAAACAAGAAACCGCCCTGTCGTCTGGGGCATTAGAGTCCACAGACTGCACCTCTGCAGAGGGTTAAGACCCCCTACATGGGGCCGCCTGTTGACCATGGGTGGCGACCCGTGATGCTTAATGATAGAGCCCAGGTAGCTGAGCAGTCCATGGCTTGCAATATTCCACTTTAGGCTTTTCTTGGACTAGACGGGCGGTCGGAGAGGCCCCCTCCGATCAATCGGCTGGCCACGTCAAGCCCTTGCACTTATATGATTGCCCCGACCCTATTGCCCTTATGGCAACCCCCAATCCTTCTTATCATATTGGTGCTAGAAGGCTGTGGCTGAGGGTCTACATGTCCTGGGAATGACGTTAAACTCTATCTGATGGTTAGGTTCCAGTTCTGGAGGTTTGGGGAATGTGGAGCATTGCTCCCTGGTCCATTCTGACCCGGAGTGGTAGTACCTTTTAGGGTGCCATCTATGGTTTGAATAGAAAAACATGAGTTTATAAACAAAATTGTATTATGCATTAAAAATGAAATTATTTCACAACTTTGCCGGCATTAAATGACCCACCGTGGTTGATATGCCGTAAAACAAACCAAACCAAACAAGAAATACAAAACAAACGTGAAAACAGCAAAAACAACACCAAAGAAATAACTTCAGTGTGTGGTGTAGCGTTACTAATTAATAATTTTGACATTTGACTAACCTACTAAATTATAAGACTTATACTTACCTTCCCTACCGGGGGTCCAGTGAGCTTCGACCGCGGGGCTAGATATAGTAAATTAATAGCGTCGATCCCAGGGGGCTATCCTCAGGTAATACCTGTCCCCTTGATTTAAAGAGGCAGGACTGGATCGATGCATTTTTTATGCCTACCACCCATGAGCTTTGGCTTGTGGGTGGGCCCACATAAAAATGTCCTTGTATCACGCCCTCATAAGTGGCAAATACCTCCTTACCTTATATAGTGCGAAGAAGCGTGGTGTAGTAGCTATCATCGAATGAAATTGACTCGGCAGCACGAGTTCAATTCCTGGGCGGGGCTGTTTGTATTTTCTATAGCACCAATACCCTTGGAATAGTATGCATTCGACTATTCTCTCTCCGGCTATGGGTAAATAATAGGGACTGAAGTAAACTGTTGCAGGTCACGTACCACTTAGTACCCTGGTTATGGACAGCTCGGCTATCAGGATCCTATCCTAAAGCATTACGGGTTGCCACCCATGGCCAATAGGTTGCTCCACTGAGGGTAATACCCCTCCGCAGAGGTGCAGTCGGTGTATTCTACAGCCCCATCCGAGAGGTTAGAAGAAAGGATATTTTGGTGGACTGTGAATTCAGGGGCGTAAATTTTTAATAGTCTACCGGACGGATGTTAATGGAATATGAAATGAATTCCAATGTATATATTTTTTAATTTCTTAACTGGACTTAATACTTTTAATAAAAATGAAACTCTTAGGAAAACATAACTTAATAGTTAATTCAGTTATAAGTTGTTTTTTCTTTGTTTTTTTTTTTTTTTTTTTTGGGGGGGGGGTCAAAATAAAGGACATCATTAATTGATTTTGTAGAGATTTAAATTTATGCTGTCCTTTAATCTTTAAAAAAAAACTTTTAAATGAATTTAATTAACGTATTTTCCTTAGAATTTCATTCTTATTAAAAGTATTAATCCAGTTGAGAAATTAAGAATATATACATTGGAGTTTATTTCATATTCCACTAACTTTTGTCCGGTAGATTATGGTAAAAGTTTGCGCCCCTGAATTCACAATCTACCGATATTTTAATACAAAACAATGAGTTTTTTTATATAACGATTCCAAAAAAAGGAGGTTGACTTAATTATTTACACTAATTTTTGTTAAAAATTAAAAAAAAACATTGTTGTACTGAACTTTCCAGCTGTAATTAAAAAAAAATTTTTAATTATCATAATTACAAAAAAAAAAAACAAATAATAATATTAAAAGTAATAAAGTAAAAAAGAAGTATTCATCTTAAATGAAATATAGAAAAAAATCAAACATCATGTTTTTCGGACCCACTAGTTTTTTGGCGAGTAAAATAGGAAAAAGTTATTCCTATTAAAGAATATTTTATTTATTTATTTATATTTTATTTATTTATTTATTCTTTTCGTTTTTTTATAGACTGCGTCGATAAGAATACCAACTGTGTATCCTGGGCTACAAAGGGTGAATGTACAAAGAATCCTGATTATATGTTGGTGAACTGTAAGAAGTCTTGCAATAAATGCGGAGGCGGAGGTGGAGGTGGAGGTGGAGGCACCGGAGGTAAGTAGTTGCTTAATTCCAAGGAATTTCTTATTTATTGATTAATGCTCTTGTTCCTTAATCTTCCGACCGTTATCATCTTGCAACAACACCCTTTGGATTAAAAAAAAAACGAGATCGTCCGAATCATCCAAGATGAAATGCAAAAATGTAAATTCTGATTATCTGGTGTCGCTTATCAGTCGAATTCTTATTTCTAATGAGTATTGTCACCTAAAATAATGGACCATTCCGTTTTTATGATAAAGGAAGAAAGAAAGGGAAGGGAAAGGACATACGATACAGAAGGGAAAGGACATACGATACAAAAAAAATATAAGAAAGAAAGAGAATAGGGTAAAGATAAGAGAGAGCGTGAGTGCGCGGAAGCGATAATGCTAATCTGTTTCAATCGAACATAATTAAAAAATGAAAAGAATGAAAAAAAAAAACGAGTGAGAGAGAGTTAAATCAAGATTATTATACTTTTCACATATTGAACTATTTCACAATAGCTCTTAAGTAAACGTATAAAACGATGTAATAATTAAATTACCATACTGTGGTATATCCACAGGTCCTTCTAGTTTTAATAATCTTGAAATCTATTTTCCGTTCATTGGTCTTTCTTTCTTCCTTCCTTTCATTAGCTAATTCGGTAGAGAATTCGCCGAGGAATCGCAAGGTTTCGGGTTCTATACCGGCCCCCGCTACTCAGTGCATGAGTAGCACAGCTTGGGTAATCTGATCTCTGCGATAAAGCATTTGGGAGCTGATGGTAGGTGTATTCCTCCACCTCAGCAAAAGCAATTAACCTTGTCTAGCGTTAACAAAAAGGGGAATGACTCCCTCGTTGCTCGGCTGATACTAATAATAGGCTACTCCGTAGACAGTCTATCCCCACAAGACTATATAGTCTGAAGACTATTTAGCGATCAGCTCTCTAAGCTGTGGGAGCAGCTTAAGAGCAACGTACGACTAATCGTATTTAATCGTGGTCCGTATTTCTTTTCGGAAATAAACCATCTTGTTACATCTACATGATGATTGTCAAGACCCGTTATGCTTAAGGACGGAATCATGGCCCCTCTTATCAATCGGCTTGTCACATCAAGCCATAGCAAATATAGGATTGTAACCACCCTAATTTCCTTATGGTAAGCCCCAATCCTTTTTATCATATATGTGCTAGAAGGCAGTGGCTGAGGGTCTTCATGTCCTGGGAATGACGTTAAACTCTGCCTGATGGTGAAGTTCCAGTCCTGGGGGTCTAGGGGATGTAGATCCCCCCTTCGTCACCATTGTTCCAGGTTCACTCTGACCGGAGTAATAGTATTTGTTTGAGTCCGATCTATGGATCAAATAGAAAATCTAAGGATTCCATCCAAATGTTAAAAAAATTTGGCCAGAAAGCTTGAAAAGATCGTTAATAAAATTGTTAAACAGGAGACGTGCCTTTTGTTTAATTCTACATGCCTAAATGAAAGAATACTGCCCAAACACACACACACACACACACACACACACACACACACATATATATATATATATATATATATATATATATATATATATATAATTAATGGTGATATTATGATTTCACACTTAACTTAAAGTTTCTTGGTAATCCAATCATCAGATGAGAAGTGGTTGAGATGTCAAAAACCAATCGTGAAATATATATATATTAGAAAAATTTTATATAATCTAAAAAGTTTATTATACATTGAGCTCTTTAGTGATTTAAATATTCACTGTATTTATACATACTGGATCATACAATAATAATACAGTGTATCTAAGAAATCACATATAGAATCATCCCTTGCTACCAAGTTTTGGATACTTCTCATATATCTATCTATCTATCTATCTATCTATCTATATATATATATATATATATATATATATATATATAAACAACACATGTTTCCGCTGTAATTTTGAAAAGCAGCCAAGTAGATTAAACACTGGAACGGAGCCAGGTAAGTAAAGTTCATTAGCAGTAGGTACGTCTTTAAACATTAAATTTCGTGATAGTGAAGTAGATATATATGGAAAGCAAAGCATATTCGTGACGGAGATATCCATTTATTAATTGAGTTTAAAAAAAAAAAATTTTCCAAACTATCGCTACGAATTTTTCAAAACTTTGCCGGTATTAAATGACCCACTGTGTTTGATATGCCGTAAAACAAAACAAATAAACAAACATTTACATGTGTGTCGTTCTTCATTGATTTCACGACGCAACATCTTTGAATAAAATTGAATTTTTTGTTTTCGTCTTCTTTTACCGACTTGTTGAGGTTTTTGTTTTGCATATATGACTCTAGTGTCATTTTTTTTTCAGACTGCGTCGACAAAAGTCCACTATGCGCTGGATGGGCAATGAGAGGCGAGTGTGCAAAGAACCCGGATTATATGCACGTCAGCTGCAAGAAATCCTGCAAGAAATGTGGTGGAGTATCTGCCAGTAAGTAAAATTGTCATTTCTGCAAGATATAAAAATTAAAGTGAAACATTTTAATCTGCGCACCGAAATCTATCAGAAAACCAATAAAATCTACACCTAAAATTTTCACGAAAATGGGTGCTTTTTAAGGCATAATTAGGAGAACTTTGAACAATTGAACTTTGAACTCCGTCAATTCCCAAGAATTGAGCAATAGCTTTGATGCATTCTTCTAATCTACGCATCGACGAAACCAGAAAAGCCAATAAAATCGACACCTAAAATTTTCACGAAAAAAGGGTATTTTGAGGAACTATCGGGGGTTTTGAAGGCTCATATCTCTACCAATTCTTCGAAAATTCTTCTGTAACTCTTCTAAGTATTGTAGAATCCAAACAACTAACAAACTAGTCCAAAACAAACTCCATACAACCCATTATTAGATTTTCTGGTTTTTATTTCTATTTTTCTTTTCTTTTTTGCAGATTGTGCTGACAAGAACAAACATTGTTCGTTTTGGGCATCTTCTGGTGAATGTTCAAAGAATCCAGATTACATGGTGCCTAACTGTAGAAAATCCTGCAAGAAATGTTCCAGTTCAAGTGATCAAAAAGACGTTGCTCTACCCGGAGAACTACGTAAGAAGTTTTCTGATATAGTTTTCACTAACAAGACCAATGGAAATTCCATGGTGGTTGATAAAAGAAAGTACCCGTTATCTTATGCCCCCGTTCTTATGCCTTTTACATTTGCCTGTGTCTCCTTATTCATTTATTTCACTGAAATAATCACCGAGATAAATTATTGTAGATTTCTGTTTGTATTTAACAATTTCCAACTCTCTTCACATAAGCGTTCGTAACATAGTTGACATTCGCGTGCTGTTTCTTGGGTTTTTCTTTTACTCTTCTTTTCTATTTCTTGCACCTCTTCCCTTTCTTTTACTCTTCTCTTCCTATTTATCTTCTATTCCAATTGAAACAGATTATCGAACTGAACGAACAATGCATGAAGATGTTGGCCAAAACGGCGGGAGAGAGACGCGTACAAACAAACATGAACACTACATTGTGTTCGCTTTCTGAAAATGTATTCGGCTAAAAGATCAACAGGAATTTGTTTGAACAATGGGGCCTTCGGATTCTGGAAGCACCACTGTACACAACTAATTACGGCAATCATCCCGTCATAGTGTAATGATTAGTAAGCTAGTCTCGCAGATCAATTACTACTGAAAAGCGAGTTCGATCTTCGCTGGATGCCCCATACTTGTGACTTTGTGTCGAATCCTACCCGTGGTGAACGGGTTTGGTTGTTGGGAGACAAGATAGAATTGTCTCCCTTTTTATATTAAGGAGGGGCTTTCTCACGTCATTAGTCCCAAGACAAGGTGAACCCTAGAATCACCCTCTTTTACAAACACGACGTTTGAAGCGACATACATAATCGTTCGCTTCTCAGCAGCTACCAATGGTGTCTGTCTTTATTCCCAGACCTCCTGAAAAATATTAAGTGGTTTCCACTCTTTTGTTGTTTAAACCAATCTTCATGTTCCTTGAACACCTTGTGACTTTTTGTGGTTTTGGATGGGAACTATGCTATCTATTATTATGTTATAGCAGAGTAAATCAATGATTCTTTGCTAAAGTCTTTTTTTAGTTTAATGACAAAATAAATCCCAAAATATTTCTTTGTTTTAGGATTAAGTTATGTTTGAAAAAAAATTTCATTTTATTTCGTTCTAATTAGTCGTAATTTGTAATTTAGTCAAAACCTCACCTGTCTCTTACTCCACATTCTGCCTGTCACTTTCCCCTCTAATATATATATGTTGATTAACTACTTTTTTATATATATATATTATTTAATAACTATTTAAGATTCAAGGTTATTTCCTATAACTCCAACATAAAAATGGAACCACACTGAATGAATTATTATCGGTTAATTAATCTACCCATTATTTTCCCATTAAACTAACCCTAAACCCTAACCCTAACCCCATCTTCTTTTTTCCTAGTAGATCAATAAATTAATAAATAATTTATCAGTCAATCAGAGTATGTTGGAGTTAATCTTTTAATATTTCTATCTTTTTTTTTAATTCTCAGAATGCATTGACGAGAATGTTCAGTGTCCTGCCTGGGCAAAACATGGAGAATGTCAAAAGAATCCAAACTACATGTTGCAGTATTGTAAAAAATCCTGTAAATACTGCAAGGCTACAAGTTATGCCGTTGGAACTGTTGCAAGTGAGTATATCATATGACAGAATTCCGAATTCAATCCTCGCTAAATATACCTAACGGAAGATAACAGAACGTCGCGTATTAATATATATATATATATATATATATATATATATATATATATATATATTTAATATACCAAGCGTGTTGGTAGATCCTAGCGGAGAGAAAAAAAAACAGCAGAAAGTTTGATTGTAAAAATATACTACCGAACATCAACCAGGAAGAAAAAATTTTTGAAAAAAAGAAAGGACCAAGATATTCGTACTAACAAAAAATAATCTATTGGTACAGTATTTGGCCAAAAGAAATAAACAATTTATATGCATATATATGTATATAAGATATATATATATTCATATAACCGCTATGAGAAGCTAATATGTAAAAAGTGCTCGATACCTAAGTAGAGCCAAGTAATAAAGATAATCTAATGAGTCAGACGAACCTACTATTAGTTTCGCATAAAGCTCTTCAGGGCTAAAGTCCGACTTTAGCCCTGAAGAGCTTTATGCGAAACTAATAGTAGGTTCGTCTGACTCATTAGATTATATATATATATATATATATAATTCTTTTACTTTTAAACTCTACCGGTATGGAAAAAAAACAGGTAATTGAGTTTTTCAAAATAAATAACAAATTTCAAACTGACATATGGGAAGAAAAAAAATTTAAAAAGAAAAGACCGCCACATCCGTACTTTTTAAAATAACCATCAGCATTTGCCAAAAGAAAAAAAACACCGGGGGAGTTTTCTAAGTTTTATATGTAGAAAGTGCTCAATTAAGTAGAGCTTATATGTAAGGACCTACATGAGTTAGACACTATCTACCTAGGTTTCACCCGAATGGTTCTTCAGAGTCAGAATTATCCTGAAGAACCCTTTAGGTGAAACCTAGGTAGATAGTGTCTGACTCATGTAGGTCCTTACACACACACACACACACACACATACATACATATATATATATATATATATATATATACACACCTATCATCAGCTCTTAACTTTACCGCACAGATCCCTGTGCTACTCATACGCTGAGTTGGCGAGGGCCGGTATCGAACTAGGGAACATTGTGGTTTCTAGCCAAATCCGGTCCTTTGGCCTAGTGTCGCTCCCTACTTGTGGCAGAGTTGTTGTATAAATACATACAAACTTCAAGTTTATTAATTTGCAAATTGAATTGGAAATTGTTTTATTCTTTAATTTAGGGAATTCTTATGACAAGACAATTTTTTGCGAATATATTATACCCAAGTGCAAATCCTGTACGAGGCTGTTTGCATTTCACATAGCGTTATAATGTTAGAAAAGGTGTTAATCCAATTTTACCCCTCCAACTATGAGTAAATATAGTTCAGAATGGGCTCTTTAATCATGGTTAGGTAACCAGTCTAGGAGAAAGTAAACCTTGTTAAACTCCACTTAAGAAATTGGTCCTGCTCATGCTTAATTTCAAGATTAACTTTTAGTTAAGTATTTCCTTCAAGTCTCCTAGTGTATATAAGTATTGAGAAAGTCTTTGCATAGCTGTTACATATCCCTATGCCAATATATAAGAATTTATGATCTATTCGTAAAATACACAGTGCGAATCTGTCAGGTCTACCGGTGGAACAGATATAATGTTGCGAAACCCTAAATCTGTAAGGATACTGGTGTAACATCACTAATGACCTCCTTTAGTGCATTTCGGCGATGTTTTACGAGACTGCTTTAATTTTGTTACTTATTTTATTATTATTTTGTAATAATTCATTTATATTCGTTTTCTTTTTTCAGAGTGCAATGATTACAATGCCCTGTGTCCGCTGTGGTCAAAGATTGGAGAGTGTCAAAAGAATCCAGCCTATATGATGGCCAGTTGCCGTAAATCATGCGGAATTGTTCGGCTCATCTTGAAAAGAAAGGTAAGTTGCTCGCTTTGGTATAAAAGAAGGCACAAGGCCAGCAACTGTAGAGTGATAGAATATTACCACCAACAAATTTTTGCCATACCATACAGGCGCGCTTAGCTTAGCGTAGTGTTTATCGCCGTACAAAATGGAATCCCGAACGAGGATATTTGCATTTCACTTCTAACTAATGCCATTGGGAATGACATGAATCTATCTGTTCTCCTCCCAGCTATGGGTAAATAGTAGGACAGACTCCTTCGTCGGGCGATAGCAAAAAGGAATAGACTCACTCGCTGTCGGGCTGGTACCGCCTACGATAAAATCGTGTGGAAAAGGAACTCTTAAGAAACAACTAAACAAAAAAAGTAAATATGAATGTACAATGAACGCGATTCTCAAACGTTTATGTATAAATAACTCTAGACGTGTTGAAATACCGTTAAAATCAATCGGTATCTATATATTAATATTCATGTTCCTTAATTGTCCGACCGTTACCATCTTGCAACACCCTCTGGGTAAAAATGAGACCCTCCAAATCGTCCAAGATGAAATGCAAGCATGTAGATCCTGATTATTGAATGTCGCTTATCCGCTGAAGTCTTATTTCTTATGAGTGTCGTCACCTCAGCTAAATAACAGACAAGAAAGATAGAGAATATGGAAAATATAGAGTGGGGTGAGCGCACGGAAGCGATAATATTAATCTATTTCAATCAGCAAAATAAAAAGTTGAAAAGAATGAAAGAAAGAAAAAAGTGAGAGAGTTAAATCAAGGTTATTATACTTTTTACATATTGAAGTATTGCAATAGCTCTTAAGTAAACATATCAAACGTTGTAATAATAAAATCATAATACTGTGGTTTATCATCTGGTTTTGCTAGTTCTTTTATATTGTACTAGAAGCGGCTACCCGGCGTTCCCTTGGTAGAAGGGAGTTTTTTTTTAAGTTAGTCTCGCAAATCGATTATTACTGAATCGTGAGTTCGATCCCACAGGATGCCCCATTAAAATCCCCACGAGAAAAAAAACATTGCGTTGATCCAGCCAGTCTGAAAAGAAAAATTAATGTCTACTATTTAAAATATTAAATGCAAAAAAATAAAATCCATGCTGTTATTATTTGAATTTTTTAGTTATGTTCATGAATATAAATCAAATCTTCATTATTTTGACTCAAAAAGCAAAATCTGCTGAAAGTGAATATGTAACTATATTTTCTTTGTCATTAATTGTTTTATTTCGTAGTTTCCTCCGGACATACATCTTATTATAATGGAGATTGTGTGTTTGTCTGTCTGTAACCGAAACTAAATCTCTACTCAAGTCACAATTCCCTTAGTTATTGACATCACATTCACCATGAATTTATTTTTTATTTAAACCTCAATTATTGATAAAATTGTTATATCTTATTAATACTGTTGGTTCTACATAATAATAACATGCAAGTATATTTATATATACAACAAATAGCGGTTTACAGTGTAAACGAGAAGGCTAATTTGCATATTGATATTAAGAATGTGATTTTAATAAATATATGCTTAATATTATTGATTTCTAATTGTTTGGTTTTCTCTTAACGAATCTGAGCAAAAATCTCGGGTATAAATCTTAAAAGAAATCCATAAACCAGACGAAAGAACTGTAATTTTATTAAATAATTTATAATCTAACTAAATAGATAAATTAGGAAAAATGAAAGACGGGCGTGATGGCAAATGATGGAAGAGTTAGATTAAAAGCTGTTCTATTTTTCGATTATACCCCCTCAGTTTATCATTTTCTAAATAGTTTCTAATTTGATACAATATTTTATTACATCAAAACCTAAATTCTTGCACCCGAAGGGTGCATATATTTGCTAGTACATACATATATACATATAACTGCTTTTTATGTATGTACTAGAAGCAGCTACCCAGCATCGCCTGGGTAGGGGGAGGAAACTCTCGTGTATTGATTTGTTTACTTTTGAGATTTACAAATGCAGGACATTTTTAATTAGGAATTTCAATGTTATTTCTATGTATATTTTAATTTCTAAATTTTTTCGAATAAAAATCAAATCTTCATTATATTTGCTCAAAAAGCAAAAACTGGTGATATTTGATCTGTACATATATATACTTCGTTGTTTAGTCTTTTATTTTCGTAGTTTTATCCGGACATACATACATACACACCAATTGCCATTTATATCTTATTATAATGGAGATTGTGGGTGTGTATGTCTGTAACCGAAACTATATTACTATTCAAGTCACAATTCCTTTTGTTATTTACATCACATTCTCCATGATTTTATTTTTATTTAAACCTCAATTATTAATAAAACTGTTTTACATCATTAAGACTGTTGACCATATCTAGATACTAATAACATGCAATTGTATTTATATATACAACAAAATAGCGGTTTACAGTGTGAATGGGAAGGCTAATTTGCATATTGATCTTAAAAATGTGATTTTAATAAATATATGTTTAGTATTATTGATTTCTAATTGTTTGGTTTTATCTTATTGAATATGAGCAAAAATCTCGGGGATAAATCTTAAAAGAAATCCATTAACAAGAGGAAATAAATGTAATATTATTCTTTACTTCCTATTTTAACTAAATAGTTAAATTAGGAAAATTTACCAATGAAAGATGGGAGTAAGGGAAAATGATGGAAGAGTTAGTTTCGAAGTTGTTCTATTTTTCAATCATACCCCCTCTGTTCCAAATATTTTTATCTGAATTCTTATTCAGTTTCATTAGCCTTTCTAATTTAACATGATATTTTATTATATTAAACTTAAATACTTGCACCCAGAGGGTGCATATATTTGCTAGTATGTATAAATATAGATTTCCTATTTTCATTCATTTCAGATGTATCCTGTTTTGATTTTCATAATAAGTGCTCTCAGTGGAAAGACCAAGGCTTTTGCACCAGTGTATTCTACAAATATTATATGACTACAAATTGTCAATTGTCTTGCGGTGTGTGCAGTTAAGTTGAATACTTGGAAGACTTTAATTGTGGTAAGTGTGGAAGAACATTTAAGCAGAATTGAAAAGAGAATTTTATGTTATTTCGCATCCAAAAATCTACCCTACAAAACGGTCTTATATATCCAATATAAATGATAAAGCAAAATAGATGATTGAAAGACTTACCAGTCTGATAGAGAGGGGAAATTGAGGATATCTGGTATCTTCTATTGAGCCTATCTTCTCATAGATAATTTCTAGTCAACTGATAGTGAAATTGGTCCGAAGGTGTAATACAAAGCTATATGTTGCATAGTTCAGTGGTTCTCAACCTTTTCTTTTTACCTATGGTCCCCTTTGATTCCTATTTTATTCTGGTGGACCCCTCATAGCAATTCGATGTTTCAAAGTCCTATTGTATTTTTATAATCAAATATTTTTGGTTGCCTGGACCAAAAAATGTTGAACGGTCCTCAGGTAGACCTATTTTGGACATGTCTATAAAAATGGTAATACAGATAAAAGACATAATTGGCTCGCGGTAAAATGTATTGTGGCCCGCGGCTTCAGTCTTATAATGCATTATTTACGGCCCACTAGAGCAGTGTCAAACAGGGCACGGTTGAACTCTGAATTCAAACCTATTAAACTCCGTCTATATCGCATCCTGCTTGTGCGGAGGGGGTTGGTATATATATATATATATATATATATATATATATATATATATATATATACCAAGATAATAATCCAAAAATCAGTTTGAGATGACACAAACGTATTTTAATAATTATTCAGTGTCATCGGACTGGCTTTGAGAGTGTGGGTTTTCGGGTTGTTAGCTACGGAAAATCAATTTACAGAATTTCACACCTTAAACCTTTCGTTAGTTCTTGATACACCTGCCTTAGTTGGAGGAAAAGTTTTGTCTCTCCCCAGTCACTCCAAACTATTACATGACACTCCATCAGCCACATTGCTTTCGGGAGCGGGACATTCTGCCTACTTTACAACTTTTCAACTAATTATATGAGTCAGAAAATACATTTGCCATTGGCCTAACAAGTAGTGTAATGGTTAGAAAGATAGCCTCGCAGATACATTAGTACTGAAATAATGAGTTCAGTCCTCACTGGATGCCCCATACTTGCAACATTGTGTCACATCCTACTCGTAGCGAATACCTACCCCAACGAGACTATATTCAGAGATATAATCACTCAGCAACTTTAGAAGGCAACCAACTATCGTGTTTGTATAGCATTTATTCTAAGACTAACAATATAAACATCCTTCTTAAAGAGTCAAGTTTGAGAGATTTACCAGTATGATGGAGAGGGAAATTTAGGATAACTGGTATATTCGATTGAATCAATCCTCTCAAAGATAATTTCTGGTCGACTGATAGTGAAACTAGTGCGAAGGTGTCTATTGAATATCGGCGCCAAGACTTCCGGGTGCGTCAGGTGATTGCCAATTGTCCAATCATAGAAAAAACCTCCTTCACTTAACTCCATACATAGAAATAAACGTATTTTACCAAACCAACATAACCATTACATTTAAACATTGATTATCTGTTTTCTATCAAATATGAATTTTAAAATATTCTAATAATTTTATCAATGTTTTTTTTCCAGATGCTGACTCTAACGTTGGTATACATGAAACAGTTATCTCCCTTGTCTACAAAATCGTCAACTTTATTGCGATATTTTTTCCTGTATTTCAAGAAATAAAACAGTTATTTACTGCACGAAAACGTTTTAATGAATCAAATCATTACAAGCTCACCTAATAAAATTCCTTTTAATATTATGATATACTAGCAGGACATGTGGATATACCACAGTATGATAATTTAATTATTACAACGTTTGATATGTTTACTTAGCTATTGCTAAATAGTTCAATATGTAAAAAGTATGATAATCTTCATTTAACCCCCCCTCTCTCTCTCTCTCTCTCTCTCTCTCTCTCTCTCTCTCTCTCTCTCTCTCTCTCTCTCTCTCTCTCTCTCTCTCTCTCTCACTCTCACACACTTTTTAAAAATTATTTCTGTTCATCATGTACGATTGAAACAGATTAGACTTATAACTTCCGCGCGCTGACCCCTCTCCCTATCTTTCTTCTACAATCTTTCTTTCTTTCTAATTATATTTTTCTGTGTAGCATGTCCTTTTTCTCCCCTTTCTTTCTTTATACTAAAAGCGGAATGGCTCATTATTTAGCTGAGGTGATGACACTCATAAGAATTCGGCGAACACCAGATAATCAGGTTTTACATTTTTTGCATTTCATCTTGGACGATTTGGACGGTCTCAGTTATAACCAAAGGATGTTTTAAAATGATAACGGTGGTACTTTTAAGGAACATGGGTATTAATATATAAATTGTCAAAACCCCAACTCTCTGTATCGTATATGTGCTAGAAGGTGGTGACCGAGGGTCTTGGTGTCCTTATATTGACGTTAAACTGTGTCTGGGGGTGAGGTTCCAATTATGGAGCTGTGTGAAGTACCTCTTCCTTGCTATTACTCCCAGGTCTGCTCTTATCTGGAGTGGTACTACCTGTTAGGTCCTATCTATCGATTAAATAGATTAACGTACAATTTTTTTAAAGGTGTTTGAAAAAAGGAGTAAGAAAAAAAATTTGGATACCCAACCAGAATAGTTAATATAATAATTTAATCATTACAACGTTTTTATGTTTACTTAAGAACTATTGCAAATAGTTCAATATGTAAAAAGTATAATAATCTTCATTTCTCTCTCTCTCTCTCTCTCTCTCTCTCTCTCTCTCTCTCTCTCTCTCTCTCTCTCTCTCTCACTCTCTCACTCTCTCACTCTCTCACTCTCTCACTCACTCACTCACACACACACACACACACACACACTTTTCTTTTTTTTTCTTTCTTTCCTTCTTTTCATGTTCGATTGAAACAGATTAGCGTTAACGCTCCCGTGTGCTCATCCCCTCTCTCTATCTCTCTACTACTATCTTTCTTTTTTTCTTATTATATTTGGCATAAAATAACCAAAGGAGTGGCATGCCGTAAAATCCAACCAACCAACTAATTAACACACCACATGAGGTGCCCACTGTTTTCAATTGTAAGTGAGAAAATATGGAATTATTTGAAATCAACAATGTTTTGTTTTTTAATGCGAGAGAGGTCAAGAAACTGAATTAACGACGATATATTGTTGATTTTATATATATAAGCAAGAATGAGCTCATAAGTGACGTTCTCTTGTGGAAGCCAACACACGGACATGCTAGTGTGGGCCGCCCATCAAGGACCTACATTGACCAACTAAGCAAAGATGCAGGTTGCTGCGCAGAGGACCTCCCTGGGAAAATGAATGATAGGAAAGGTTGGCGAGAGATTGTCATGGATATCCGTGCTAATAGCGCGACATGATGATGATGATATATATCATAAAAGTATCGAGTTTGAAGCTGTATTTACCGAGATAGAAATGAACAATGAATGGAACGTTAATTTTTTCAGAATACAAGGTGTGTCAAAAAATACAAAAAGTTTCGATACTTTTTGACACACCTTTTATATATATATATATATATATATATATATATATTAAATTTTTACTTGAAGGCACTACAACGCATGTATCGCATAAATCGATACTTTTTCATATAGAAAATAAACTTGACAAGTGTAATCCAGTAAAGGATGGCTCGATGTGTAGAATCCGTACAGACTGTTTCGACTTATTAAGTCTCATCAGCGGTATATACTAACGATTTTCCGTCGAAACCGGACTTCAGCAGACGCAGTGAAACACTAGTGAAACACTTTTATCGCCTCGGCCACAGTACACAGCTGACCATCCTAGCGGAATTAAGCTTGTCAAGTACGGTATTCTACACATCGAGCCATCCTTTACTGGGATTACACTTGTCAAGTTTATTTTCTATAAGAAAAAGTATCGAATTTTATGCGATACATGCGTTGTAAGTGCCTTCAAGTAAAAATTTAATATATACTTTATCAGCAACGTTTCTAAATAAACAAACATCCAAAAATCTTATATATATATATATATTAGATAAATTGAAATCTGTTAATTTTCTTTGCTATGTCTTCGACATAAAATAATACAACGGTTATCATGCCGTAAACCCAAACAACAATACGATTCGAACCTGGGACCCTTTATAAGAACTTTTAGTTTATTATGTAATATAACAATTGTAAGTGAGAAAAGTTGGAAGGGAGGTCAATAAATAGAATTGCTGATATATTGTTGTTTATAAGATTAGCTTCAAGGCTGAGAATTTGGCTGGTGTTTAAATGTTTCTAGGAATATGATAACCTAAAGGGAATGATGAACAAAATAATTAAGAAGAGGGGAAAAGGGGAAAAGAGATAAAAGATAGAGAGAGATAGGGGAGGAAAGAGAAGAGAAAGAGAAATAAATGTAAAAAAGAATAAAAATTAGAGAAATTTTTAAAAAATCAAAAATGTTTCTAGCAATATAATAAAGATAATCTGAAGGGGAAAGAACAAAACAATTGAGGAGAGAGGGAAAAAGAGGAAAAGAAAAGGAAAACATAGAAATGCAAGAAAATAAGCACACTCAGAGAGAGAGAGAGAGAGAGAGAGAGAGAGAGAGAGAGAGAGAGTAGAGAAAGAAAAGAGAGAAATAAATGTAAAAAAAAGAATTAAAATGAGAGAAATAACCACAAAAAAAATCAAAAATGTTTCTAGCAATATAATAAAGATAATCGAAAGAGAAAGAAGAACAAAACAATTAAGGATAGAAGAAAAAAGAGGAAAATAAAAATAGAAAAGGGAAAGATTAAAGAGGGGAGAGAGAGAGGGAGGGAAGAGAGAGAGAAAAGAGATACATAAAACATAAATAAATAAAAAAGAGTGAGAAATTCTGGGTGTGAGAAGAGAAAGAGACAGACAGACAGACAGTCTCAGTAGTAGATGTTGGGAAATAAAGAAATGAAAATAGAAGTGCCAGATGTGTGTGTGTGTGGAAGAGAGAGAGAAGAGAGAAAGAAAGAGAGAGAAAGAAAGAGAGAGAGAAGAGAGAGAGAGAGAGAGAGAGAGAGAGAGAGAGAGAGAGAGAAGAGAGAGAGAAAGTTTCTGAATGAAAAAGGAGAGAGAAGGAGAAAAAAATACATAAAACTGAGGAGAAGAGTGTGAAATTATATATATATATATATATATATATATATATATATATATATATATATATAATGTAAAATAAAAGGAAATTAATCCGACAGTGTGAATTTGATATATTGAAAACACAAATGATGTTTACAAATGCTTGGGATCATCAGGAGAGAATGTGCACCGTTTCGGGGCTTTCCTCTCAATGGAAATAAATCCGACAATATTAAGAAATTTGAAAAAAAAAAAAAAAACAAAAAACAAGTGTTCCAAAATTAGATGAATTTATTCATCGCCGCTTAAAAGTTTCGGTTTCTTTAAACCTTCATCAGGATGTATTAAGGGGTGAAGAAATTGATGGATATATATATATATATATATATATATATATATAATATATATATAGAGAGAGAGAGAGAGAGAGAGAGAGAGAGAGAGAGAGAGAGAGAGAGAGAATTAAAAGAGAATAAAAATAAAGAAATCACAAAAAAATAAAAAGAAAGGGCAAAATAAAAAAGGAGAAAGTTGATAAGAATAAATAAGTTACCATTTGTTATCATAAACATTGTTAGTGACTATCATGTGAAAAAATAACTTTTCTTTTATCTCTAATGCAAATCGAGTACAGTGTTACTTTCATCTCCGAGTGTCCCAACTTACGAGTTTTCCGAGTTACGAGCTGTGACTCAGTGGATTTTTTGCATTGTGTTTAGAGCTAGAATGTGATTTACAAGCGAGCTTCAAATACGCTTAACTTGATAAATTTATTAAAACATTTAAGTTTCCCAATTTATTACGCCAAATAAAAATATCATTTATAAAAGAAATAGTTGGCATCTTTCCGTCTATTGAAGACGATGCGTAGTGTCCACTTTTTTATCTGCAACTGCGTGAGTGGCTGAACAGACCAATTTTTGAATGGCAATCTCTGGTGCAGTGATTGCAAACAAACGGTGATGCTTGCTGGAGATACTGTTGTCTCTCCTTCCTTATGGCTCTCTTTTCTGCGGCGGCTTCTTTCCTCTCTTTTTCACTCCTTTTCGTTCCTTGTTTGACGAGGAGGCGCCAGGTCGTACGGTCTTCTGCATAAGCCTCCCATATGTTGATGTCGATGCGGCATGTCTTCATCTCTCTCATTCAGACATCTTTAAAGCGCAGGCGTGGTCTCCCTACTGGTCGGGTACCCTCTACTAACTCACCATACAGTAAAAAGAAATAAACATTAAATAATATTACAACATATAAAGAGTGGCCGGTTTTGTTGAATCGGTAGAGCATATGTCCAGGAAATCGCAATGTTCCTGGTTCGATACCAGTCCCTGCCTACTAAGCGCATATAGTAGCACAGCTTGATTCATCTGATCTGTGGGACCATATTACCTTAAGGCACCCCTTTTCAATTTCGTGTCATTAGGTAATTTTTTCATTTACACCGTCAATATCCGGTTGTTTATTAGGGGTTAGGGTTAGAACCCCTAACCTTAACCCCTAACAAACAACCGCATATTGACGGTGTAAACTTAAAAAATGACCTAATGACACGAAATTGAAAAGGGATACCTCAGCCAAAGAACAATCTCCCTCAAGAAGAAGAAGATTTAACGAAGAAGAAGATGGAGAAGAAGAAGAAGATTTAACGAAGAAGAAGATGGAGAAAAAGAAGGAAGAAGATGAAGAAGAAGAAGATTTAACCAAAAAGAAGAAAAGGAAAAGATTTAACAAGAAGAAGAAGAAGAAGAAGAAGACTTAACGAAGAAGATTTAACGAAGAGAAGATGGAGAAAAAAAGGAAGAAGATGAAGAAGAAGGAAGATTTAACCTAAAAGAAAAAAAAGGAAAAAGAAAGAAGAAGAATTTAACAAAGAAGAAGAAGAAGAAGAAGATTTAACAAAGAAGAAGAAGAAGAAGAAATCCAGAATGGTTAAAAATAAGGTGTATTACCTTTTGTACAAAGAAATACAATAAGAATAGGAATCAAACGCGCAGTTCTTCGAAGCAGTAACAGCCAATCTATTATTAGCAAGACTATCTACGAATACCGATGTTTTGTTTGTATCTTGCTATTTATACCTTTTGTCGGA
This sequence comes from Doryteuthis pealeii, assembly GCA_023376005.1. NCBI lineage: Eukaryota > Metazoa > Mollusca > Cephalopoda > Myopsida > Loliginidae > Doryteuthis > Doryteuthis pealeii. The sequence continues at coordinate 68,246,896 of CM042154.1, forward strand.
CGAGTGCAACTTCTTTTAGGAAATCATTTCCTTCACAAGACTTCACTCGAATTATTATCGGTTTTGCGACCTGCAAAAATACGGGATGAGTACAAGATAGAGGTTAGACGGCTTTAGTTGTTTCATAAAATAATTTTTCCCGTCACCTTTTCACAGTTCATAGATAAAAAAAAAAGATAAAAAGAAAATTCTATAATTCCTCAAGAAACATGGGACCCATAAAATTTCCAGGGGACTCATGCAAATCAAATCCGTGCGTTCCAGGACGCACTAAATTAAAAAAAAAGTTATCAGCATCAAAGCTAAATGTACTAATTTACTCTAGTATGAAAAAGAAAAGAAAATAGAGTGGAAAAAATAAATTCGACTTGTTGAAGAGAGGGGGGGGGTCAACAATGTCGTCGCCGTCACAAAATCTATAGCACAAAATCCGTTGTCGTCGCAAAACCACCAACTCAAACATCTTCAGCAAGCAGCTGAAAAATCGCAACTCCTGCTGTCGTCACCCCACTTCTACTTATACAATTTTTCTTTCAACATCCGGGTGTCTGCACCACGCGCACGAGATTCTCGAGCCAAACCCGACCGCTGGAATCATCATAGCCATCATCCGGGCACCTGGCGCTTACATCCGGGACTGCAGCTTCTAGACTTCGGTGACAATGTTTGCATTCTGAAGGAAGCGGGTTCGATTCTACAGTCCGACATGTCAGCCAAAGCCTAGCCCGCTTCCTTCGAGAATACGGCAGGCCTTGACGTTCGCCACTCACCTCGTGTTCTCTGTCACATTTACCTAAGCATAGAGTAAATTCTATAAGACCTTTTCTTCATACTGGAATAGATTTTACTGGTCACTTGTGGATTGAAAATGTAAGAAAAGGAAAATATGTTTCTTTTGATATTTACTTGTTTCAATGTGTGAGCTGTACACATGGAATTGGTAGATGATATGTCTGATCATGTTGTTGTGTTTTGCTTTAGTGAATTTTTTAAATGTATATGGAGTTCCTACCAACATATATTCTGACAATGCTCGTTTCTTTTTTGCAGGCTGCAATTCGAATTATTATCGGTTTTTCTGGTAATCAAATGTCTTATTATAATGGAGATTGTGTGTTTTTCTGTCTGTAACCGAAACTATATTCCCACTCAAGTCACAATTCCCTTAGTTATTTACATCACATTATCCATGATTTTATTTTTATCTAAACCTCAATTATTAATAAAATTGTCTTACATTATTAATACTGTTAACTATGTCTACGTACTGATAACATGCAATTATATTTATATATACAACAAAATAGCGGTTTACAGTGTGAACGGGAAAGCTAATTTGCATATTGATATTAAAAAATCGAATTTAATAAATATGTGCTTAGTATTATTGATATTGTTTGGTTGTATTTTAATGAATATAATCAAAAATCTCTTCAATGAATCTTAAATGAAATCCATTAACAAGAAAAAATAACTGTCATTTTATTCTTTACTTCCTCTTTTAACTAAATACCTAAATTAGAAAAAATAACAATGAGAGACGAGAGTGATGGAAGAGTAAGTTTCAGTTGTTCTATTTTTTATTATACTCCCTCTGTTTCAAATCTTTTATTATACTCCCTCTGTTTCAAATCTTTTTATCTGTATTCTTATTTAGTTTCATTAGCCTTTCTAATTTAATACAATATTTTATTACATTAAAACTTAAATACTTGCACCCGGAGGGTGCATATATTTGCTAGTATATCTAACATATTAAATATTTTTCGTGAGGATTTAAAAAAAAAATTGTTGTAGTATACACACAAATCGCATTGTCTTGGGTTTTGTCTAACTACATTCATGGGCCGGTTTAGTTCAGTCGGTAGAGTATCTGACTAAGAACCGCAATGTTCCGGGTGCGATACCGGCCCTCGCCAACTCAGCGTATGAGTAGCATAGGGATCTGTACGGTAAAATGAGGAGCTGATGGAAGGTGTGGCGCTGCATCTCCGATACCAAAAAATATTTTCCTTGGTCCAGTGTTAGAGAAAAGGAGATAGACTCCCTCGTTGTCTTGCTGATACTGACTTTAGACCACTCCGACGATTTTTTACATTTAAATTAGGGGTATTTTTGTTGGAAATAGATTAAAAGACACAAATCAAAGAATAAGGAAATTTAGGAATATTAATTATGACATTAATTTCAAATGTATTTCTTCTGTTGATAACCCAGCAAACTGAGTTACCAGAAGAATTACAAGATAAATAGCAAGATACAAACAAAACATCGGTATTCGTAGATAGTCTTGCTAATAACAGATTGGCTGTTACTGCTTCGAAGAACTGCGCGTTTGATTTCTATTCTTATTGTATTTCTTTGTACAAAAGGTAATACACCTTATTTTTAACCATGTCCATTAGTTGTCCTACGGTCATTGTTTGCGATGGACGTTACTCCAAGGAAGCGTAGAAAAAATTGTAACGCTGCACGAACACATATGTGTATACATGAGTGAATATGACTAAGGAATGAAAAGGAATGAATAGATAAATAAAAAAGAGAGATAAGAAGATATTTGATATGCGAATGAGACGATCAGACTGAGGATGGTTTATTTCTGTCTAATTTTTCATTGTTATTTTATTTAGAGTAGGCGTTTAGTTACATTGACTTTGATTATTTATTGTAAATCAGAGGCAGAGAGTCTGCGATGATTTGTTTATTTGTTTGTTGTTCATTTATTTTATTTAGAGTAGGCGTTTAGTTACATGGACTTTGCTTTTTACATTTTACATTTCTTACATATATATACAGCCAAATCTCGATCCCAGCGAGTTGAGTTTTAGTTTGGAGTTTTTGAGTTTGAGCTAGTTTTCGGCCAGCAGTGAGTGAGTTCACCTTTAGAGAGAGAGACAATCTTATCAGAAGTCTTGATTGGATAGAGGTGGTGCGTTCCCCCTCTCGGGCGCCCGTACAGAGTAGAAGATGGAAAGGATGACTAAAGAATGAATGAGAGTCGTATACCTCATCTCTTGCCATTTTGAATGTTAACTCTACCCTGTTTTGCTTTGTTGGTGATTTGTTCTCTCTCTTCTTTGTTTATTAATTGTTCACCTTTCGGTGGGGGGGGGGGGTCCACCGGGGCACTTTATCACGGACACATGGATCCTAAGTATGGCGGACGACACGAGATCATGGCCAGAAAATTGGAAAGTGCAGAAAATGTGCAGAAGGTAATTAGTAATGACGTGCAATAGCCCCCCGGTGTAATATGTTGTTTTTTTTTTCATATAGATTATATAGAATTTCGTTTTTTTAGTAACATATCTTTAATACAATCTTTTCTTTAATAAAAATAACGCCCTCATTAGCCAGTGAAATGGGAGTATTCATTTTACATCTATAGATTTTAAAACATCATCAAAAATCATAAATTTTTGATATCTCATTCCTTAAAAAATAAACTAACGATTAAAAGAAATAAAGGGTTACATGATATATGGAGTGGTTAATTTGCATTCTGGTTTTAACTAAACCGGTTTTAATAAATAATTACTAGGTGTTATTGATCTCTAATATTATTGTTTTATTCTCCAATGCATTAAAAACAATCCTATGAATGATTTTATATAGAAACCAATTAAAATATAATTAAAATAAGTGTATATGCGTTCATATTTAATTTCGTTAGTCTTTCTAATTTAATATATTTCATTAAATTAAAAATTAAATACTTAAATACTTAAATATTCTTGCTTGTAAATCCCAAAAATAGTAGTTCGAATACACTGATTCTCAAACAATTCGATGCGTTTTTTGTAGAACGATTTGTCTTTGACCTCAAAATACGCCTCAGTTTCCGATATCACTTCTTCATGTGATTGGAGCCAAATCTCTTTCCCTGGATCATTCTTTTGAGGTCTGCAAATAGACAGTAGTCACTGGGGGCCAAATCTGGAGAATAGGGTGGGTGCGAAAGCAATTTGAAGTGCAATTCATGTAGTTTTGCCATCGTTGCGATCAACTTGTCATGGTGCATTGTCTTGGTGAAAGAACATTTTTTCTTTGTCATTTGTGTCCGTTTTTTTGGCGATTTCTTCCTTAAAACACACCAATAATGCTATATGATATTCACTATTTTTGGTTCTTCCTTTCTCAAGTTAAACAATGAACCTTGCGCGTCCCAAAATACAGAGACCAAAATTTGATTTCTTATGTTTTGTCTGACATTCTGAACGCTATTAATTCGCCTCCACTCAAAGATATTCAGAAGGTTCTAATTCAAATGTTATTACATAAAATTCTTGACTTTGTCCCCAATATTATAGTTCTGTTTCTCTAAATTTCTTTCCGTCCTGTCGGCTGGGGCTTTAGAATGCATCGACTGCACCTCTGTAGAGGGATAAGACTCCCCCAAATGTGGCCACCTGTTGGTCGTGGGTGGCGACCCGTGATGCTTAAGGTCGGAGTCTTGGTGGATGAGCAGTCCATGACCTGCAACACTCCACTTAGACCCTTACTTAGGCTAGACGGCCGGTCGGAGAGGACCCCTCCGATCAATCGGATGGTCACGTCAAGCCCTAGCACCTATATGATTGTCCAACCCTACTGCCCTTATGGCAAGCCCCATCCCTTTTTATCATATGGATGCTAGAAGGCGGTGGCTGAGGGCTTACATGTCCTGGGAATGACATTAATCTCTATCTGATGGTGAGGTTCCAGTTTTGAAGGTTTGGGGAATATGGAGCACCCCTTCATCACCATTGCTCCCTGGTCCACTCTGACCCGGGGTGGTAGTACTTGTTAGGGTCCCATCTATGAGTTAAATAGAAAATCATGAGTTTATAAACAAAATTTGATTATCCATTAAGAATGAAATTATTTCAAAACTTTGTCGGCATTAAATGACCCACCGAGGTTGATATGCCGTAAAACAAACCAAACCAAACAAATCTAAATTTCTTTGGTGAGGAATTTCCGTCCAGAACTAATCTTTTGAGTCAGGAACATAGAGACCTATTTCTTGAAAAAGATAACACCCAACTAGGAATCGCAAGGTTCCTGATTCCATATCGGTCCCCGCTAACTCAGCGCATGAGTACCACAGATTTTGTAATCTGATCTGAGCAATGTGTGGTACTCCAATTCAGCAAAAAAATCTCATTGGTCTAGCACTAGCGAAAAGGGGATAGACTCCCTCACTGTCCGACTGATACTGATAATAGGCAACTCCGCCAATTTTACTTTTTATGGCATATTAACCTTCGTGTGTCATTTAATGCAAGAAACGTCCTTGTAGAAGAACAGTAGTTGTACTATTTAACCCATAACTGGGGGTAGAGGGAGTTCATACTTTTCCAGGGGTATTAGTCTGAAAGTGAAAATACATACCTTTCCCAAGGGTATTAATCCGAACTGTGTAAATTATTAGTCTGTGAGAACAGGGACGTGATTTACAACAAAGTGATTTTAATAATGTTATTAAAGTTGACAATTCGGTGCTCATCAAAAATCAGGACAAAATTCGACCTTACTGGTTTTCAGGTACACTAGTTGATGTTACTTCTTGTGAAGATAATTATATTAAATCTGTCTTGGTTAAGAGATCTGAGGGTAAAACTGTTACATTCTCTTGAATACTTATGTATGTTGGCATCCATCCGTCTGCTAAAGACGATGGCATAGTGTCCATTTTTTTAATTGCATCTGCATGAGTGGTGAACAGACCAATTTTTGAATAGCAATCTCTGGTGCAGTGACTACAAACAAACATTGATACTTGCTATAGTTGCTGTTGTCGCCCCCCCCTTCTGGCTCTCTTTTCTGTGGCGGCTTCTTTCCTCTCTTTTCACCCCTTTTCGTCCCTTGTTAGACAAGGAGGCGCAAGGCCCCTCGGTTTTCTGCACCAACCTCCCATGTGTTGATGTTGATGGGGCATGTCTTCATGTCCTTCTTGGAGACGTCTTTAAAGCGAAGGCGTGGTCTCCCTACCGGTCAGGAGTCTTCTATTAAGTCACCATACAGTAGGTCCTGAACATTTATATCCTTTGAAATTACCACTCATTTTATCAGATTCCCTGTTTCCCGCTGAATAAATTTAAAAT
>CM042154.1:68257984-68280484 GCA_023376005.1 Doryteuthis pealeii
AAAATTTCATACGGTCGGATTAATTTCCATCTATTTTTCATATATATATATATATATATATAATATATATATATATAATAGTTCTATCACTGATATTGAGTACTACTAATAATATCGTCGCAAAATAACTCGGCCAACCACTAACTCACCAGAGAGCTAGTGATAAACATATATTATCATAATATATATATATATATATATATATATATATATATTATATTATATTAAAATTGTAAAATCACCAAGTGTCGTAATTCATGGAAGAATCAAAACTATAGAAATGGAGACTTTTTTAATTCAATCTTTTAAGAACAACTTAAAAAAAAAAAATAAGCACATTAAAATAAATACGATATTTATTATAGAGGTTTGCCTTGCAATTTTTTGAAAATCAAATTTCAGTTTAATGCAATTGACATAGTTGAAAGAAAAGAAAAGAAACATTTTTATACATATATATATATTTACCAACTCCTCCACACGAGCAGGATACGACACAAGGTCAATTTCTTAAGCGGAATTTAACAGGTTTGAATTCAGAGTTTTCCTTCTCCTAGACTGGTTACCTAGCCATGCTTAAAGAACCCAGTCTGCCCTGCTATTTACCCATAGCTGGAGGGAGAGTAGGATTCATACCTTTCCCAAGGGTATTAGCGCTAAGTGAAATGCAGTTACCACGTCCAGGATTTGAATTCGGGGCGACAAGTCCATTTCCTATGACTTTAACCATTACACCACGGGCTTCCTACTTTTATACATATAACTTAACTTTTCTCCATCTCGAAAACAATGTTTGTAAGTACTTAATTATTTGGACAACGCATTTTCCTTACAAATAATAGTCACTTTGTTTTAAAGAAAAATAACGAAACAGTTTGTACGATATTCTTAACACCGAGTAATTCTTTGCGAAATTCACTTGTCATTATCTTCTATAATTATCGAATTTAATGCGATATGCGCATTGTAATTGCCTTCAAGCAAAAATATAAATATTAATATATACTTTATTCAACAATGCGTCTAAAAAAATAAACAAACATAAAAAAAAATCTTATTAGCCCTTTTAAAGTTATTAATTAAGCTTTAACTTCATAGCTTTTTTTTAGTTTTTTTTTAGTTTTTTTTTTTTTACTATTATCGATTTTTCATTAAAAGAAAAAGAAAAGAAAAGAAGAAAAACAAGAAGATTTTTTAAAAGGGTATTTAATTACCACGGCCAGCAATCACCGCCACAATTCTGGATGTAAGTTTCCATCTCGCCTGTCTGCGGTTGCATTATTGTCGTGTAAGTTGTCAATTTATTTAGAACTGGAATTGTACTCAATACATTGAACATTCCAGCAGTTGAAATTTCTTCTTGTCCAACTTTATTCATGCAGGTATGGGCTGGAGTTCTACGGTCATCCATAATACCAGGTTTTTTCCAGTGGTCGAAGTTTGTCTCTAAAATATACCAGCCATCAGCCTTGGTCATTTCCCACACATCATCAGCTTTTGTTTGGGAACGGGTGATGACACAGCCTTCGGTCGAATTAACCCCAGCGAGAATGAAATATACAGGGGCAAGGATTTCATCGTCAGTCAACATTTTCTTAGCCTCGTCATAGCTATCTGTTTCTGTCAGTGCTTCTCTGGTTATAAAACCAGTCCACTTTGCCTTTCGGTCACCGGTAAGCCACTTTCAAGATACCTACAAAACCTCCATTCTTGGTTGTGCGTTTGTCTAAGGATAAAGACATGACACCTGGCTTGACACCGGTTAGTACACCTATGTAACCGGCGAAATTTACGGACTTAAACACGGTTTCATTATCCTTCTGGAAATCAAGATTCACAATCATTGGTCGAAGGAGTTCGGTAACATACCACGTATGATTCTTCAAGTCCCACCCCATTAAATAACCAAAATCGAGATTCCTGCCGTGATACAGGGTTCCGTTTGAATCCTCGGCTACGATCGAGGTGCACAGAGTAAACACTTCGTAGAATATGTTGATGAGGACGATCTCACCGTCGTTCATGCCAGTATACCAAATCAAGCCCTTGAGTTCTCCCTTGTAAGGTTCGGGTAATGTTTCGCTCAGATCACCAACGAAATTATCAACAAAACTGATGATGGCCTTGCCAAATCCACCGAAATTACTGATGAATACTTTAAGCGCCCCAATCAGGACCTTCAGTTGGTCTTTATATTTCAAAGCGACTTCTTTCCATCTTTCTTCTGGTGGCAAATTCAAGTTGATGACCATTGTTGGTACTTCTGTATCATTCCCTGGGGGGTAGGCATCTTCTCTGCATTTGCCATCAAAAGGCGACTGGGCTGAGCAGACGACAACAAGAAGAAGAACAACGAGACACCTGCTTACAATCATCTTTTTTTTTTTTCGTTGAGTTTCACCTCTGATTACGTTAAGAGAAAAACTGAAGAGAATCAACAACACCAACACCTTTTATACAACAGCATTGTAGGTCACATGATTTTCTTATCATCAACTCGTGAGTGACCAAATGTGATAAAAGTAAAACCCCGCGTCCTTTATCTTTACTAGCAAATATATGCAGGTATTTAAGTTTTAATGTAATAAAATATTATGTTAACTTAGAAAGGCTAATGAAACTAAATAAGATGCCGATAAAAAGACTTGAAACAGAAGTGAAACAACTAAAACTTGCTTTTTCTTCACTCCCGTCTTTCATTGGTAAATTTTCATAATTCAACTATTTAGTTAAATTAGGAAGTAAAGAATAGAATTACTGTTAATATTGTTAATGGATTTCTTTTAAGATTTATTGGTGAAATTTTTAATATCAATATGCAAATTAGCCTTTCCATTCACACTGTAAACCGCTATTTTTTGTATATAAATACAATTGCATGTTATTAGTATGTAGATATGGTCAACAGTGGCACCATTGATATAATCGCGTCGATCCCAATCCCCCAACAGGGCTATTGCCCAGTATGCCGACGGGATCGACGCAATTTTCACCTGCCACTCCATGAGCTTTTAATTTTGTGCCTGACCCGTACAAGTAAATATCATGTAGATATGGTCAACAGTATAATAATGTAAAACAATTTTATTAATAATTGAGGTTTAAATATAAATAAAATCATGGAGAATATGATGTAAATAACTATGTGAATTGTGACTCGATTAGTAATATAGTTTCGGTTACAGACAGAAAAACACACAATCTCCATTATAATAAGATGTTGAAAAATACAAGATGAACGTATATTCTATTTTCTTTTTGTTTTTACACCTGAACCTACACAAGCATTATTTTGTCACATTTAGGGGGATCCTTCAGTTTATAGTGGGTTTCACGTGACCTCTAGTAGGGCCGTGGTTGGACTATTTGACCATTTCACGTGTGTCAGATAAATTCCAATAAGTTTTCTAAATCCTAATAGAGGGCTAAAGCAGTTACATTGAAAACTTGTTTGCACAATTAGCTAAGTACTCAGGTATGTAGGGATTACTTTCCTTACTTGCCACAGGTCTTCTATTTGACGCTAGGGGACACGAAGAGTAATTACCTCCCGTGTCTGCAAATAGCTACTAGGTGGCGTAGCTAGCAGCATCATAAAAGAAGAAATGACAAACCCTCTTTTACCTTCTGCCTTGACAAGGAGTAGCAATGCAACAGTTGCGTTCCTGTCCACGACAGGGAGCTTTGAGCTCCGACAGCCTCGTGTCGCATGAACACAATAACATGCTTGACATGTAATGTCTGGCACATAGTCTTGGGCTGGTTGACAATAAATCGATCTCCCACTCTCCCTCTGCCTGGAGTTGGACGCTGGACTTCCAGAGGCAAAATGAGGAAGAATTTCGAGGACCCTTCAGATATAAGCATCATAAAAGAAGGAGCGACAAATTCAAAACCCTTTTTGATCTTCTACCTCGACAAGGAGTAGTAACGCACCAGTTGCGTTCTTGCCTATAGACAGGGCGCCTTGCGCTCCAGCGAGCTCCTGTCGCATTGACACGGTAACGATTTAAGTATCTATATCTTGCTTTTCTACCCGCGAGATATCAAAGATTTAACACTTTCTCTACTAAAATAAGTCGGTTTGTTGGATATTGCTTTTAACGAAGGTTGTGGTTGTGTCAAGGTCTAGTGTAGATTTACACTCCGCCTTTGGGGGAGGGGGTCTTCTTTATTACAATTTATTAGATTTCTATACTTGTTGGAATATTTTGATATAAGGTGTGCTGGAATCGACCACTTAAACTTATAGACACTGCATGGGCCGGGGATTCATACGAGGTTAGTTAACTATTTAATCGCCGATCTTGAGAGCCCCTCGGTTGCCGTATTCGACACGGACGGACGGATCAGCAACCAAGGATTCTCCCTAACACTAAGGAACACAAGGATTCTACATATACTAAGAAATATAAGAATTCTACACAACACTAAGAACACAATGATTCTGCATAACATAAGAAACACAAGGAATCTCCACTGTAATATGCTCTCACCAAAAATGTCCACAATATCGTAACAATACTGATGGCTTCCAGTAGGCAGCCTATTGACTAACAAGACTACCTTTCCTTTTCCTTTTATCTCTCTCTCTCTCTCTCTCTCTCTCTCTCTCTCTCTCTCTCTCTCTCTCTCTCTCCCCTCTCTTCTTCTCTCTCTCGACCATTCCTATTGGATATCGCTTCCTGCAAGTCCTCCTCACGACATCCAGTATCCATACAGAACTGATGGTTTCGGTAGGCAGCCTATTGACCTTACAAGACTACCTTTTCTTTTTTCCTTTTTCTACTCTCTCCTCTCTCCTCTCTCCTCTCTCTCTCTCTTCTCTCTCTCTCTCCAACTGTTCCCATTGGTCATTGCTTCTGGCAAGTCCCTTTCACGACATCAGTATCCACCACTGAACTGATGGCTTCCGGGAGGCAGCCTATTGACTAAACAAGACTGCCTTTTGCTTTTTTCTTTTCTCTCTCTCTCTCTCTCTCTCTCTCTCTCTCTCTCTCTCTCTCTCCAACCTTCCTATTTGGTCGTCGCTTCTGACAAGTCCAACTCACGACATCCAGTATCCACACTGAACTGATGGCTTCGGTAGTCAGCCTATTGACTAACAGACTGCCTTTTCCTTTTTTCCTTCTTTCTATTCTCTCTCTCTCTCTCTCTCTCTCTCTCTCTCTCTCCCTCTCCTCTCTCCCATTAGTATTGGCCATCGCTCCTGACAAGTCCTCCTCACAACATCCAGTATCCACACAGACTAACAAGACTACTATTACCGGACCTACGGAATTTTTTAGGTTGCAGCGAGGCATTGTTGCAAACTCCTACCTTCCTTTGATATCTTTTTCCCCTTTATTCTCTTTCCAAATCACTAATAATTCTTTATTACTTTCTACCTCTTTATTTAGTTGATTGATTGATTCATTCCTTATTTTCGTTCACAATGATGAAAATTCCTTCTCCTCTTCCTCCTATGTGTTACATAATTCATTGATAATCAATGAATTGTGTACGTACTGTAGTAAGAATATTTTGAATCAGAATTCGTTAGATTCAAAATAACGGGGACCCAGTGGAAAGTTACATCGACGGTTATTGATGGGTAGTGACACTCCGTTTGACCTTCCGGTAGCGCACGATTAGATGCGTGAGAAGTTTAGTTTAATTGCGACGAGAGATTCAGAGTGAGCGGATGCATAGGTCCGCTCGCCCTGAGAGTCGCACTCACCATGTGGTTGAATATGGGCTGGGTTGTTTTAAATAAAAGCTTAAAAGAAAAACAAGTCTTGTCAAGTTATTGAAACAAAAATGACCAGCCCGAAGAAATGAGTGCGAGCGAACAAGAAGTAAAATCAACCTGGAGAAACAGCCCGAGAGTTAGACCTGAAGAATATGGCGATCGAGTTAACAAGTAAAAGCCATTCATCTCATCTCATCTCTACTCATACTCTGTCTGTCTGTATCTGTCTGTCTGTCTGTCTGTCTGTCTGTCTGTCTGTCTCTCTCTCATTATATACCCGAGATGTGGGTATATAACACCTTCTTGGTAAGGCTGAGAACATCTCAGTGCCTTCATGTTGGCCTAAACATCAAACTCACTCATCTTGCTTCTTCTACAGTTTTTGGTATGATGGACCAATAAAATATATTAATGGATTTACATCGTTCCGTTTCTAGTCAGACTGAGAACTTTTTAATGTTATATAATTGATAATTTGCATATGAATTATGTACTGTAGTGTAGAAATTTGAAATAACGGTAATTTCTGAATCATGGAAAAATACAGATAAACGATTGACAGAACTTTAACCTTTTAATTGTCCTCGGTTCTCATTGGAGTCAAACATTATTAATCGACGTTTCATTCCGTTTATTTTCCTTTCGATTTCTTCCCTTTTCCTTTTTCTTTTTTTATCTCTCTCTCTCTCTCTCTCTCTCTCTCTCTCTCTCTCTCTCTTCTCTCTCTCTCTCTCTCTCTCCAACCGTTCCTATTAAAAGTCCTCCTCACGACATCCAGTATCTACACAGAACTGATCGATGTATGTCTTTGCTGGTCGGTCCACTCTTGTGTGTCCACCAGTCGGTAATCTGAACATTAGCTACATAAATAAGAGTAACCTCGCGTTGTTTCTATCACTTTGAGGAAGCCGTCTGTTTTGGTCGGTCATTTTCATTTCACCATAAATCTACACTGAAAATACGAATTTGTTCGAATCAATACAACTGAATGTTTTAACACGAAAATATCATAAAATGTGTTCTTAATTGGGCTTGTACATTATTTGAAATGAACTTAATTGTTATTAAGAACACATTTTATGACATTTTCGTGTTAAAACATGCAAATTGATTTTAAAAAAAATCCGATTCAAAAAGGCAAAAGAATCCTAAAATAAAATCTCACGAACTTTTCTTTTTAAATTAAAAAAAAATCCTTCTCATTTTTTAATTATTTTTTATTCTATTTATTTTATTTTTTTTATTTTTATTTTTTCCTACTTGACTTTTTTTTTTTGCTAAGTCAGGTTAGTAATTGTTTTATTTCATTTATTTAACGAATCTTGAAATATTTTCTAAACTACACATAAATATTTTAGTTCAGAAAATATTTAAAGATTCGTTAAATAAATGAAATAAAACAATTACTAATCAGACTTAGCAACAAAAAAAGTAAAGTATTTTGAATCGGATTTTTAAAGTTAATTTTAATTTCAAAATTTACTTTGATGTGTTGCAAATTGTCGTCAAAATTTTCCGTTTTAATTTTGACAACGATTTGCAAGATTAGCCCCATGAATCATGTAACTCGTTCTCCTCATAACATGTTGCAGTCCGATTTTTTCACACTGTCAACGTAATAAGACCTACCGTCAAATGCTCTGTCTTTCACGATCTAGATGTAAAAAAATAAGGACCATATGACCTTTAGGCACCCCTTTTTGATCTCTATTCAGAAGGACATGTTTTTCATTTACACTGTCAATATCCGGTTGTTTGTTAGGGGTTAGGGTTAGGGTTTAGAGTTAGGGTTAGGGTTAGTTTTATAATTTTTAAAAACCTCTAAAATCGTCTGTTAACAAACAACCGGATATTGATGATGTAAATGAAAAACATGTCCTTCTGAATCGAGATCAAAAAGGGGTGCCTAAAGGTCATATGGTCCAAAAATAAAAAATAAATTCGCTTTGCGTGACTTCCTGAAGAGCCTTTTCTATTGACCATATATATATTTACCAACCCCTCCGAACGAGCAGGATGCAACACAAGGTCAATTTCTTAAGCGGGTTTGAACAGGTTTGAATACTGAGTTTTCCTTCTCCCAGACTGGTTACCTACCCATGGTTAAAGAGCCCAGTCTGTCCTGCTATTTAACCATAGCTGTAGTGAGAATTGGATTCATACCTTTCCCAAAGGTATTAACACCATGATAATGCAAACAGCTTCGTCCAGGAATTGAACTCGGGTCGACGAGTCCATTTCTTACGACTCTAACCATTAGACCATATAGGATGCGGTCAACGTAGAAGAAATTGTGTCCCTCCCAATTAATCCATTATTTGGAAGAGATGTTACATAATTGATAGGTAGCCGCGTGCTAGAATTTTATTACAAGCTACTAGGGTTAGTCAAAAAGTAATACCATTTTGTTTAGGACAGGTATAATTACCAACACAGGAACATCTATCATACATCAAAATCAAGCTGGTTCTCTGTGGATCACATACCTATTTCTCCACATAGTCACTGTTTCTCTTAATAGCAGTGTTCCACCCTCAAATGAGAGCATGTATCCCTGCCCCGTAAAATTCTGTTGACTGTTCTTTGGGCCACTTCTTCACCACAGATTTCATTTCCTCGTCGCTGGAATAATGTAGCTTCTCAAACCCTCTTTAATGAGATCGAAGAGATAATAGTCTGAATTCTAGTGACGAGGAAGTAAAATCTGTAGTGAAGAATTCTGAGTATATAACACAGGGTTGTTTTTATTCAATATATTGACGATTTTGACTATAAATTAAAAACTTATTAGTAGACTTATGAAATCATTGAAAATATTGTGACGTAAGCTATGACATAGTTTTGGTTACAGACAGAAATACATCCAATCTCCATTATCAATAGATGTAATTATTACTATGTTTGATATGTTTACTTATGAGCTATTGTAAAATAGTTCAATATCTAAAAAGTATAATAATCTTGATTTAACACACACACACACACACACTCTCTCTCTCTCTCTCTCTCTCTCTCTCTCTCTCTCTCTCTCTCTCTCTCTCTCTCTCTCTCTCTCTCTCTCTCTCTCTCTCTCTCTCTCTCCTTCTTTTTATCTCTTCATTATGCTCGATTGAAACAAATTAGCATTATTACTCTCGTGCGCTCACTCCATCTCTCTATTTTCCCCTACTCGCTTTCTTTTTTTCTTTCTCATTATGTTTTTCTGTGTAGCATGTCCTTTTTCTTTCATTTCTTTATAATAAAAACGGAATGGTCCATTATCTAGCTGAGTAGATGACACTTTCATCTGAGTGGTTTCATTTTTAACCAGGGGGTGTTGCAAGATAATAACGGTCGTATTTTTTTAGGTCCACCAGTATTATTATATAGACTAGCAAATATATGCACCCTCCGGGTGCAAGTATTTAAGTTTTAATGTAATAAAATATTATATTAAATTAGAAATTATGAAATTAAATAAGAATACAGAAAAAAATATTTGAAACAGAGGGAGTATAATAAAAAAAATGGAACAACTGAAACTTACTCTTCCATCACTCTCGTCTTTCATTGTTATTTTTTCTAATTTAAGTATTTAGTTATAAGAGGAAGTAAAGAATAAAATGACAGTTATTTTATCTTGTTAATGGATTTCATTTAAGATTCATTGAAGAGATTTTTGCTTATATTCATTAAAATAAAACCAAACAGTTAGAAATCAATAATACTAAGCACATATTTATTAAAATCACATTTTTAATATTAATATGCAAATTAGCTTTCCGGTTTACACTGTAAACCTCTATTTTGTTGTATATATAAATATAATTGCATGTTATCAGTATGTAGACATAGTTAACAGTATTAATAATGTAAGACAATTTTATTAATAATTGAGGTTTAGATAAAAATAAAATCATGGAGAATGTGATGTCAATAACTAAGAGAATTGTGACTTGAGTAGGAATATAGTTTCGGTTTCAGACAGATAAACACACAATCTCCATTATAATAAGATTTAGATTTCGCCCTCAATATTGTTCTTCTACAAAGATGGTTTTGACATTAGAAAACCTGCGACGGTTGAAATGCCATTAAACAAAGAAACCAAACCAATGTATGTCTATGACATATATCTTATTTTCCTCTAAAAAATAATTGCTAGAAATCTTAATTGTTGAAAATTGTAATCTATGTGTGACAGAAAAATTTAGGATACTGAACAATTTAATTTTGAATAATTACAATAAGAATAGTTTAAATAAAAAAATCTGAGATATTTAGGACATGTCCACATAAGAAAAAATTCTTCCTAAATGCATGGATAAGCGAAACCCAACATCCACCCTGAAAGATGAAGTTACGGATTCTTACAAGACTTTACCATCAGAAAACTCAAATATAAACAGACTTTTAAAATATGATTTCGGATATATTATTCAATAAAAGAATGCATTTTCAATAAGGGAAACTCACCATCCACCCCAAAAAATTAAATTGAAAAACGTACAGGATTTAACATCAGAAAATTTGAAAAGACATACATATTTTAATATATGAAATTGATTAAAATAATCACAATTAAAAACAAATTTTCAAAGGGTTAAAGGGAGATAACTTTATGAGTTTTTTTATAAAATACAGGAATATTTTTTAAAAAAATTCAAAAATATAATCGAATACATAAAGAGTGTCCGCAATAATCAACCGACGTAATTTGCGGTCCATAAACATAACAACACAAAATCTCTTCAAATAAACACCAGGAGATTAGCAAGCCTGGCGATGGTGAAATAACCTGAAACCTGGGTAGTTGCTTATAAAAAACTTTTATATTCAAAAAATTCAACAAATAAATAAAGCTCCTACGAATTTGTGGTTGAGCACTGTGATTTCTTTGTTTCATCCCAAAACAAATTTTTAAATATATATATATATATATATATATATATATTATATATAATATATATATATATATATATATATATATATTATAATATATATATATTATATATATATATTATATATGTGTGTGTGTGTGTGTGTGTGTGTGTGTGTGTGTGTGTGTGTAAACAACTTTTAGCTATTTTCAGCCGACAGTATATTTGGGAGAATATGTGCTTTTAATTTTAGTCAGACCTAATTTTTTTGAAAGTTAATTCATTTATGGTTAATTTTTGAAAGTTAATTCATTTATGGTTAATTAAAGTTAAATCCCGCCTAATTAACCATAAATGAATTAACTTTCAAAAAAATTAGGTCTGACTAAAATTAAAAGCACATATTCTCCCAAATATATATATATATATATATAGGTATATGTAAAAACAAAATTTCTTTTGCGATGAAACAAAGAAAATACAGTGCTCAATCACAGTTTGTAAGAGCTAAAATTCAAAAAAATTCAAATTTTTAAAAATAATAACAGCGTTCGAAAAAATTAACCGACGTTATTTACAATCCTAAATGTGACTTTGAGTAAAGAACCACAACAAACACCATTGGATCTTGCTCCTCAACCTGATGATTGCTTTTAGCATGAAACCGCGGTCGTTGATAATGAACATTGATCTATGAAAACATTGTAAAATAAATAAATATATATATATATATATATATATATATATATATATATATGTGTGTGTGTGTGTGTGTGTGTTTGTGTGTTTTGTGTGTGTGTGTGATTGTAGAATCACAATGGATCCTAGTCTGTGAAAGAATTAAAACTGAAGAAATAGAGAATTAGAACAAAAATTTAAAAGAACTTAAAAAAAAAAAAAAAAAAAAAAATAATACAATACATAAGCTATTTGCTGTAGATATTTGCCTTGGATTTTTTATCAACAAGTTATGTTCAGTTTTTATCAGGGTGCTAATCACGTCTTATACATTTTTCCTCTGATTTCTGTCTTGTTTTATTCCACAACAAAAAAATATAACCGACCTTCAGCATTTAACTCAACATAGTTTTTAATTAAATGTCGCAATTCTAATGAAACATGAAAATCTAAACTTTGTCGATTCCTGAGTTGCAATCAGTGTTTATTGATTGAAAATTCCAAATTCCAATCACTGCAACAACAACAAAAAATTATTCGTTCTTTTATTTAGTGGTTTGGAAATCTAAATTTTGTGTAATTACTTACATGTTCTGGCCATATTGTTTGTCGCAGTAAAAATAGTTTCTCGTGCATTTTACAGTAACTATCATAAACTTTAAAAGAGTTTTATAATTTGCTTGAAGGATTGTGTTTATATTGGTTTTGTGGTTGATTTTGAAGGCTATCACAATGCAATTGTAAAGAAAAATGACGCAACTATGATGTTGTTTGTTTACCTTTTATTTATTCATAATATTTCGAGATAAAGATTCATTCGTCAGAAGATTTCTGAAAGAGTCTTTTTTTTTAATACAAATATGTCCACTTTTTTTTCCATCTCGACAACAATTTTCGTAACTTGTCAAATTCTTGGGACCCATCTTTTTCTTTATAAATAAGTTAGTTTGTTTTATACAAGATAACAGCACTTTTAAAGTTATTAATTAGACTTGAACTTCTTAGCTTCTTTTTTTCTTTTCTTTGTTCTTTTCTTTTCTTTTTTTTTTCTTTTTTTGCTGTTACGAATTTTTCATTGAAGATAGAGAAAGAAAAAAAAGAAAAGAAAAACAAGAAGGATTTTTTAAGGAGTGTTTAATTACCACGGCGAGCAAGGATCTCCACAATTCTGCACGTAAGTTTCCATCTCGCCAGTCTCCGGCTGCATTATTGTCGTGTAGGTTGTCAGTTTATTGAGAATTGGCATTGTGCTTAATACATTGAACATTTCAGCAGTTGAAATTTCTTTCTGTCCAATTTTCTTCATGCAGGTATGGGCCGGTGTTCTACGGTCATCAATAAAAAGGGGCTTTTTCCAGTGGTCGAAGTTGGTCTCCAAAATATACCAGCCACCAGCCTTGGTCATTTCCCATACATCCTCAGCTTTTGTTAGGGAACGGGTGATGACACAGCCTTCCGTCGAATTAACCCCAGCGAGAATGAAGTAGACAGGGGCCAGGATTTCATCGTCGGTCAACATTTTTTTACCCTCGTCATAGCTGTTTGATTCGGTCAGTGCTTCTCTGGTTATAAAACCAGTCCACTTTGCCTTTCGGTCACCGGTAAGCCACTTCAAGATACCTACAAAACCTCCATCCTTGCTGATGCGTTTGTCTAAGGACAAAGACATGACACCTGGCTTAAGACCGGTCAGTACACCAATGTAACCGGCGAAATTTACGGACTTAAACACGGTTTCATTATCCTTCTGGAAATCAAGAATTCACAATCATCGGTCGAAGGAGTTCAGCCATGAGCCAAGTGTGATTCTTCTTGTCCCAGCTCATGAAAAGACCAAAATCGAGGTTTCTGCCGTGATACAGGGTTCCGTTTGAATCCTCAGCTACGATCGAAGTGCACAGGGTAAACGCTTCGTAGAATATGTTGTAGAGGACGATCTCACCGTCGTTTATCCCCGAATACCAAACCATACCCTTGAGTTCACTTTTGTAAGGTTCGGGCAATGTTTGGCTCAGATCACCAACAAAGTTATCGATAAAACTGATGATGGCCTTGCCCAATTCACCGAAATTACTGATAAATTGTTTAAGACCTCCAATCAGGACCTTCATTTGGTCTTTATATTTCAAAGCGACTTCTTTCCATCTTTCTTCTGGTGGCAAATTCAAGTTGATGACCATTGTTGGTACTTCTGTATCATTCCTGGGGTAGGCATCTTCTCTGCATTTGCCATCAAAAGGCAACTGGGCTGAGCAGACGACAACAAGGAGAAGAACAACGAGACACCTGCTTACAATCATCTTTTTTTCTTTCTTTCGTTGAGTTTAACCTCTGATTACGTTAAGAGAAAAACTAAAGAGAATCAACAACACCAACACCTTTTATACAAACTGCCTTGTTGTTGGTCACATGATTTTGTTATCATCAATTTCTGAGTAAGCAAATGTGATAAGCGTAAAATCCTACTTTCTTAGTTTGCAATTTCATCCTTTATCTTTCTGCTGAAAAATACTGGCTGAACATTTATCAAATAAATTCTGTTAATAATTTTTACGGTTATTTCCTATAACTCCAACCTAAAACAAAGGGGAACCACTCTGAATGAATTTTATAAATTATCTATTTATTTATTGATCTACTAGGAAAAAAGAAGACGGGGTTAGGGTTAGGGTAGATTAATTAGCAGATAACATTCATTCAGATTGGTTCCCCTTTTTTAGGTTGAGTTATAGGAAATAACCATTTCTACTTTTTAAGAAGTGTTCTCTTTTATGCTTTCGAAAACTGACAAACTGGATGTACTGTGCTGAACAT
The DNA here is from genome assembly GCA_023376005.1 of Doryteuthis pealeii. NCBI lineage: Eukaryota > Metazoa > Mollusca > Cephalopoda > Myopsida > Loliginidae > Doryteuthis > Doryteuthis pealeii. Next base: position 68,272,067 of record CM042154.1, read on the forward strand.
TTTTATTCACTCTTAAATACGTATTGCAACTTGTCAATTTGTGGGGAATTTTATATTTGAATGTAATACTGGTTAAATCCAAAGTTTTGACGGACTGATTGTACCTGATAGGGCTCCATCTACAGCTTAATTTTTTTAAATGAGTTTTAGAGAATTGAGTTTTAATTTTTTTTAATGTAATACCCATCAAGAACAAATCGTCTTTGGCATAAAATAATCCAACAAGGGTTGAAGTACCGTAAAACCCAAGCAACCAACTTAGCCTGTTTATAAATATTCTTTTACTATAACATGCTCTACCGTATGCATCCCATTCTTCTGTAAATTTCACACAGTTTGCACTTCTCAGCCACCAAATACTGGATGACAGACTTCTGTTCCAGCCTGGGGCAATCTGATTTGAATTGCCTCAAAATTTATATTTTTGTAAGATTAAGTTCATTTCTTTCTATGAACCAATTCCAAATAATGTAGAGTTTACATTTATGGAAAAATCTGAAAAAAAAAATATTTTGCTTTTTTCAAAACAAATCTCCTTATTTATTGAATATTTAAGCTTTTCATAATTGCATTTTTTGACCAGTTTTTTTCTTCCTTTCCTTCTTGTGATTCATCAAAACTTTCTAGGTAGGATAACCTTTAAGTGTTACAATAAATAGTTCTGCATAAATGGTATCCTTCGGTATTTGTCCATCATCCATTCGGCAGACATGTAACGTTGGTTTAAAGTTCAACATACTTGGATACAAATAACTCCGACAAAGGTTAATAGACAAACATTTAATAACACAGCACATGGATAACAGTAGAATACAACGTTCATAATAAGGTAAACAGAGTTACACAAATAAAGATAGACACATTCATGAAAGATACAGAGTATAACATAAAAGAGTACAGACATGAGACTAGCGATAGTCCATGCTGTAAAGAACTTACAGTAATGTAAGGGGGGGCGGAGCCCCACGAGAGGGTTTAGATAGAATCTACCCCATGTGGCTCGTAGTTGCTGAAAACTATCAAGAGAGCGAAAGGCTTTGAAACCGGCGCTTTTATACTGGTGCCCTAGCGGGCATCATCAAACTAAAAGGGGCAGACAACTCCACCCGGCGAATACAAACTAACGCTACAGACATGACCCAGCCATCGGGAACATGAACTTCTGAGGATATGCTATATAATAAGGAAGTTACTTCATCACTGGAGGGACATGATCACTAACATAGCGGTTCTAGAGAGAGCTCAATTTCCTAGCTTGTGTTCTCTAAGACAGTGTCGTCTCCGATGGCTGGGCCATGACCGCCGTATAGATGATGGACGAATTCCGAATAAATATCTTCATGGACAGTTATCAACTATGAAATACTAATTAGAATGTTTAACTCCTTCCTAAATAGAAGCATAAATATCATCATGGACAGCTATTAACTATGAAATAGAGTAATTTCCAGTCAAGACTACAACTGAATGATAATTTTGTGGGGTATATGGTCACACTGAATGTAATTTTTTTAATCATCAAAAATTCTCAATATAATGGAGATAACAATGAAACTCATCAATATCTTCATGGAAAGTTATTAACTATGATACTAATTAGAAATGTTTAACTCCTTCCTAAATAGAAGCATCAATATCATCATGGACAAGCTAATTAACTATGAAATAATAATTATAGAATGATTAACTTCTTCCTAAATAGAAGCATAAATATCTTCATGACAGCTTTAACTATGAAATAACTAATTAGAATGTTAACTCCTTCCTAATAGAAGAACATAAATATATCAATATGGACAGCTATTAACTATGAAAATACGAATTAGAATGTTTAACTCTTCCTAAATAGAAGCATCATATCTATGGAGCAGTCATTAACTATAAATTACTAATTAGAATTTTTACTCCTATCCTCCATGAAGCATCAATATCATAATGGACATCTATTAACTATGAAATACAAATTGGAATGTTTAACTCCTTCCTAAATAGAAGCATAAATATCATCATGGACCAAGCTAATAACTATGAAATACAATTAGTAATGTTTTAACGTCCTTCTAAATAGAACTAAATATCATCATGGACAGCTATTAACTATGAAATGACATAATTAGAATTTTTGAACTCCTTCCTAATAGAAGCAATAATAATCATCATGGACAGCTATAACTATGAAATACTAATTAGACATCTTTAACTCCTTCCTAAATGAAGCATAAATATCATCATGGACAGCTATTAACTATGAAATATTAATTAGAATTTTTAACTCCTTCCTAAATAGAAGTAAATACTCATCATGGACAGCTATTTAACTATGAAATACTAATTAGAATGTTTAACTCCTCCTAAATAGACACTAAATAATCATCATACTGGACGAGCTATATACATTGAAATATTAATTAGATTTTTTACTCCTTCCTAAATAGAGAGCAATAAATATCATCATGGACAGCTATTAAACTATTGAATACTATTAGAAAGTTTAACTCCCTTCCTAAATAGAAGCATAATTCATCTGGACAGCTATTAACTAGAAATATAATTAGAATTTATTAACTCCTTCTAAATAGAAGACATAAATATCATAATGGACAGCTATTACTAATGAATACTAATTAGAACTGTTTTAACTCCTTCTAAATAGAACAGCATAAATATCACTCAATGGACAGCTATTAACTATGAAATCTAATTAGAATGTTTAACTCCTTCCTAAATAGAACATAAATATCATCATGGACAGCTATTAACTATGAAATACTATTTAGATGTTTACCATTCCTTAATAGAAGCATAAATATATCACATGGACAGCTTTTAACTATGAAATACTAATTAGAATTTTTACTCTTCCTAAATAGAGCATAAATATCATCAATGGAGCTATGTAACATGAAATACAAATTTGGAATGATTAACTCCTTCCTAAAATAGAAAGCATTCAATTATCCTCATGGACAGCTATTAACTATTGAAATACTAAATAGAAATTTTAACCCTTCCTAAACAGAGCTCAACATATCATCATGGACATTCTATTAACTATGAAATACAAATTGGAATGTTTAACTCCTTCCTATATAGAAGCATCAATATCATCATGGACGAGCTATTAACTATGAAAACTAATTAGAAATGTTTAAACTCCTTTCTAACAGAACACTCAATATCAATCATGGACAGGCTATTAACTATGAAATACAAATATGAGATGGTTTACTGCCTTCCTAAATAGAAGCATCAATATCATCATGACGCTGATTAACTATGGGAAATACTGAATTAGAATGTTTAACCTCCTTCCTAACAGAAGCATCAATTCACATGGACAGCTATTTAACTATGAAATACAAATGGAATGTATTTAACTCTTCCTAAATAGAAGCATCAATATCATCATGGACAGCTATTAACTATGAATACAAATTGGAATGTTTAACTCCTTCTAATAGAAGCACAATATCATCATGGACGCGCATTAACTATGAAATACTATTAGAATCGTTTAACTCCTTCCTATAGAAAGCTCAATATCTTCATGACAGCTATTAACGTATGAAATACTAATTAGAATGTTTAACAGTACTTCCTAAATAGAAGCACAATATCATTCATGGACTGTCATTAAACTAGGAACATGCTAATTAAAATTTTTACTCTGCCATAAGATAGAAGTATAGAATAACATGCATGGACAACTGTTTAACTATTAAAATAATGCAAACAGCCTTGCAATTTAGCTAGGATTTCCTTTACAAGTGATCAAAAAAAATTGTATTACTGAATTCAAGGGGCACAACTCAAAGTAGAGTTTCCTCCCTTAACACCGTATTTCGCTCTTTCACTTTTTCTATGTATCCTCTCGCAATTTATATTCTACCTCTCACCTTGTCACGCCGACGAGCAAACTGATTTCTAGTACCACCAAATAGTTCACGTGATCAGTTTAGGCCATATTGGGAAGGAAACGTAATATTTTTGAACTTTTTTTAAATCTGCGCAAAAAAGAAATAACGAAATAAAGAGTTGTTACAAAGAAAACTGTTAATTCAAAGATCAAATAATCCGATTGGGGAAAAATAACTTATCGTTATCGTGAAAATAAGTAAAAACAGGTCAGTTTTATTTACAACACGGCTAGTTTCTTTATTGATATTTTTTTAGCAGAATTCTATATTCATGGTTTCTTTTACTAAAAAGCTCTAGCATTAAAAATCTTCTGAGATAATTATTCAGACTCTTATCTTTATAGAAAAAAGTAAAAATCGTTTTTTGTCGGTTCATTTTTTCATATTTCATCAAATACAATAGAGGGTAACCTCGTCAAAATATTTACTCTAATTATATTTAGAAAAAAAACTATTTAGACATATTTACATCAAAAAGGTAAAATAATCAAGAAATTTTTCGTGAAAATCTGACCATTAATTGAATTTTTCAAACAATTTTTAAAAAGCCTCTAAATCATGACTTGTTTTGGCTACGTTAATTTTAATTGATTTAACAAAAATGTAACATTATTTTTGTTTATAATTTCATTTGTTCCATAAGCTGAATTTTTTTTTTAATCATCATGAGTTTTTGTATGTTTTTTCTTTCGAATGGACAAAAAATTTTCAAAGATAATATTTACATTTATGTAAGTTTATTGTGTTAAATATAAGGGGAGGGGTAAATTTCACAGGTAAAATTGGTCGTACTACAGATTTCCCATTTTTTACAACGGCCTATTTATGATTAAAAATTACCAGTCATTTGCCCAGATCGGTAGATGTCCAGGCCACGACACACGTGCACCACGAGTGGAAACTAGTGCACTTAGATGTCTTCCTGATTCCATCCAATCATAGTGCAGATAACTATTACGTCACTTGAACTTCTCTGCATGATAATAACAAGGAAAAGAAATAAAAAAAAAATAATTCTCTTCAATCCAATCAATTAAAAGAATTCTCTTATCAACTGCTGTTGTTGCTACATATTTTGTTCTTTCATTAGGCACTGCCATTTGTTCACTCATTTTCATTTTAAAAGCGAATCAAAATTAATTAAATCGATTACACTGGTCAACAAAAATTTTGTTGCATTGATGTCAACCAGTTAAAATATTTTTATGTACTGATTCCAAATATGAAGTTGTTTTTTCCTGATAACTCATTTTTTTTTTTTTTTTTTTTTTTGCTTATATAGGTATTTCAAATATCAACATTTTATCTTCATCTCACTGTCATTGTCATCTAATCAGAAGAAACCATGTGATTTAACTCTTATTAAATTAGCTAATGAATAAGAATGAAAATGTACATTGTCTAACTTTGGTTATTTCCTATAATTCTAACATAAACAAGGGGAACCACTCTTGACTGAAAATTATTTATTTATTGATCTACAAGGAAAAGAAGACGGGCTTAGGGGTTAGGATCTAGAGTTTTAGGTTAGTTTAATGGAAAATAAATAATTCATCAGTCAAGAGTGTTCCCTTTGATCATGTAGACTTATAGGAATAATCCTAACCTTTATTTGCAACACAATTTGAACGGACGTTAACGGTCAATTTACGTTGAAGCACCGGTTCCTAACACTAGATAACCGAATTTAAGCACCGATGAGTTGTTTCGTACTTAGATGGGTAATCCATTTAGTAACATGCAATGTACTGTAAGAACCATATATCAAAATAACTCGAATCGCTTTAAGGAAAGGACACCGAAAAGGATTGATTGCACAAACAAACAAAGGATGAATTTAATATGAAACTCATTGTTAGGTAAGAAATTGAGTTGCTACGAAGATAGAAAGCTGACAATCAGTATTTAAATAGCTCTGATAAATTTGTTTCACTCAGACCCACTTGATTTGCCAGTCTTTCCTTGACATGACGATCTGGGTCAATTAACAATAATTTGGTATAACCAAGTTCCAAAGTCTCTTGTAAGGGAACTCTTTCTGGTTCCAATGCTTGTCTCTTCGCTCGGTTGTTCCATATGCAATAAAGCAGGGATACATTGGTAGATATTATGAACATTTTGTTTAGTAAATATAGGGTGTCCAAGAAAAAACCAGAACCCAAATTTTGTAATAAACATGTTAATTTAAATAGTGGGTTATGTTGGTATTGGGGTTAGGGCTTAGGTTGGGGTTTAGATTTAGGGTTAGTTAATGTAAGAATAAATAAATATTGTGGGTTCTGTGTTATTTCTGGGTGCCCTGTACAGGTAATAAATCTTCTTAGTGATAAAGAGAAAGTTCAACATTTTGAGGTTCATGTAAATTATTCTCATTTGTGCTTGTGATATTTTAGTAGTCTATCAAGTTTAATGTCATTATGCCCTCTGTAAATACACAGAATGACCTACTGGAACAAACTGCTTTAGACATTGCCATTATGTGTAGAACAGACATCGGCTGCGCTTAGAACTATCTCGGAAGAATCCAATCATTTGGATTTATACTATGGAATTCCAATTCCTGAAGAGAACTTATTTTCCTCTTAAAAATTTCCACACAACCTCTTCCGATTTCGGAAGTATGAAACTTGTGTGGTTTTGTAGTAGAGCCTTTTCTTGTAATCTAGAAGCTGAAATTATCTGCTGCTCTATTTCAAGATACCCAAATCATCCCTGAGGTTCATTCAGTTTTGAACTGAGAGTTATAACACTGCTGAGGGTTGATGACTTTGATATAGCATAAAAAGGAATCGCCCGATACTGTCAGTATTTCTTACGTTACATTCGTCAGTCTCTTGCATTTCCTCAATACCCTCTGTCTTCAGATGGGAGACAACTCAGTAAAATGGAACTCCTTTCGTAAACACGCAGAATGACCGACTGGAACAGTTGGCTATAGCATGCCATTATTTAGTAGAACAGACATCGAACATTTAGGAATTAATCTCTCAATCCATTTGGATTATATACAATGGAATTTGGATTATACAATGGAATCCTAATTCCTGGAGAAGATCCGCAAGATATTATGAAAATAACAAATCTATTCATATCTTAAAATCTTCCACAAAATCTCTTCCAATTTCGAAAGTGTAAATTTTGTGGTTTTTTCAGTAGAAGCCTTTGTTGCGCATCTAGAAAATTTGAAATTTCTCTGAATTTTTGAAGAGAACCCAAATCACGCACAAAGTCTTTCAGTTTTGCTGTTAAACTGCTGAGGAATTGAGACTGATGTGGATAAGAAGGATCGTCGATCTGTCTCTTTGCATTTCTCAATACTCTTCTTCTTCAGGTGGAGAAAATCAGTAAAAACTGTAACTGCTAGCTCATCAGAGTGCAGAGTAGAATCGAATTGCTGATCGGGATAACTGAGGTATAGTTATTTTATGTCTGTTTCTTACCCAACGTACTTTGTTGATTTTACGGCAAATATCCACCAGTCTGAGGTTATGTCCATAGCTAACGTTAGAAGATTATAACATATCGTGTATTTATATTATCTTTTTAGGGTAATTTGTTTTAAAATAGTTGTTAGCATTATTGGTGATATGTTGTATGGTATTGATTTGGTTTCAATGTCTATATTCTTATGGTATAATTTTATTTCCTCAAAAAGGAGAGAATATCCTCCATGTTGACATTTTCAAACAGATCTTTCATATTGTTTGCTTTAAAATAACGTTTCTGATGTGAGCAAGGAACCTGCATTCAATGAATTAAGCGTTTAACTGTCAAAGGTGTTTGAAATGTTCTCCACATTGTGGTTGTTTTCTTGTTTGAGTATATTGGAGTGCGTTAGTCTTGTAAACGCAATGCGTAATCGGGACACAATGACTTGTTCCTTTCTAGACTTCCTTAAAGTTGGTCTGCAGCCTCCTAAAGTGGTTTTGATTAGGAACGAAGTCTATTGTGGATGTTGCTATTCCAGTGTTGTTGCCATTTTTGTATTAATTTTAAGTTTCAAATCAGTATATGGTATCTTGAAATTGTCGGGATCAATCTAGAGCGTTTAGCTGCGGAGTCAGATTTTTCATTCTACCTCACTCTTATATGGCTTGGGATCCTGTTGTACCGGCCGTTCCTACAGTGGAGACAATGCACTGGTTCTCACTATAAATAGTGAGACACCGAGTGGAAAGGGAGGACTGTTCCCGTTAACGACAAGCTAGTCGTACATGTACCATTAATTGTAAATACACTTGTCTTATTTTACCCAATCTCGACTTGACTTCTTTTTACTGTTTGGGACTAACATCACACAGATCCAGCATATCATAATCTCCTTAGAGTTAGACATAAGTCTATCTATTCAGAGCCTTAATATGAGAGGGTTTTTCAGTTTTTTATTTCTTAATTGACCACAGACAAAAAATGAAGTCAGTTGTGCTCCTTCGGTTCCCGCCACGTCAATTCCGGAAAGTTAAGTCTCACTTTCACTTTCATCTAGTAACACAGCATTTCT
>CM042154.1:68285484-68287984 GCA_023376005.1 Doryteuthis pealeii
ACCTTTTATCTCTTTTCCCCTTTTATCCTCTTCTTAATTATTTTGTTCATCATTCCCTTTAGGTTATCATATTCCTAGAACATTCTTAAACACCAGCCAAATTCTCAGCCTTGAAGTTAATCTTATAAACAACAATATATCATCAATTCTATTTATTGACCTCTCTTACATTTAAAAACAAAAACATTGTTGATTTCAATTAATTCCAATTTTTCTCAATTACAATAGTTTATATTAGTAATAAACTAAAAGTTCTTATAAAGGGTCCAGGTTCGAATCGTATTGTTGTTTGTTTATTTGGGTTTACGGCATGTTAACCGTTGTGTTATTTTATTACCGAAGACATAACAAAGAAATATTCACCATATTTTCAATTTATCTAAATAATATATATTTACCAGCCCTCCGCACGAGCTAGATGTGACACAAGGTCAATTTCTTAAGCGGAGTTCAAAGGTTTGAATTCAAGAGTTGTCTTCTCCTAGACCGGTTGTCTAACCAAGGTTAAAGAGCCCAGTCTGCCCTACTATTACTCATAGCTGGAGGGAGATTAGGATTCATACCTTTACCAAGGTATTAGCGCTAGTGAAATGCAAATTAACAATGTCAGGATTTAAACGCGGGGCGACACATCCATTTCCCATGGCTTTAACCATTACACCACGCGCTTCCTTATATTATTATATATATATATATTATATATATATATTATATATATATATATATATATATATATATATATATATATATATATATATATATATATGCAATGTTGTGTTAGTTGGATTTTTACGGCATGCCAACCCTAGGACTATTGTATGCCGAAGATGTTTTGTTTTATTCATTCTTGTTGGGTATTTAGTCTTTTATTATTATTATTATTACTAGCAAATATATGCACCCTCCGGGTGCAAGTATTTAAGTTTTAATATAATAAAATATCATGTTAAATTAGAAAGGCTAATGAAACTGAATAAGAATTCAGATAAAAATATTTGGAACAGAGGGGGTATAATCGGAAAATAGAACAACTTTGAAACTAACTGTTCCACCATTTTCCCTTACTCCCGCCTTTCAGTGGTAAATTTTCCTAATTTAAGTATTTAGTTAAAATAGGAAGAAAAGAATAAAATTACAGTTATTTCTTTATGTTAATAGATTTCTGTTAAGATTTATCCCCGAGATTTTTGCTCATATTTATTAAGATAAAACCAAACAATTAGAAATCAATAATACTAAGCATATATTTATTAAAATCAAATTTTTTAAGATCAATATGCAAATTAGCCTTCCCATTCACACTGTAAACCGCTATTTCGTTGAATATATAAATATAATTGCAGGTTATTAGTATGTAGATATTGTTAACAGTCTTAATGATGTAAAACAATTTTACTAATAATTGAGGTTTAAATAAAAATAAAATCATGGAGAATGTGATGTAAATAACAAAGGGAATTGTGACTTGTATAGTAATATAGTTTCGGTTACAGACAGACAAACCCACAATCTCCATTATAATAAGATTATTATTATTATTTTTAACTCATTGATCTATTTAGCCCATAGATGGGACCCTAACAAGTACTACAACTCCGGATCAGAGTGGACCTGAGAGTAATAGCGACGATGGAGTACTCCACACTCCCTAGAGCTCCATAATTGGAACTTCACCACTAGATACACTGTTTGTGTGCCTGATATTTTGTTTCTATCATTTTATTTTATTTGTTTTTATATTTAGAACATTTTGAATAGAATACTGTACGTGTGTGTGTAAGCGAATTTTGATCGAAACAGGTGTTAACAAATTACAGTATATATACTTTTCTTCCATGCATTTTTAACAAACACACACACACAAACACACACACACACACACACACATATATATATATATATATATATATATATATATATATATATATATTAATATATATATAGTATCCAATTGTCTCTCTAACTTTTCCGTCGCAGTGGCATCAGTGCTCAATATATTAGAAATACAGAGCATTAATAATGGTAGACCCTTTATTTTTCCTCAAATAATAATATTATTAGTATTATATATATATATATATATATATATATATATATATATATATATATAATTATGAGAACGTAAACAAACATATGGCTATTTTCAGCCGACAAATATTTGGGAGAATATGTGCTTAATTGAAGTCGAACCTAATTTTTTGAAAGTTAATTCATTAATAATTAATTAGGCGGGATTTAACTATTTAAATGTAAGGCTAAACAAATCGAGAAAAATCAATCTCTGTATGTACATTTCGGCCTATTAGGCCTCATCAGCAGAGCTATAGATACGAAGACCGCCCCGTGTGTGATTCGAAACCTGTCTGTCAAATTGACAAGCAAGCGTCTTACCCCGAAATGTACATACAGAGATTGATTTTTCTCGATTTGTTTAGCCTTACATTTAAATAGTTAAATCCCGCCTAATTAATTATTAATGAATTAACTTTCAAAAAATTAG
>CM042154.1:68292984-68405484 GCA_023376005.1 Doryteuthis pealeii
CCGAAGAGGCAGACATTATTCCAGTGACGAGGAAATGAAATCTATAGTAAAGAAGTGGCTCAAAGAACAGTCAACAGAATTTTACGGGGAAGGATACATGCTCTCATTCGAAGGTGGAACATTGCTATTGAGAGAAACGGTGACTATGTGGAGAAGTAGGGATGTGATCCACAGAGGACCAGCTTCATTTTGATGTATGATACATGTTCCTGTGTTGGTAATAATACCTGTCCTAAACAAAATGGCATTAATTTTTTACTCGTCCTCGTACAAATAATTTGCACACAGTTCTATAGTTTCAAGTATTTTTATCTAATACTAATAATTATATGGTTTCAAGTAATTATTAATAATTTAGTTTTGATTTATTTGTTTAATGGCATATCAACTCCTTATGGGGTATTTAATATCGAAATTTGGTTTATTTGTAAAGATAAAATTGTAAACATAACTATATTTCAATATTGGAGGCGCGTGGTGTAATGGTTAGAGTCGAGGGAAATGGACTCGTTGACCCGAGTTCAAATTCTGGATGAGGCTGTTTGCACTTCACATAGCTCTAATTCCCTTGGGAAAGATATGGAGGCGCGTGGTGCAATGGTTAGAGTAGTAGGAAATGGACTCGCAAATTTGAGGCGATGTTGAATATTGAACTTCGTACCGTAGAACTCAAAATTACATGAAATACGTTTGAGGGTAATAAAAGTAAGTTTATTTGTTTGTCTTCTTATAGTAATCAACATGGTAGGAGTTAGAATGACTCCGGACATATCAGTATGAGAATCATGTTATGACAAAGCATATGGCGTCATTAGAATTGGCCTTCCAGTTCATTTGGTGTCAGTATGGCCCACTTATCAAATATGAGAAACATGTAAATAAACAAAACTGCGTTGCTGTGATATTTATTGAATAAGTGGGTATTAATTACCATGTGTTATGTTACGCAAATCCCCCGTGCCAGTGATTTTTGAATTATAAATCGGAAATAAAATTATTAATCATGTTCAACATATTTGACTCCCGAGCAATGCAGAGTAAATCTCTCTTCCCTTCCCCCCTCTCTCTCTCTCATACACACACACACACACTCTCTCTCTCTCTCTCTCTCTCTCTCTCTCTCTATATATATATATATATATATATATATATATATATATATATATATATAAAATCTCTATCTTATATATAATATATATATATATATAAAATCTGTATCTTATATATAATATATATATATCCCATATATATATATATATATATATATATATTATATATATATGTATATATATTTGATTTGAAAATCGTATTCGTGAGAAACTAAGTAACCAAGTGCCATTCACTTTATGTCCACACCACACTAACTTATATATATATATATATATATATATATATATATATATATAAGAAGTTGACATGTAAATAAAAAAAATGCATAAAAGTGCCTGATGCCTCTATGGTAGGGCAGTTCTAAAACACACACACACACACACACACACACACACACACACACACACACACACACATATATATATATATATATATATATATATAATATTGGTGCTATATTTATAAGCAAAAAAGTTCTGAATATCATTGATATAACATGTATATCTAATTTAAGGTAGCGTGGTCCCATAGTTATAAGACGGTGTTGATTCCATGTCCACGCTACCTTAAATTATATATATATATATATATATATATATATATATAGTATCCAATTGCCGCTTTAACTTTTACGCCGCAGTGGCATCAGTAAATAATCCATAAGTGCTCGATATATTAAAAATACAGAGCAGTAATAATACTAATATTATTATTAGAGGAAAAATAAAGGGTCTACCATGGTTTTAATCAAATTGAAATGATTTCCTCAGGACCCTACTCTACGTTAACTAAGTCGATGTAATTCCTTAGTTAAATTGAAGATATTTATCGCATAATAACGGTTGAACATTACGTTATTTTTCTCTCAATCTTTGCCTGTATCGTTCCATTATATATATATATATATATATATATATATATATATATATGAAAAAATATAATTTGTGTGTGTGTTGTGTGTGTGTGTGTGTGTGTGTGTGTGTGTGTGTGTGAAGAAAATTTAAGTAAATCCGACGCTATGTAGTATAGTGATAAATTTGAAAAAATACAGGTTTAAATAAAATGAGTGGTAAGTTTATTAGCCGACACTGCAGTGTTTCAATCTGTTAAGTAGATCTTCTTCAGGGCTTTTGTTGATATAAGGAAGAGTAAAAATACTTTTATCACGGAATAATGAGAAAAACTGTGATAGTCCTTATATCAACAAAAGCCCTGAAGAAGATCTACTTAACAGATCGAAACACTGCAGCGTCGGCTTACTACTGATTTTATTTAAACCTGTGTTTTTTCAAATTTCTCACTATACCACACACACACACACACACACACACACACACACATATATATATATATATATATATAATATATTATATATATATTGTTAACTCTTTTTGAGTTTTCACATCACCATTAGCCGATGGTCTTTCACTGGGGTCAGAGTGACAGCAAGTCTCCTCAGGTCTCCAGGACTCTTCTGAGTATTCTGGCAGATTGCAGCAGTGCAGTGTTCTGAATGGCTTCAATCCTTCCTCTGATATCCAAACTTTGCAAACCCTTTTCCAATCCTTTTGGGACTGTTCCAAGTGCACCAACTACAATTGGTATCACTTTCACTTTCATGTTCCATAACTTTTTCAGTTCTCTGGCAAGGTCCAGATATTTGTCCATTTTTTCATTTTCCTTTAGCTTCACCCTGTGATTTGCTGGCACTGCAAAATCCACCAGTTGACAAGTTCTTTCTTTTTTGTTAATCAACACTAGGTCTGGTCTTCTTGCTGGGATAAGGTAATCCGTTTTTATTTCAAAGTCCAGAGAATTTTATGCGTTTCGTTCTCAAGAACAGATTCTGGTTTATGCATATACCATTTTGTTGTGTGGTCAAAATTTAATTTTTTGCATAATTCCCAGTGGGTCACCTTCCCAACCCAGTCGTGTCTAGTTTTGTATTCTCGTTGTGCTAGTTTGCTACATTCGCAGAGTATATGGTTTACAGTCTCATCTCTATTACCACAGAGTCTACATTTACTATTTTGTTGGGTCTTGTCAATTTTCGCTTTTATATAGTTTGTCCTTATGGCATTATTTTGTGCAGCAATTATTATTATTATTATTATTATTATTATTATTATTATTATTATTATTATTATTATTATTATTAATATTCAATGCTAAAAGAATACTTAATCCGTAAATGCATTACAATGCTCAATGCATTAAAATACAAAACAATATCACCATATATTTCAAGTAAATAAAAATAAGATATAAAACAAGATAAAATGCAGAGCTGATAGATATTGGTTTTTGCTGGTCAACCGACATTGGTGTGTTCATGTGTAACTTCCCATAGGATAACATCACTTATGAGGTCTTCCTTGCCTCTCCATCAGTTTCCACCATGTCTTGTTTGTCTAACTCGAATGGCTTGTGTGATAAGAGGCAAGTGGCTGCACAGTGGCTTGTTTTGTGGTGCTAAGTCCAGATCAAAACTGGCATCATCCATCAGGGTGCTGCAAATCAATCATAACCCTAACGGTTATGGAAATTTCCACTTAACTCCCTACGATTTTAAATTAACGAACTCTTATTCAAAATATTCTAATACAGTACGTACACAATTCATAAGCTGCTTATGTATTATGTAACAATGTTTTTCTATATGTTTCCTCATCAATATTTTGAAAACTTTTGGTTTATTTTTTTATGAACACCTGCAGTTGATAAGATAATTTCTTTCAATTGATTGGATAGAAGAGAAAGATTTTTATTGTTTTTTTTCTCTCCATTTTTTTTATCATTTAGAGAGGTGCGGTTGACGTAATAATTATCTGCAAAAAGAAATCCTAACCGAACTGGTCAAGGCTATTTACGTTTGTTTTATAGTTAACTGTGGTCCATGATGATATTGATGCTTTTATTTAGGAAGAAGTGAATGATTCTGGATAGAATTTCATTTTTAACAAATTTCCATGATGATATTGATGCTTCTATTTAGGAAGAAGTGAAGGATTTTAATTAGTCTTTCATTGTTAATGGTAGTCCATGATGATATTCATGCTTCAATTTAGGATGTAGTGATAAATTCTAATTAGTATTTTATAGTTAACAGCAGTCCATGATGATGCCTCTATTTAGGAGGGAGTTTCACAGTAATCTCCATTATATTGAGAATTTTGATGATCAAAAAATTACCATATGCCCCCCCCCCAAAAAAAAAAATTATCATTCAATTGCAAATTTGACTGGATTATTACCTTATTTTTTAAGTTTTTGCCTTTTAAGTTTTTGTCTTATGAAAATGATGTGCTATTTTTATTGAGTTTTGGTTATATTCAAATGTGAGAATTTTAAGCAGGCGATATCCCGAACAGAAAGTCACAGATGCAGACTACGCTGATGACCTTGCACTTCTTGCAGATACACCGCCACAAGCCGAATCACTACTGCATAGCCTAGAGACGGCAGCAAATAATATTGGCCTTTATGTAAACTCCGATAAAACCGAGTTCATATGTTTCAAAAGAAAAGGAGACATAACCACACTCAACGGTAAGACTCTTAAGCTAGTAGAACAATTCACATACCTAGGTAGTAATATCTCATCCACAGAAACCGATGTAAATACACGAATAGGAAAATCGTGGTCGGACACAAACAAATTATCAGTAATATGGAAATCCGATCTCACTGACAAGCTAAAGCGACAATTCTTCCAAGTAGTGGTTGTATCAGTGTTACTGTACGGCTGCACCACTTGGACCCTAACGAGGCGCCTTGAGAATAAACTGGACGGGAGCTGCACAAGAATACTGCATGTAGTCCTGAACAAATCGTGGAAACAGGACCCCACGAGGAAACAGCTATATGGCCACCTGCCCCCATCTCACAAACCATCCGAATGAGACGGACAAGACATGCAGGACACTGCTGGAGAAGCAAGGATGAGCTCATAAGCGACGTTCTCCTGTGGAAGCCAACACACGGACATGCTAGTGTGGGCCGCCCATCAAGGACCTACATTGACCAACTAAGCAAAGATGCAGGTTGCTGCGCAGAGGACCTCCCTGGGAAAATGAATGATAGGAAAGGTTGGCGAGAGATTGTCATGGATATCCGTGCTAATTGCGCGACATGATGATGATGATGATGATGATAAATTAAAGGTTTTTACCAACTTAACATGTTATACTATATTTAAAATAGTACCACTACTGTTCTTCTACAAGGATAGCTTTGGCATTGAATAATCCACGATGGTTGATATGCCATTAAACAAAGAAACACATTTTTTTTAAACATTTTTAATGCATTTTTACAATAAAAATAATTTCTGGGGAGTCTACTTGATTGTGACATCGTAGTAAGCGGGTTCGAACTCCATTCACGCGGTTCATAATTTTCTTGAAGACCATTCAACAAGGGCAGAAAGGCTGTGACTACGAAATAATGTCCTTTCTCTAACTTCTTTGTGTAAATTCATTTATTTGATCAATATTTTTGATAGGTCTGATATTATATAAAACCGCTGAGGGGAAGACCCCGAAACGGTGCACATTCGCTCCTGATGACACCAAAACCAAATACATAAATAAAAAAAAAACATAATAAAACAATCATTGGGTTGAGGAGTATTCTACAGTCTGATCGATCTCTGGTGAGTTTCAGTCACTTATCAAGTAACTTCCTTCTTATATAGCATATCCTCAGAAGGTTATAATTTCTTTTTTGAAGATTATCTAAAAATGACAGGAGGTCTGAGATTACGAAATTCTTTCCTTTCTTTAACTTCTTTGTCGAAATTCATTGATTCAGTCAATATTTGTGATAGGTCTGTCATGTCATGCAATACCTTAGTGGATACTATTGCCATTGGGTGCAGGTCAGAGGTCACATCTATAGGGAGCTGAGACACCAGGGGACTCTTTAGAGTCACGTGGTCAGATCAAGCAATGAGAACAGAACATAAAGAAATAAGGGTTTGTAAAGTAGGCAGCTGTATACTCATTGGTTTCACATGATAGCAAAAAGATATTGTAGGCAATGTAAAGTCTGTTGTCATTAAAACATATTTTACCATATCCATTAAGAATTGTGCTCAGAACATTTCCCTGGATAGGTTGAAATCTGCTTTTTCAGATACCACATGGCTCAATGTGAGCCCACAAATAACATTACCACTTCCAGTGGTTACTTATATCCCAAAACATTGGAGGCGCATGGTCTAATGGTTAGAGCCATAGGAAATGGACTCGTCAACCCGAGTTCAATTCCTGGACGAAGCTGTTTGAATTTCATATAGCGCTAATACCCTTGGGAAAGGTATGAATCCAATTCTCCCTCCAGCTATGGATAAATAGCAGGGCAGACTGGGCTCTTTAACCGTGGTTAGGTAACCAGTCTAGGAGAAAGAAAACTCTGAATTCAAACCTGTTAAACTCCGCTTAAGAAATTGACCTTGTGTCACATCCTGCTCGTGCGGAGGGGTTGGTAAATATATATATATATCCCAAAACATGACATATATGACCACATACAAACAGAGAGGACGAAAGTCCTTGGGAGTAAGAAATAGTTCATAGAGAATATACGAATCACTTACTGATAGTTGGGGGCAAAGTCCCCACACTTAATGGACAGAGACACCATGCGTCTAGTCCATCTTTGTGGATGCCAGACCAAGAGAGAGAGACAGAGAGCTTCCTGGGCTGAGTTTAGATACCCAGCTAGTAGTGCCACTTAGTCGCGAAACCCTGGTGGCGAGGGAAGAAATCCCTTTTTGGAGTCTAGTCCATTTCAGCAAGGGCAGACAATCGCTACAATACTAAACAAAGCTTCTACTATTTATTATAAAACTTAGAGATTATCCTACTGTTACATAATTATTAGATCCCTAATACTTATATAAGGTAGTATAGAAACATAATGGCGATTAGTGCAGCTGATGGCCTTGAGAGTGAGTGACGACGCTTGACCTTACTCTCACCTTGCCTTCCGGGGATAAATCGTGAGAACCGGAAGGCATAGAAGACCCTGTCTTCCGGTTTAAGGATAGTAAGTAAGTCTCAGTCAGTCAGTTAGAAGGTAGGAGCCGAGCTCGTAGGATGTAAGTCTCACCTGCGCAGATGTCTGGTTTGGGGATTTAAAAATAAAGGAAGATCAAAGTAAATCGATGTCTTGTGTTATTACCTAAAAAACTAACAATGACACAGGGCTTCTGATAAAGAGAAATCCCCAATAGAAGACCACACCGGAATCCCCAAGTCAAGTCCAAGACGCTAGACCAGACCAAGTCAAGAAGTAGAAGTTATACCAAAGACGATCAGAATAGCAAAGCCGGCCAGAAGAAAATACGACCAGAAGTAAGAAGTAAGAAAGGGTATGCAACACTACCTAGAAAGTTTTGATGAAGGACAAGAATCATCATCACAATCTGGCCGTGTTGACGACATGGATATCCATGACTCTCCCTCGCCAACCATCTCTCTTGGTCATTACCCTTGGTAAGTCCTCCACACTACATCCAGAATCCACACAGAGCTGAGTGATGTAGCTTTTTGCTGGTCAGCCTATACTTGTGTGTCCATGTGTAGGTGTTCATAGGAGCACATCACTTATAAGCTCGCCCTTGCTTTTCCAGCAGTGTCCAGCATGTCTTGTTCGTCGTACTTGGATGGTTTGTGTAAGTGGCCGTACTGTTGCTTTCTTGATCAAGATTTCTTCAAAACAAATTTTTTTTGACAAAAGCAAAATAAATTATTTTCAGAATTTGGTAATTATAAACTTTTGTTTAGTAAATTAGGGTGTTCCAAAAAAAAACAGAACCCACAAATTCTGTAATAAAACTGTTAATTTTAACTAGGGGGGTTTGGGGTTAGGGTTAGGGTTAGGGGTTAGGGTTGGGGTTTAGGGTTTAGGGTTAGTTTAATGGGTAAATAAATAAATAATTTGGGTTCTTTTTTTCTGGGTCACCATGTACAGGGTGACCCAGAAGAAAACAGAACCAAAACCCTAACTCTAACCCCAACCTCAACCCTAACCCCAACCCCAACCCCAACCCTAAACCCTAACCATAACCCTAAACCCCCTAGTTAAAATTAACAGTTTTATTACAAAATTTGTGGGTTCTGTTTTTTCTGGGACACCCTAATTTGCTAATCAAAATTTCATAATTACCCAGAATTTTTCCCTACAAATGTAAACACTGCATTATTTGAAATTGATTTATAGTAAAAAATTATTTTAATCTCACAAAAATATTTGTTTTGAGGCATTTCAAATTGATGGCAGATCAGATTGCTGGAATAGAGGTCTGTCATCAAATATTTGGTGGCTGAGAATTGCAAACTGTGTGAAATTTACAGAAGAATGTGTGATGCGTACGGAAAAAAAACTTGGTTTAATAAAAAAAAAAATGTTTACAAATGGGTTGAATATTTGTTTGCTACTATGAGCCGGAGTCAAAAAGACAGTCCATGAGGTGGAGACACACTACTCTCCAGTAAAGAAAAAAGTGTTCCAGGTGCAACAGTCAGTAAAGAGGGCCAAGCTGACAAGTCTCCTGGATCACGAAAGAACCTAGCACTATGGATTTCCTTGAAAAAGATGCAACTGTAATCATTGTTTCCTGTTGCCAACTTCTTAGTCAAATTGAATGACCCTCATAAAAATCATCATACCATAATCTCTAATGATAAATGCGAATGTTAGTGTGTCAGTGTTTCAGTGTGTCACATTTTTTCAACTTTACTTCTAGAGGTCGTAGCCCAACCTACCATACCATTTTGGAATCAGGCCGATTCCATAAACAAATTAAAAACATTCCGTATAACACAGAATTCTCGTAAACAGGATTCTCTATCGTTTCGCTAAGCCAATTATAAATATTTTGTACTTAGCAAAACAATGGAGAATCTGCGTTATATATATTTACCAACCCCTCCGCACGAGCAGGATGCGACACAAGGTCAATTTCTTAAGCGGAGTTTAACTGGTTTAAATTCGGAGCTTTCTTTCTCCTAGACTGGTTACCTGGCCATGGTTAAAGAGCCCAGTCTTCCCTACTATTTACCCATAGTTGGAGGGAGACATGCTGACATTTGCATTCATTATTAGAGGTTAAGGTTTTGATGTTGAGTGTGCAGTAATGCTGACAGGTTTTTGATTTAGTGCATCCTGGGACGCACATATTTGCTTTGAACGAGTCCCCGGGAAAATGTATGGATTCCAACTAAAGCAGTCTACCTTGTAACCTACCCCTTGTAATTCGTTTCTAAGAAGCTATTGAAATGTATTTACAGTTAGCTTAAAATAGTGAGGGAAGAAAAAACAAAAACAGTGGGACGCATGCGTACGATTTTACAGCGTCCTTTTAGATTTTTGTGCGTCAGGGACACAGAACGCATCCCTATGAGGATCTCTGGTGTGACCTTTTTTAATGTGGGACTTTAACGTGACTATTATATATATATTTACCAACCCCTCCGCACGAGCTGGATGTGACACAAGGTCAATTTATTAAGCGAAGTTTAACAGGTTTAAATTCAGAGTTTACCTTCTCCTAGACTCGTTGCCTAACCAAGGTTAAAGAGCCCAGTCTGCCCTACTATTTACCCATAGCTGGAGGGATAGTAGGATGCATACATTTCCCAAGGGTATTAGCGCTAAGTGAAAATGTAATTTCCACGTTCAGGATTTGAACTCGAGGTGACGACACCATTTCCCATGACTTTAACCATTACACCACGCGCCTCCACGTGACTATTATATAATAGGTATTGTTTTATTTTGAAGAGTGGATTAGGCTACAATAATCGTCTGTTGGGAGTCAGATAAGCAAGAGTGCCTCTTAAAATTCTTGAATCAGTATAAAAAGGATAGACAAGAATATAATTATTATCTCAAAACTTCAGAAAATATGTTCTGACCTGTTAAATTCCAGTTCAATTCACTTATTCTCTTATCTGCTACTCATGGAATAATGGTTATAGACAGGAAATCATGGACAAGTCTGTTTACATTTCACTTTGTGCTAATTCTCTGGAGAAAGTCATTAATTCAACTCTTTCTTCCATAACTACAGTGGCACCACTTTTTTTTTTTCGGTTTAGCTCAGTCGGTTGAGTGTTCGGCTGGGAACCTCAAGCTTCCTGGTTCGATATCGGCCGTTGCCAACTCAGCGTATGAGTAACACGGGGATCTGTGTGGTAAAGTGAGGAGCTGATGGTAGGTGTGACGCTCCGCCTCAGACGCTAAAAACAATCCCCTTGGTCTAGCGCTAGTGAAAGGGGGTAGACTCCCTTGCTATCTGGCTGATACCAACTTTAGGCCACCCAGACGACTTTACTTAATTATAGCAAGAAATATCAATTCTATCAGATAAATTGATACTTTGTACTAATTCTCTTGAGAAAGTCATTAATTCAACTCTTTCTTTCCTAACTACAATGGCATAACTTGAATTGACAAGAAAACTTTTTTTTTTCAAAGAAATCTTCTGAGATAATTATTCAGACACTTATCTTTATAAAAAAAAAATTTATTGTTTTTTATCTCTTCATTTTTTCAGATTTCATAAAATGAAATAGGGGTGGGGGGACCTTGTAAAAAATATTTCCCCTAATATATTTTAGGGAAAAACTATTTTAAACATAATTTCAACAGGTGAATAAGTTGCAAAATTTTCGTGAAAATTTCACTCTTAATTGACTTTTCATAGAATTTTTTTTTAAAAGACTCTAGTCGTAACTTATTTTTGGCTACGTTAAATTTCAATTGATTTATTTTATTTCTTATTTTTTTTAATTAGCTCTATAGCAAGAAATATCAATTCTATAGGATAAATAAATATATCTGCTAGTTATTTGGTCCCGATTGCAAGTTTTGTTAGTTTCACCGCAAACATTATCCATATTATTGTTTTATCACTATAAAAATTATATTATTGTTGCTTTTTATTCCAATACACTGGTTCAATTCACTCTTGCTTATTATCATTATTATTATTTACTCCTTTTGAGTTTTCACATCAGCATTAGCTGATGGTCTTTCTCTGGAGTCTGAGTGACAGCAAGTCTCCTCAGGTTTCCAGGACTTTTCTGAGTATTCTGGCAGATTGCAGCAGTGCAGTGTTCTGAATGGTTTCAATCCCCCCTCTGATTTCCAAACTTCCTAAACCCTTTTCCAATCCTTTTGGGATCGTTCCAAGTGCACCAACTACAATTGGTATCACTTTGACTTTCATATTCCATTATTATTATTATTATTATTATTATTATTAATAATAATTTTTTTCACTCCTTGTGAGTTTTTCACACCAGCGTTAGCTGATGGTATTTCACTAGAGTTTGAGTGGTAGCAAGTCTCCTCGGGTCTCCAGGACTCTTCTGAGTATTCTAGCCAATGGCAGCAATGCAGTAGTCTGGATGGTCTCAATTCTTCCTCTTATTTCTAGTTCCTCCAGTCTTTTTTTCCAAGCTTTTTGAGACCCTTCCAAGTACACCAATTACAATTGGTATCACTTTGACCCTCATATTCCACAGATTTTTCAATTCTCTGGCAAGGTCCAAGTATTTGTCTATCTTTTCGTTTTCCTTCATCTTCAACCTGTGATCTGCTGGAATTGCAAAATCTACCAGTTGATAAGTTCTCTTCTTCTTTTTTTTTTTTTTTTGTTAATCAATACTAGGTCTGGTCTCCTGGCTGGGATAAGGTGATCCATCTTTATTATTATTATTATTATTTGGTTTTTCACACCTACCGTAGCTGGTGGTTCACTGGAGGCTGAGTGACAGCAAGTCTTCTCAGGTCTCCAGGAATCTTCTGGGTATTCTAGCCGATCCCAACAGTGCTGTAGTTTGGATGGTCTCGATTCTTCCTCTAATTTCCAGTTCACCCAAATTCTTTTCTAGAGCTTTGGGGATTGTTCCAAGGTCACCAATAACGATTGGTACGACCTTCACCTTCATGTTCCACAGCTCCCTCAATTCTCTAGCAAGGTCCAAGTATTTGTCTATCTTTTCGCTTTCTTTCATTTTCACCCTGTGATCTGGTGGAACTGCAAAGTCTACCAGTTGACAAGTTCTCTTTTTCCTGTCAATCAATACTAGGTCCGGTCTTCTGGCCATGATTAGGGGATCTGTCTGTACCTCGAAATCCCATAGAATTTTGTGCATCTCATTCTCTAGGACAGGTTTAGGTTTGTGCATATACCATTTATTATTATTATTATTATTATTATTATTATTATTGCTTTTTATCCCAAAACTCAGGATCAATACACTCTTCATTATTACTCTTATTTTATTACTAATGTTATTGCATCTTATCGTTGTTGCTTTTAATCACTTAGGATCGATATACCGCCTGATTCTTCGTAAATAGATATGATATACAAGGAAGAACTAGTTGTAGGAGCGAAATGTCCGAATATAAAAAGATGCCTTCAGTAAAAAAAAGTGTTGATATGCAGCTGATAGAAAAGGAAGGTATAAAGACTTACATGTCAAGCATGTTATTGTGTTCATGTGTCACGAGGCTGTCGGAGCACAAAGCTCCCTGTCCGTGGACAGGAACGCAACTGTTGAATTGCTACTTCTTGTCAAGGCAGAAGGTAAAAGAGGGTTTGTTACTTCTTTTATAATGCTGCTAGCTACGCCACCTAGTAGCTATTTGCAGACACGGGAGGTAATTACCTTTCGCGTCCCTAAGCATCAAATAGGAGAACCGTGGCAAGTAAGGAATGTAATCCCTACAAACCAAATTGCTTAACACATTGTACAAACAAGTTTTCATTGTAACTGCTTTAGCCTTCTATTAGGATTTAGAAAACTTAATGGAATTTATCTGACACACGTGAAATGGCCAAAGAGGTCACGTGAAACCCACTATAAACTTAAGGAATCCCCAAATGTGACAAAATGATGCTTCTATAGGTTCCGGATTAAAAACAAAAAGAAAATAGAATATATTAGGTCCATGTATATGTATATATGTTTGTGTGTCCGCAAAAGATCAAATGTTCACCACATCAGTCAGCGAAGGTTTGAAAGAGCCATAAAATATGTACAACCACCTTGAAGTGAAGCCATTTAAAGATAATATCTTAAGTAGCTAGTTTTAAGAGAAAATGGGTCTCAAAAAGTTAATGGTTAGAAAATTGGCGTCCAGCAATCTAGAAATAAATTAATGTGTGTAATTTTATGTATATGTATCTGAAGGGTCCTTGAAATTCTTCCTCGTTTGGCCTGTGGGAGTCCAGAGTCCAACTCCAGAAAGAGGGGCAGTGGGAGATCGATTTCGAGTCAACCGGCCCAAGACTATGTTCCAGGCAGTTCCTTCCACTTCCATTCAGCCTCATTGCTTTGCAAAAAGGCTATGAGTCAACAGCCTAAAATTGCTACGACTATTTGAGCCATACGACGTGCGGATCAGTTACCAGGATAAAACATTTCAAGATAAGTCATATTGTCTGTGTTGTATACCTCTTTTCTTTACTTCTATTCTTCTTCTGACGTCTTTGATATCTTACGTCTTCTTCTAGGACTCTTCTAACATTTCTTCTTCGTCGGGACTTCTCTTGGGGACTTCGTGTCTGGTATTTCATTGGGGATTTCTCTTTATCGGAAGCCCTGTGTCATTGGTAGTTTTTAGATAATAACACAAGATTTTGATTTACTTAGATCACATTTTATTTCGAAATCCCCACCAGACTACCTGCGCAGATCGAGTCGGAGCGTGTATAACACGTATCACCACCGTCGTGGTTTCTCGCCGACTGACTAAAATCTATTCCTAATCTAAACCGGAAGAGGGTCTCCTCCACCGATTCTCACGGTATCCACGGGAAAGGATCAGGATGATGTCAAGCCTTGTCACTCATCCTTCAAGGCCGTGGGCTGCAACTTATAACAGCCATTTTGATTTCTACACTACTGTACATAAATATTAAGAATCTAATAATTATGTAACATCTGCAAAACATTTCAATATTTCATTGCCTCTTTTTTTGTACCTTTTTTGTACTTCTTTTGTTCAGTAAATGTATTGTATTCACAAACAGTTGTTGTGTTCTCCTTTCTTCAAAAGCTGTCGACTCTTTTTATCTGCGTATTTAAATACTGTTTCAGAGCCGGTTTAGCTTAGTCGGTAGAACGTCCGACTAGGAACCATAATGTTCCTGGTTCGATATCGGCCTTCGCCAACTCAACGTATGAGTAGCACAGGGATCTGTGCGGTAAAGTGAGGAGCTGATGGTAGGCCAAAACAATCTCCTTGGTCTAGTGCGGGTGAAAAAAACGATAGAATCGAGTTCTGGCTGATACCGACTTTAGGCCACCCCGACGACTTATAATCCTTCAAAACTTTGGGTTTAACCAGTATTACATTCCGATATAAAATTCCCCACAAATTGACAAGCTGTAATTCGTGTTTGAGAGTGAATGAAAATGTTCAGCACAGTACACCCAGTTTATCACTTTTCTAAAGCATAAAAGTAAAAATTGGTTTATAGAAAGAAATTAACTTAATTTTACATATCTATTTTGAGGCTATTCAAATTGGTGGCAAATCAGATTGCTCCAGGCTGGAACAGAAGTCTGTCATCAAGTATTTGGTGTCTGAGAAGTGCAAACTGTGTGAAATTTACAGAAGAATGGGATGCATACGGTAAAGCATGTTATAGTAAAAAAATATTTATAAACAGGGTAAGTTGGTTGCTTGGGTTTTACAGCACTTCAACCCGTGTTGATTTATTTTATGCCAAAGACGATTTGTTCTACTCATTCTTGATGGGTATTATATTGTAGCACTATGATATTAGTGCCTTTCAGTTTGGTGCACTGGCATGCATATGATATACAAATCTGGGATGATTTGTTTCTGTTTGTAATATAAATTATTTATTTGGAGTAAGGATTTAGTTACAAGGGACATTGTAATAGTTATTGTTAGTCTTTAATACCGGAGACTATAAGTCTAGAATTAACTTTGTGCTAGTATTGTGATTGTTTTTGTTTTTTTTATTTCAAACAAAAGAATAGTCAAGGGTTAGCCAGGTCAAGGAGATGATAGGGGAATTTATATATATATATATATATATATATATATATATATATATATATATATATAGTCAAGTTCATTTCAGGGGCAGTGGAAGTCGAAAGGCAGTTGAGTTCAGTTTAGCTGGCAGTTGAGTTGGTTGAGTTTGCAGAGGGGGGAGTTGGACAGAGTTGGACCGAGAGCCGAGACGAGCATTTGGGCTCTCCCCCCCCCCTATTCGACTGGATCCAACGATGATAGAGTAGCAGAATAGAACCGCCTGGTGTCATAATCTCTTCCTAACCACTTGGACTCTTCACCCTAACCTGCCTTGTCCGTCTCTCTTTGTTTGTTGCTGTTGTTTTTCCTTATGACATATAGGTGCGTTCCCGGACACGGCGTGGGGGTTGACTTTCGACGATGAGACGGCCAGCGACACTGCGAAATGACACGACGACGCGCGAACACAGGACGCGGTCCTATGTGTCATAATATTTTGTTAAAATAAAAAATCATATTTTAAACTCATTTTTTTGTTTTATTTAAGCTGTAGATGGAGCCCTATCAGGTACAATCAGTCCGTCAAAACTTTGGATTTAACCAGTATTACATTCAGATATAAAATTCCCTACAAATTGACAAGCTGCAATACGGATTTAAGAGTGAATAAAAACGTTCAGCACAGTACATCCAGTTTGTCAGTTTTCTAAAGCATAAAAGAGAACACTTCTTAAAAGTAAAAATTATCAACAGTATTTATTTAATAAATGTTCAGCTAGTATTTTTCGGCAGAAAGATAAAGGATGTAATTGCGAACTTAAGAAAGTGGGATTTTACGTTTATCACATTTGGTCACTCACAAATTGATGATAACAAAATCATGTGATCTACACTGCTGTTGTATAAAAGGTGTTGGTGGTGTTGATTCTCTTCAGTTTTTCTCTTAAGATATTAAGAGGTTAAACCCAACGAAAGAAAAAATGATTGTAAGCAGGTGTCTCGTTGTTCTTCTCCTTGTTGTCGTCTGCTCAGCCCAGTCGCCTTTTAGTGGCCAATGCAGAGAAGATGCCTACCCCCCAGGGAATGATACAGAAGTACCAACAATGGTCATCAACTTGAATTTGCCACCAGAAGAAAGATGGAAAGAAGTCGCTTTGAAATATAAAGAGCGAATAAAAGATGTGATTGCGGCGCTTAAAACACTGATCGGTAGTTTTGGTGGAGTCGGCAAGGCCATCATTGGTTTTATCGATAATTTCGTTGGTGATCTGAGCCAAACATTACCCGAACCTTACAAAAGTGAACTCAAGGGCTTGGTTTGGTATTCAGGGATAAACGACGGTGAGATCGTCCTCTACAACATATTCTACGAAGTATTTACTGTTTGCACCTCGATCATAGCCGAGGATCCAAACGGAACCCTGTATCACGGCAGAAACCTCGATTTCGGTCTTTTCATGGGCTGGGACTTGAAGAATCACACTTGGCTCATGGCCGAACTCCTTCGACCGATGATCGTGACCCTTGATTTCCAGAAGGACAATCTAACCCTGTTTAAGTCTGTAAATTTCGCCGGTTACATTGGTGTACTGACCGGTGTCAAGCCAGGTGTCATGTCTTTGTCCCTAGACGAACGCTTCACCAAGCAGGGGGGTTTTCTAGGTATCTTGGATTGGCTTACCGGTGACCGAACAGGTAGATGGACTGGTTTTATGACCAGAGAAACACTGACCACGGCAAATAGCTATGAAGAAGCTAAGAAAATGTTGACTTGCGATGTTATACTTGCACCTGTCTATTTCATTCTCGCTGGGACTAATTCATCAGAAGGCTGTGTCATCACACGTTCCCAAACAAAAGCTCTGGATGTGTGGGAAATGTCCAAGGCCAACGGCTGGTATGTTTTGGAGACCAACTATGACCACTGGAAGAAGCCCCTTTTTATCGATGACCGTAGAACTCCGGCCCATACCTGCATGAAGAAAATGGGACGGAAGGAAGTTTCCCCTGCTGGACTCTTCAATGTATTGAGCACAGTTCCAGTTCTTAATAAACTGACAACTTACACGACAATAATGCAACCGCAGACAGGCGAGATGGAAACTTACGTGCAGTATTGTAAAGATCCTTGCTGGCCGTGGTAATTAAATACCCCTTGAAAAATCGTTCATGTTTTTTCTTCATTTTTTCTCTGTGTCTTTTAATGAGAAATTGCTAATAATAGTAAAAAAAAAGCTAAGATTTTAAAGTTTAATTAATAACTTTAAAAGTGCTGATATTTTGTATAAAACAAAGTGACTATTATTTGTAAAGAAAAAGCAGGGTCCAAAGAAATTGAGAAGTTACGGACATTGTTCCCGAGATAGAGAAGAAAAAATAAGTGGAAATATTTGTATTAAAAAAAGTTTATTTTCATCAAACTCAAACTTTTTCTTACGACTTAATCAATTGCAGTAATGTGTATTTTAATTTTCAAGATATTACAATGCAAACATCTACAACAAATAGCTTATTCATTTTATCATCGTTGTTTTATTTTTATGTATATATTTTTAAGATGCTTTTAATTTTTTTTTAAATTCTCTATTTCTTCAGTTTTGATTCTTCCACGGATTACGATCCATAGTGATTTTCCTTTTCTTTTTGTTTTAATTATAGTGCCTTAGTTTTTGCATTACATCACTTGTTATATGTTGCGTCTAACATCTAATATAAGTAGGTAGTGCCAAAATCTT
Source organism: Doryteuthis pealeii (assembly GCA_023376005.1). Taxonomy (NCBI): domain Eukaryota; kingdom Metazoa; phylum Mollusca; class Cephalopoda; order Myopsida; family Loliginidae; genus Doryteuthis; species Doryteuthis pealeii. Next base: position 68,310,864 of record CM042154.1, read on the forward strand.
GTTTCAGCTTTATTTTAAAAACGAATTAAAATTAATTGAATTAATTTATTTAAAGTCAAATTTTTGTATAAGTCTAAAAGCAGTAACATAATGAGCATCAGTAAAAAAAAAGAATTTTAATTAAAAAAAAAAATAAAATAATAATAATAATAATAATAATAATAATAATAATAATAATAATAATAATAATAATAATAATAATAATAATAATAATACACATTTTTAATACAGTTTAAACTATTATTTTCGTTAAATTTTGCTCAAATATATTGAAAACATAGCCGTTTTTTTTTGTTTTTTTGTTTTTTGTTTTGTTTTATTTTGTTTTTTTAATGTATTTCTGAACTAAAAAAATAATTTTATTTATTTAGGATTTTAAAGCTCATAACAGTTTCTTCTTAGAGATCAATAACACAAAATAATAAATTCACTCAATTACAGAAGACTTAATAATTTTAAATGAAATATCTTTTTCTCTTTGGCACTCCCTAGATATAAATATTAATAAGGATGAACAAAAAGCGGGCAAAAAAATGGGCAACTTTTCTTTTCTTTTTTCTTTTCTTTTTTTTTTCAAATATTTTAAACGTAAATAAAAAAAATGAAAAAGTATCTTTTTACTGTTTTCTTTTACGTTTAATATAAAGAACAATTACATGTCTATGTGTTGAAATAACAAAAAAAGAAAAAGCAGATTTCTGTTACACTTGACATAACGTATGATTTTTTTTGTAATTCCTTTTTGGATGGATGTTTTCGTTTATATAAAAAAAATCCCGAAATATTTATAATGGTAAAAAATTACTTGAGTGAGAAGGAAGTTTAATTTTTGTGTCTCATAAAAGTTAGATATTCTTCAGCAAACTCAACCAAGAAACCTTTTTTTTAATTCTTTTAAGCTTCCTGTTTATAGTTTAATATTTAATAATTTCATCGTTCCCTTAATTTGAGTTAATTTTCGACACTAGACACAACGTATATCCAACATTATACTTCGAAAAAAAAAGTTAACTAAGTTAATTTAATTAACTTAATTTTATTTTAAATTACTAATATTATGTTATCAAAAGTATATTGATGTGCCAAATCAGTTTCTTCTTCTTCTACTTCTTCTTCCTCTTCTTCTTTATTTAAAATAATACTTAAGTTAATAGCAAGACTCGTTTTCTTTGCCTTTATTCTACAGGGTGGTCCGAAAGTCTTGTCACTCCTACCTATTGTTTTAACTTTCATTATTTTTTATTTAAATAATATCTAGTATCTATCTTCTATTAATCTCTCTTGTTAATAATGGAGATTCGCTTCCGATTTTTGTCTATAACAAAAATTACGTTTTTTAATACAAGTTTTGATAAATACATGACTGGTATTATATATCTATATATAGTTTGTTTTATTTTAATACATATTTAAAGTTTACATTTCAAATTGTTTTATTTTTTAATCCTTTAATGAATTTGATTTTATTTACTTAGGGTACAAACTTGCTGACATTGAATTTTTTACTCCCACCCCTCAGGCAATATATTTCAAAATAAGTCAGGCATAAGTTGAATGAATATAAGGTTTATCTCCGAAAGCATGTGTTATTCAAAGAGAGAGAGAGAGAGAGAGAGACAGAGAGAGAGAGAGAGAGAGAGAGAGATACCTTCAGCATGTAAGCGAAATATTCTTAAAAAGGGTGACGTGAATTCTCTTAGGCAAATGAGATCTTTCTGGTTAGGATCCGAAAGGCTGGCTTTTTTATAGTCCAGCATAGGCTCCAAAAGGGCTCTATTTGATAAATTTTCTTATTAGGCGGGAACGCCTCTGGTTGGGTGAATTTTACGAATTTTATTTTAAATTTTATTTTTACTAAGGTTGCGCGATCCATATGCGCAAACTATTTATTTTTGTCATTCGACTTCTGTCTGTTGAAGCGATAACTTCCGGCCGCCACAATCTTATTAAAATGTATTAAGGGAAGAATTAACTGGTTTTAAAAAAATGAAATTATTTTCACTACACTTTATATTTTTGGATTATTTTGAAATGTATTTTCTCAGTTCGGTTCAAACTATTAGCAAAAGAAAAAAAATAACTGATTTTAAAAAATTGCGAAGATCATCTGATGATTTAACATGTTTAATTCATCGCCACAATTTTGAATGTTGGAAAAAGGAAAAAAAAAACAACAATGAGCCAGGATAATAAATATTGGAAAGTGCTCAATATATACTTGTAGATCCGGTTTAGGCGAGCGAATCAGTGACAGACGTCAACTACCCAGGTTTTACCGATAAGGATTATCAGGATAATTCTATATATATATATATATATATATATATATATATATATATATATATATAAGCGAAGAAATGTAAGATTAGGAAAAATCCGACAAAATGTGAGGAAATATATTGGAAAGGTGAATAACGAACAAAAACAATTCAATTCAATTAATATTTTACCTCTGTTGGTTTCAGAAACTTCATCAGAATGGAAGTCTCTGAAACTAACAAAATATTAATTGAAATGTTTGTGTTTGTTATTTACCTTTCCAATACATTTCCTCACACATACATTATATATATATATATATATATATATATATATATATATATATATATATATATATATAATGCACATGTACATATATGTATATATATATAATGTACATAGGATATATATATATATATATATATATATATATATAAACTATACGTGTTTCGATATACCTCTCATCAGTATATATATATCCTATGTATTTGAATATGTTCAAATGATTATTTTCAGTTGAATAAAAATAATGAAGACATCTTGTGTTTTGAATATTATTTTTGCATTTTTTTAAATTCATTTTTATTTATTTATTTTGTGTGTGTTTGAAAATTAATGAATTTTTCTTGTAAAATTCCTGACAACTGTTTTTAAGAAAAAAAAAGAAAGAAAATGTATACCATATACATCCCATTTTATCATTTATGTGCTAGTGGGTGGTGACTGAGGGTCCTGGATATGACGTTAAACTGCATCTAATGGTGAGGTACCAATTTTGGAACTCCGGACGGGGACTCTGACCCAGAGTGGTAGTACCTGTTAGGGTCCCATCTAATGGTTAAATAGAAAAAATACGTTTTTAAAAAATCTTTTTTTTTAATTGAATATCCATCAGGAATGAGTAAAACAAAACGTCTTAGGCATGAAATACCTTAACAAGGGTTGACATGCTGTAAAAGCCAACCAATCGAAAAACAAGTATTTCTTCCTCATAGAAATCTTTAGACTGAGGTTTTGTTTTTTTTGTTTTTTGTTTTTGTTTTTTTTTTTTTTTGCTCACGGTGCTCTTCACTTCATCATCCCTCGAAAAATTTGTTCCATGTAGAAATTCTTTGAAATGCTCTAACTGCTGTTGATCTGCATGTAAAGAAATGCTAATGCCTTGACTGATGTCATCAAGTTTATTTGATAAACACCTTGAAAACTGTACAAAAAGAAATGGATAACATTTAACAAAAGATAATAACAAAATCAAGATTATTATACTTTTTTAGATATTAAACTATTTTACAATAGCTCTTAAATAAACATATCAGACATTGTAATAATCATAATAATCATAAATTATCATACTGTGTTATATCTACATGTCCTGCTAGTTATTCCTATTACCTCTTATACAAGTGATATTCAATAAATAAAATGAATTTTAAAATAAAAGAACTCATATTTCCCGTAGGACAAAAATGTGTGCTTTAGTTTTCAATATAATGTCCATTACTTAAAATTCTTTAAAACATTTTTCCTATAGAAAAAAAAGGCTATTGTATTTCTTCAGCACAGAAATCTTTAAACTTGGTTTTTCGTGTTTTTTTTTTTTTTTTTTTTTTTTTTGTTTTGTTTTTGTTTTGTTTTTTTGCTCACGGTGCTCTTCACTTAATCATTACTTGAAAACTTTGTTCCATGTAGAAATTCTTTGAAGTGCTCTAACAGCCGTTGATCTGCGTGGAAAGAAAACGCTAATGCCACGACTGATGTCATAAAGCTTATTTAATAAACACCTTGAAAACTGTACAAAAAAGAAATGGATAACATTCAACAAAAGATAAAAACAAATACATTTCAAAAGAAATGGAAACACAAGAAAGAAATGGACACGCAGTGTCTTATACAAATTCTTACCGTGTCGCCTCTTTGGCCAGCAGTAGTAATCTAACCATAAGGTTGGTATATGGGCTCTGATTCCTTTACCCATTTTCGCTTAATCTTAATTCGGCATTGAATTTAAGGGTCAGCAGCAACTGATAAAATGGGATTGATAAAAATCAACTAAATTATTCTAAGACTTGGTATTGCGGTGGTGGACCATATAACCTTTAGGCACCCCCTTTTTTCATCTCGATTAAGAAAGGACATGTTTTTCATTTACACTGTCAATATCCATACGATTTTTAGATATTTTTTTAAATTATAAAACTAAAACCTAACCCTAACCCCTAAAAAACAACTGATATTAAATGTGTAAATGAAAAACATGTCCTTTATTAATAGAGATCAAAAGGGGTGCCTAAAGGTTAATATGGTCCACCACCGCAATACCTAGTCTTAGAATAATTTAGTTGATTTTTTATAAATCCCAGTTTATCAGTTGCTGCTGACCCTTAAACTCAAGGTAATATGGTCCACGTTGGTAGTTAAATTGGTAACAAAAATAGCTATATAAAAAAATTAAATATGATTACAGGGGCCAAACAAGTGGAAATTAAAGGAAGTCAGATCTGTACTGTAAGAAGGATGTGGCATTAAACTAAACTGACTGATGGTTTCCACTGTTCTTGTGGCAATATGAGGTCTTTAATTGTCCTAGTGAAACCCAATGACAATTGACCATAGAAAAGACAAGGTCATCCTTCACAATTTTGTGAGCTGTACCCACAGAATTTCCCAGTTCTTTAAAAAAATGTACTCTATCATAACTCTGTCATCTAAAATGAGCACATAAACTGAATCCACCATTTCAGGTGTAGTCACCATTGTGGTTCCTGTCTGGTCTGTTTTCAGCTTTAATATTATTTCAACCTTGTTTAAACAATTTAACCCATATGTTAAGTTTTTTTTTTTTTTTTTTTTTTTTTTTTTTTACTAAAACATGCTTATTCATACACATCACACATTCTTCTGTCAATTTCACTTGGTTTCAACTTCTCAGTCACCAAAAATTTTATGACAGACCTCTGTTCAAGCCTGGAGCACTCTGTTTGAGTTACCAACATTTTGAATAGCCTCAAAGCAAATATTTATGTGAGATTAGAATAACTTTTGCTATAAACCAATTGCAAACAATGTAGAGTTCACATTTATGAAAAAATATTCTGGAAAAATAATTAATTTCGCTTTTTTTCAAAAAGTTCTCATTATTTATTAAATGACCCTCCTATTAGGGTAAAGTGAGCATAAACAACTTTTGAAATTCCTATTATTTTGATTATTCGGACTATTGTCCTCATCTTTAATGTTATCTGTGAAACGTTTCGACCAATGCGCCCTCCGACCTTCTTCAGGTATTTCTTGTCAGGCTCGGGAGCCTTCTTAAACTCGGGAACCTTATTTTCAAACTCTGGAAACTTCGAGAAGGCTTCAGAGTCCGGCAAGAAATACCTAAAGAAGGCCAGAGGGTACATCGGCCGAAACATTGTAAAGATAAAAATAAAGATGAGGACAATAGTTCAAATAATACAAATAATACAAATTATTAAGTCTCATCTCATAAATTCAGAGAAATTCTGAAATTCAGACTGAAAATTTTCATTGAATTCAGGGTCAGTGGATTCATGCCTTTATTCAGGTCATTAGTGCAAAAGAAATATAAACAACTTTGGTCAAATTGTTACATAATTGATGGGTAGTCTGTTAATCATGTTCAGTAGTGTACATTTGAAAATAACGGCTAGTGAAAAACACCGGTTGGATGATTGACACCCCTTAACGCTGTGTTGACCTACATTTCTATTCGTGAGTGCAAACATAGGAAGTTAGCTAAGAGAAAATCTGCCACTGTTGAGCGAGACACACAGCAATGGCAGCTCTCGTTCAATTAGCCAAATTCTCACAAGCGTGTTTGGGGTCTAGATCTTAAGAAAATAAAATATATAACAACACAAGACATTACTTTGTTTTAAACTCAGAGTAATGTCTTGTGTTGTTACTAAAAACAAACAAACAACACAGGACATCTTAGACAGATCCCGAATAACAGAAGATCCAGCTAAAACCTAGACCAGCCCAACGATAGACAGACCAGCCAGATAGCAGAGGATCGACCAATATACAGCCCAAGGTAAGATGGAAGAAATACAATACTAAGTAAAGAAGACAAGTACATATATGTACAACCACAGGTATGCCGGTGTACGATACTATACTGCACTGTGCGTAAGCTGTGACACAAGGTGAGTATACTATGCAACAAAAATGCAAAATAATTGTTTGTTTGATTCCCATAAGGAAACTCAAGAACCAGCATTACATTTTTTTGAAATTATCTTAAAATTTTATAAAATATTTAAAATGAAAAAAAAAATGTTTATACAGTTCTAAAGTCTACATAATAAACCTATTACAGGAGGTTATTTTTGTTCTTTCTTTGTACATTTAATTTTATTAATAAGAGTCAATAATTGTATGGTGGTTGTTTTGGAGGGTGTATGTATACGTATATATATATATATATATATATATATATATATATGAAATTTAACATTATGAAAAAACATATGATGTTTGTTATGTAATTGCTGACAGTACTGTTTCGACCAAATCGATAAGTTGGTCTTCATCAAGGAGCGACATTTCCCATCTATGTCGCTCTTTGATGAAGACCAACTTATCGATTTGGTCGAAACAGTACTGTCAGCAATTACATAACAAACATCATATGTTTTTTCATAATGTTAAATTTCATACTGTCGGATTAATTTCCATCTATTTTTCATATATATATATATATATATATATATATATATATATATATATATATATATATATATATTAGTAATTATGACAAACACACCATAAGGTTATTTAAATAACAAAAGAAAAACAAATCATTCAAAGAAAGAACAAGTAATCTAATAAGGTTACGGTAGTAATAGTAGTCAAAATGTTCTGTTCAAGGTTCAGCAGAATATGTTTTTTTAAAAGTTCAGCAATGTAGAGGGGGAAAGGCTTACTTGCATGTCTTTATAGAGGAAGAAAGTGTATTCCTTCGATATCAGCAGTGAATTGAATTTCAGAGAGGGAAAGGTAGAAAGCTTGTAACTTAAGCAACAGACAAATGGTTTGAGTTTCAATGATGTGGATTCGTCAAGCAGTTGTGTTTTCTCTATACTTCTGCTCGGAAATTCCAAACTTAAATAACCTTGGCATAGGCTCCAAATTTGATCTTTTTCAAAACTTCTTGTTTAAGCGCGAACACCTCTGATTGGTCCAAAATTATCATTTTCAGTTTGCTTTATACCTTTATACCTATATACTATGCGCAGAATGCCTATTTTTATCATTTATTTTTATTTTTGCTTTGATGCTTAAATATCCGATTTCCTTCTTATACGTATCACTACAATTGTATGCTTCTTCCTAATAATATGTCTAGTTGCTAATTAAATAATTAATGGATATTACTAACAAATTCCTTACTAAAAGATTTATCTGTAATTGTTATTTAGTAGTAATTTAGGTCTCCACATGTCTACCGCTGGTCGTGGACCCCAGTCACATTGTTGCCAGGCCTTCTTTAAGGATCACCTTGGTTCTAACTGATTTTTATAAAAAAAACACTTTTGGATGGAGATAAGAAAAACAACCTGTAACGTTATCGTCGTAGAGAATGTAATCGGCAATCGAAGTTCAATTCCTGTACGAGACAGTTCACATTCCCCTTTGCACTAACGCCCTTGGAAAAGGCATGAATCTATCTGTTCTCCACCTAGCTATGGTCAAATAGAAGAGCAAACTGGGTTCGGTTATTTCCTATAAAGCCAACATAAACAAAGGGGGACCACTCTTGACTGATAAATTATCTATTTATTTTCCCATTAAACTAACCCAAACCCTAACCCTAAACCCTAACCCTAACCCCGTCTTCTTTTTTCCTAGTAGATCAATCAATAAATAAATAATTTATCAGTCAAGAGTGATTCCCCTTTGTTTATGTTGGACTTATCGGAAATAATCTTGGGTTATTTTGCCTTGGTTAGGTAACTAGTCTAGGAGAAGAAAAACTGAATTTAACACTAAAAAAAAAAACTAAAAAAATGAAAATTAGGCATAGGCAATCAAATGGTTAAAGGGAGATAAATGCATATACATGACAGAAAAGTAAGAAATTTCTGCGTGTATATAAGTAAAGGTCTGTGGGAGCCCACACGGTAAAATTATACTGCGTATTGTTACTTCTGGTCATAAGGAGAGATAACTTTTTCAATCATCTTTTTAATTTCATTTTATTAATTTTCAACAATAATTTTCAATAATTTTATAATAATCATTTTTTTAATTTTGATAATTTTCATTTTAATTTTGAACAATTACCAAAATCAGAGAATAGTCCAATTTTAATGAAATTTTTGACCACGTTATTCATTAATGACTTAATTTTATAATGAACGGTTTGTTTTATTAAAAAAGAAAACTTTAAAAATCTTTTCTTTTTTTTTTTTATTAATTCAGATTGTAAGGGTTGATCTTTGGTCATTTCAATGAAAAAATTTAAAAAAACCTTCAGTTTCTAATTTCTAGAAAGATCAAATCTTGAATACCACATAAAAATTATAGAAATTTTTTTTTTTTTTAAATCATCACCCGAAAAAAGTTATTTGATAATTCAAAAGTTATTTTTCTTGAAACTCAAAAAATAATTTTTGTAGCTTTTTATTTTTATTCTTTCTTAGTTTTAAAAACAATATTTTTCTTTGAATTTATGGATGCAAGTGTTTCCTCTGATTCGATTGGCCTATTTTTAATTCACTTAAACATTTAATAGTGAATTTTATATATATTGGTGTAAAATTTAGTAGCTTTTGTTGCTATTGGTTTAATAATTCGGAATGTTATTAATTATTAACTTATTTTATTAATCTATTAAATAGATTAATAAAATAAGTTGATTTTAACATATTCCGAAAATAAATAGATTCTATTTTATTTATTTTTAACAATTAGATTTTGAGATTTAACTTTAAATCGAATACACTAGGGTTATCTCCCTTCTCTCACATTTAAAAAAAATTCCAGTGGCATAACTTTTTTAAATTTTTTTAATTAGGTCTTTAGGAAGAAACACCAATGCCATCAGATAAATAATACACATACTATAATAATATATCTACTATTCCAGAGTTTTATCTTATTCTATTTTACATTTTCATAAAGAACGTAATTTTCATTAAAACTTCCTATCAATACAATCATATACTAGGGACTTTTCACCGTAGTCACCGTTATAAAGCTTCACAACCCAATTTGTTTACTTTTTACATCACTTCCTCAAAGCCAACATTAATAACAGTATTTATTTATACTATAAAACTATTTATACTATAAAACGTTAAACTGGTATCTTCGACATAAAAATAAGGTTGAAATTACGAATTTAAGAAAGTAGATTACATTTATCACTCACAAGTTGACGACAACAAAATCATGTGACTTCCGACAACGCTGTTATATAAAAGGTTTTGGTATCGTTACTTTTCTTCAGTTTGTCTCTCAAGTTAATTAGAAGTTAAACCAAACAAAAAAAGAGAGAGATGATTGTAACCAGGTGTCTCGTTATTGTTCTCCTTGTTGTCGTCCCTTCAGCCCTGTCGAAATTTAATGGTAACTGCACAAAAGATGCCTACCCTCCGAAAACTACTACAAAAGTACCAACCATGGTCATCAACCTGGACTTGCACCCAGAAGAAAGATGGAAAGAAGTGGCTTTGAAATATAAACATCAAATAAAGGACCTGATTGGGGACCTTAAAAAACTTGTCAGTGGTTTCGGTACTTTAGGCAAGGCCATAATTGGTTTTGTCGAAAATTTCGTTGGTGATCTGACCGACACGCTACCCGATCCTTACAAGGGAGAACTCAAGGGTCTGGTCAAATATTCAGGAATAAACCCCGGCGAGATGGTCCTCTACAACATATTCTACGAAGTGTTTACTGTGTGCACCTCAATCATAGCCGAGGATTCGAACGGAACCCTGTACCACGGCAGAAATCTCGATTTTGGTCTTTTCATGGGCTGGGACTTGAAGAATCACACGTGGATTATCGCTGAAAGCCTTCGACCCATGATTGTGAATCTGGATTTTCAGAAGAACAATAAAACCTTGTTTAAATCTGTAAATTTCGCCGGTTACATAGGTATCCTGACTGGTGTCAAACCAGGTGTAATGTCTTTGACACTAGACGAACGTTTCACCAAGGATGGAGGTTTTATAGGCATCTTAAAATGGCTTCTAGGTCACCGAACGGGTAAATGGACTGGATTTATGACCAGAGAAGCACTGACCAACGCAAATAGCTATGACCAGGCTAAGAAAATGTTGATCGACGATGAAATCCTTGCCCCTGTCTATTTCATTCTCGCCGGGGTTAAATCAAAAGAAGGCTGTGTCATCACCCGTTCCCGAACAAAAACTGATGATGTGTGGGAAATGACCAAGGCTGGTGGCTGGTATATTTTGGAGACCAACTATGATCACTGGAAAAAGCCCCTTTTTATTGATGACCGTAGAACTCCGGCCAATATCTGCATGAAGAAAATGGAACAGAAAGGAGTTTCCCCTGCTGGACTCTTCAATGTATTAAGCACAATTCCAGTTCTTAATAAACTGACAACTTACACGACAATAATGCAACCGAAGACAGGTAATGTGGAAACTTACGTGCAGGATTGTGGAAATCCTTGCTGGCCGTGGTAATTAAATACCCATTGAAAAATCGTTCATGTTTTTCTTCTTTTTTTCTTTCTCTCTCTTTTAATGAGAAATTGATAATAGTAAAAAAAAAAAATTAAAAAAAAAGCTATGATGTTAAAATTTAATTAATAACTTTAAAAGTGCTGATATTTTTGTATAAAACAAACTGACTGTTTATTTGTAAAGAAAAAAGAGGGGTCCAAAGAAATTGAAGTTATGAACTTGTTTTCGAGATGGAGAAGAAAAACATTATGTGAAAATATTTTTTATTAAAAAAAATTTATTTTCGTTAAACTACACCTTATTCTTTTCTTTCAACTACTTCAATTGCAGTAAACTGAATTTTAATTTTTAAAGCCATTGCAAGGTAGACATCTACAGTAAATAGCTCTAATTTTATTTAAAAGAAATATCTTTCTTTAGTTTTAATTCTTTCACGTTTTACCATATCTTGTCATTTTACAGTTTTAAAAAAATTATAGTGCCTTAATATTACATAACTTGGTATACGTTGCATTTAACATCGTTAGAAAAAAACTATATCAAAACATGTTTGTAATGAAACTACCCTCTCACTCAAGTCATTTTGTTTATAATTATAATAATGATAAACAAAATTACTTGAGTGAGAGTGTAGTTTCATTTTTGTGTCACAAAAAAGTGAAAAACATTTTCAGCAAATTCAACCCACCAAACCTTTCGTTTTAAATGCCTTTCGTGATTAAATTAATTAAGGCAAGGATGTAATAATTAAATTAATCAGATTAATTTAATTATTACATCCTTGCCTTAATTTTTAGATAATTTTCGATACAACTTACATTAAACACCATGCTTAAAAATGTCTTGATGTGGTGAGTTTAATTTAATTGACGTAAAATGTATATTTTACTTTTTTAAAATTCTATTGAAATATTCAAGTACAAGTAGGTGGGGGGGGGGGGGGGGCTTGTGTCATAGTCACAATGTGTCTAAGTCACGATGTGTATACATTTACAACTTTTTTCTTCAGCCATAAAGATCTCTGGTTTTATAACCTTTTAAGCATGAATTTGATATTTTTATCAATTTTCTCGAACCATTTTTTGTTTGTTTGGGTTTTTTGGGGGTTTTTTTCTAAGGAGACAAAAATTATTTCGATGTAACATTTTGTGCTTTTTAAATTTTTTTAATACATTTGTTGCGTTTTTATTAATAGCGCACCATGTGTCAAGCCCTTTTTTATCATGTGATAATGGAATGCTTATAAAATCAACACAATACTAGTTTCCTTTGCTTTTATTCTACATACTCGCTATAATCTAAAACATAGTGGGGGGGGGTCTTCACTTTCCCATAGTTTCCAAAACATTTAAATTGAAAAAAGAATCTTTATAAACGTCTAAAAAACAGTGTTTTTTCCCCACTTTACTGTGACCCATAGCCAGAATAACAATTAGAATTGCGACCCATTAAAGCTAAGTGTAATCATATTAAATGAGTAAATCAAAGACAAACATTGTTATTTTGCGACAAAATGTATCTATTTCGCGACCCATTGAAGAGTTAGGGCACTGTTTCCGTTTATTTTCGTGGGTCTCGGTCAGTGCCCATAGTTTGAAAACCCTTCGTTTAAAGCGGTGTAGGATATTTATAGAACAAAACATGCCAGGGGAGGTAATCGTGTTGGAATTTTTTGTTTTAATTTTCATTTCTTTGTCTGGAACACAGGTCTTACTCAGGTTGGTTACAGTATCTTCTCAGTAGACGGACACCTATAAATACAGAGTAATCTCATCGCTACTTAAGTCTATTAACTCTTTGTCTACCAAATTTCCCCTACTGCTGTACCAAATTCTCTTGCTATTTTTTACTTGTAAGATAGGATATTTCAAAGTTCACTATCTACTCACCTCAGAATTCATTCTATTCAAATAAAGTCCTATTATTATTATTATTATTGTTGTTGTAAACAAGTGTCACATGCGAGTGCCACAGCTAGCGATTTACGGTAGGATCCCAGTGGTGGGAGAGCCTCTGTGAGTGGTTTAAAGTAGGCAAAGAGTTAAATTTAAATACTGGTGGCTACTAATTTAAGTTTAGAAATTGTCTGTTCACTCAAGTATGTCCACAACAAATTATGACGTCACACATATTTTAGTACAATTCGAAGGAGTAGATGATGAATGACTTTGTATTTGATTGGTTTAAGTATAATGCACTCATGTGTGATGTGATAATTTACCTTCCTGGAACCAGTTCTACATGAGTAGTAGCACCTGTTGTTGAATAAAATTTCAAACAGTTTTTCATTTCTAAAAATTAATTTGAATAATATTTTTGTTTGCTTATATAAACCTTTTCCAGAAACTTTCACAACTATCTCACTCACTTCTCACTTCAATACTGCTTTTATTTTTATTCAATTTAAAATACCTTTGTTCTCTCAAATAATCAGCTATTTTGTCTTTATCTTGAGAAACAAGAAACTGCTGAGATTTTTTTTTTTTAAAGTGGGGAAAACGAGTAAGACAAAATAATAACTGCTACATCTATTGATAGTCATGACAATTTGTTCTAGTATAAAAAGTTTATTATATAGCCGTAGCTAATTAAGATAGAGATATTTCAAACATTCTTCATTTCAACATTAGAATTAATTGTATTACTGTATTTTCTATAAATCATGAGATTGTAAATATTTTACAAAATATTTGAAATTATTTTTCAAACTATTATTCTCTCTAATAAAACAAGAAGCAAAATCCAGTCTTTAAAAAAATATTCTCTTTTAATTTTATCAAATAGTAGTAAGGAAAAAAAAACTAGTTTTATACAAATAAAATTATTTTCAGTATATTTTATATATTTTGAAAATGTCAAAATTTATTTTCTCAGATCTGTTCAAATTAATAACAATATGAAAGAAAAAAAAGTGAATTAATTTTTTTTTTAATTGCAAAGATCTGATAATTTAACATCTTCAATTTATTTTCACTACATGATAAACACTAAACATGTTGATTATATAACATCCTCTTTTTTGAAAAAAAGTGCCTTGTCTTCATTTTGCCTCTACACACTGCTGTATCAAAAATATTAATACCAGCTTAACTTTGTTATTAAGTTTTATTGGCACTAAAGATATATATATATATATATATATATATATATATATATATATATATATATATACACACACACATATAAGTGAGGTAAATGGAAATGAATCCAACAGATATATTGAAAAGATAAATGGAAAAATATACATATGTTTGTATGTATGAACTTTATTATATGCTGACATGTTTCAACAGGAATTTGTTTACATATTTGTTTACAGTATTCTATTTAAAATTATTTTGAATATAAAATATAATAATAATAGAAAAACCTATGTAAACAGTCTGTCTTCTTCAGAGCAAAAAGATGGACTGTTTACATGTTTTTTCTATTGTTGTATTTTATATTCCAAATGATTTTAAATAGAATACTGTATATGTAAACAAATGTTGAAACACTTGTCAGTATATAATAAACTTCATCTATACCAACATGTGTATATCTTTTCAACATATAGGTATTTTTTTACGGTTTTTTTTTTTTGTTTTTTTTTTAACGTTTTTTCAACTTGCACATGTTCAAATGATTATTTTGAGTTGAATAAAAAAAATAAAAAAGATATTTTGTGTTTTGAATATTATTTCTGTATTTAAAAAAATTTTTTTGTTTATTTTGTGTATTTAATAATTCGTGAATTTTTTTTGTACAATTTCTGACAACTTTTTTTGAAAGTCTCTGGTTATTATATTCCCACAGATTAGGGAATTACAACACATATCTATTTTTTACATCATTTTGGTTGATGCATTTTGTTGCATAGGACCAAACTTGAATTGTAGTATAAGACATTAGTAGTAGGAGTTGTATTTAGTTCAGAAACAACATACACAAGTTGTATAGTGATAAGGTGGCTGTTTATTTATTTCTAGACTTGTGGATTCTTTTCAGAGAGAGAGAGTAAGGTTAAACTATTCTATCATAAATCATATTTGGTACTACTATGCGAAACCCATACGGGGAACCGGGAAAGCCCCATCTGCCTCCTACGAATCCTGGATGAAAATGAGCAATTTTCCTCTTCTTCCGTTTGTCATACCAGGGGTGGGAGGGTCACTTCCACTCCTCCACAGAAACTAGAATTTCCTGTTTTATTTTTAACTTTAGTTTTAGGGTCATTGGTCAGTCAATTGAGTTTCAAACTTTAACATCTCTTTGTTCTTATTTCTTTTTCCTCTCTTTCTCCAGAAATCCAAATACCGTTTTATTTTCAATCCCCAAATTCCCTGTAGACCACAACTTTTTTTAGGCAGTTTCTGTATGCCCATGTCATATCAGCTCACTGCTTTGTTGTTGAGGAAGTGTTGGACCTTGTCATCATTGCAAACTCCCTACACTAGTTGTGGACGTTTTTGACATCCATGTACGACTTGCCATACACTTCCATTAATTGATAATGAATTTTAATCAGTTTAATTCCTTTTGTTTCCAAAAAATGAATAACTGCACAAAGTTCACTCTTGGCAGTAGCAGTGGGGTGACTCAAGGCCAGGTGTATGCACAACAAGCACAAGCGTTGACAATAGCTACACAGTTTCCCTGCATTCCTATCGCTTTGGAGACCTTACTTTTAGAATTACCCTTATATTTTCTAAAAGATAACAAATGGTATCTGTTTGAATAGAAATTATGAAAACCTATTATCCATATTTTTTAAAAATCATAAATCCTCAACAAATTGATCAAAGTAATCCTACATTACTCTGAGATTTTAATGAAATCACAATCATACAGTCAAGAAGTATTCACAATTTTAAGAACGTTGCTTCTACAAAGCTATATTTTGGTTACTATAGGGTTTTAGGTATTACATTCTTTACTTGCCATGATTCTTCTATTTGATGTTAGGGGACATGAGAGGTAATTATCTCCCATGTCTGCTGGTACACACAAGGTAGCATAGCAGGCATTACTATAAGAATGTATGCACCAAAGTCAAAAAGGTTCTTTCACCCTCCAACCTTTGTAGAGGTAACACACCTAGTTGTGTTTCCTGTCTACAAGACAAGGGGACTTTATGCCCCCAGTATTTCATGTTGCATGGCACACGAGAACATGCTTATCATTTAAGTGTTTATACTTTCCTCTTTTACCAGCAGCCTCAAGACTTTTATCTACTGAAATACTATTTTCATTGTAGGACATTTCTCTTATACAACTAGATGGGGCTCGTGGTGTAATGGTTAGAGTCATAGGAAATTGACTCATTGACCTGAATTCAAATCCTGGACAAGGCTGGTTGCATTTCACAAAGCGCTAATACTCTTGGGAAAGGCATACATCCAACTACTCTCCCTTCAGCTGTGGGTAAATTGTAGGGCAGACTGGGCTCTTTAACCTTGGTTAGGTAACCAGTCTTGGAGAAGGAAAACTCTGAATTCAAACCTGTTAAACTCTGCTTAAGAAACTGATCTTGTGTCACATCCTGCTTGTGCAGAGGGGTTGGTATATATATATATATATATATATATATATATATATATATATAAACTGGATTGGTGGGGCAGTGGTACAGCAAAATATTTTTTTTAACTCAACTCCTCTGCCACAAGCAGAATGTGACACAATGTCAATTTTTAAGCAGAGTAAAGCAAGTTTGAATTCAGAGTTTGGTGCTCTTCCAATATGTGATCTACCGAATGGTTTCTAATCCAATATGGGATCTACTGAGTTGTTTACATTTCAATATGTGTTCTACCCATTAACTACCCATTATTTTCCCATTAAACTAACCCTAAACTCTAACCCTAAGCCTCTCTTCTTTTTTCCTAGTAGATCACATGCCATGAATAGTAGATCACAAACCTCGGTAGATCACATATTTGAAGAGCACCCAGAGTTTTTCCTTCTCCTAGACTGGTTGAACATCTGATACAGGGACCACATCCCAAATGAGCATGTCAAGAAAGGAATAACTGTGGTCCCTAGGTCACATGACAGCTTGTTTAGCATTATGAGGAAAATAAAAATGAACTAGTATGGATATGTGATAAGATCATTAGGCTGGGCAAAAACAATCCTACAAGGTATTTATTTATTTATCTAAGTTTAGTTCCATAGCTATGAGTTAAATAGTACCACTACTGTTCTACAAGGATGGCTTTGGCATCAAATAACCCACCAAGGTTGATATGCCATTAAACAAAAAAAAACTAAACTTAGTTTATATTGGTACAAGGTATTTATATATTTATCAACCTTATATATATTTACCAACCCACAAGTAGGATGTGACACAGGGTCAATTTCTAAGTGAGATTTGAATTTGGAGTTGTTCCTTCTCTTAGACTGGTTGCCTAACCAAGGTTTTTTCCATAGCTAATACCCATTTCTCAGTGCTATGTGAAATTTAAACAGCCTTGTCCAGGATTTGAACTATGTTCATTGTGTATATTTCCTACGATGGTAACCATTACACCATGTACCTCCACCTTATCAACCTTATAGCACCTTAGATAACCAAGGATAGTGTTGGGATTATTTCCCCTACATGCCACGGTTCTTCTGTTAGGCAATTGGATGTCATTGTGACCAGTGGTATGAGATGGCATAACCGCAAGAGTCAAATTCCCTTTGACCCTCAAGTTGTCAGAGGTAACACACCAATTGTGTCTCTTGTCCACAGGACAGGTAGGCTTTGCCCCCTACAGGCTTTCCAGGTACTTGATACATGAGAGCTTTCTCACCTCTTGGCTTCACAGAGGAAACATGCACCAGTTGTATCCTTTATCTACATGAGCGGTGGCTTTGCTCCCTTAGTTATTCCATGCATTTTACGCGAGAGCCTTCACAAATCTGTAAGTGGTTGGTTCATTGGATTTTACAGCATCTCAGCCCTTGTTGGGTTATTTTATGCCAAAAACATTTTTTATTCATTCTTGATGGGTACTCCATTCTTTTTATAAACTCAATTTTTTTAAAACACTTTTTTATATATAATCCAAAGATGGGACCCTATCCGGTACTACCACTCATACATATGCTACAACTACATACATATACAAAAGGACAGTTGTATGTATGTGTGTATGTCCTGAGGAAATTACAAAAATAAAACATTTAATGACAGTAAATATATATACACATTCAATATCACCAGAGCTTGCTTTTTGTGTGAAAATAATGAAAAAAAGGAAGGTTTTATTTATATTGGGGAAAAAAGTTCCTGACGTCCCTCCAGGGTTTTTTTTTTTATGTGGGGATTTTTATGGGGCATCCAGCAAGGATCCAACTTGCAATTAGTAATAATGGATCTGCGAGATTAACTTTTTTTTTTTATCCCTTTCTACCCAGGTGATGCCAGGTAATAATAAGTTGTAAAGAGACTTTATGGACACCCTGTATATCTAATATTAGTATTATTGCCATGCTTCTCCAAACATAAGACAAGGCTTATTAATTTTCACTTCGAAATATAACACTAGGGCTTATTTTGGGGGGTTGTTGAGTGTTTGCGTCGTATGATGGGATTGTGAAGAATGCTTATTTCTTTTGTCTGTCTGCCACTCTCAACTTATTTTAAGGGGAGAGCTTATATTAGAATTATCCTGAAAAATCATACTAGGTCTTATTTTGCAAGTAGGTTTTATTTTCAGGGGAAGCATGGTTGAAATTTGTCGTATCAGTGCTGCTGTATGGCTGCACCACCTGGACCCTAACGAAGCGACTAGAGAATAAACTAGATGGGAGCTGCACAAGAATGCTGCGGGTGATCCTGAACAAGACGTGGAAACAGCACCCCACGAGAAAGCAGCTGTGTATGCCACCTGCCACATATCACCCAAACCATCTGAGTAAGATGGACAAGACATGTGGGACACTGCTGGAGAAGCAAGGACGAACTCATAAGTGACGTCCTCCTGTGGAAGCCAGCACATGGGCATGTCAGTGTGGGCCGACCAGCGAAGACGTACATTGATCAGCTCTGTGCGGATACAGGATGCTGCACAGAGGACCTCCCGAGAATGATGAGCGATAGGGACAGATGGAGAGAGATTGTCATGGATATCCGTGCCAACAGCGCGACATGATGATGGACTACTACCAAAAAGTTGGGTATATTGCAAATTCTCACTTGCCTTGTGACAAACTAAGAAAAGTCGAAAGCTTTTTCTCTGAATTTTTGAGATGAGACTTGATTATTTGGATTATTTGGACTATTGTCCTTATCTTTATCGTTATCTGTACAACGTTTCAGCCGATGTGCCCTCCGGTCTTCTTCAGGTATTTCTTGTCGGTCTCAGGAACCTTCCCGAACTTGGGAACCTTCTTGTCGTAATCAGGAACTATCATGGAATTTTCAACCCAACCTTTTATTCAATCCACAAGGGTATCCTGTTCTCATTCCACTAACCATAGCTGGGTACAAGTGTTAAGCTGTGTTAATTATTATTCTATGTTACTGTCACCCTTGACAATGATTGAACCTGCTGCCTAGAGATAACTGTCACTTAGAATTGTCTTAAACCAATACCTTTATCCACTACGCTATGTGTCCAATTGGAAAAGAAGGTTTCCAAGTTCGAGAAGGCTCCAAGAAATACCTGAAGAAGGCTGGAGGGCACAT
This sequence comes from Doryteuthis pealeii, assembly GCA_023376005.1. Classification (NCBI taxonomy): domain Eukaryota; kingdom Metazoa; phylum Mollusca; class Cephalopoda; order Myopsida; family Loliginidae; genus Doryteuthis; species Doryteuthis pealeii. Next base: position 68,330,475 of record CM042154.1, read on the forward strand.
CGACCAAAATGTTGTACAGATAACAATAAAGATGAAGACAATAGTCCGAATAATCCAAATAATGCAGAAAGCTTTATTTTACTTCTTTTTTTTTTTTACAGTCAAAAACATAGTGACCCTAGAAATAATCAAAACAATAATCTTTAAAACACTCTAGTCATTAGTACGGGAGGAAAAAGAAGACAAAGGAGGGGGGGGAAATACAATAGCCTAAAATTAGTCATATAAAAAAGAAAAAAAAACTGATATTTCCTATAACTTCAACATAAAAAAAGGCAAACCACTCTGATTGACTGATAAATTAATTATTTATTTTCCCATTAAACTAACCCTAAACCATAACCCTAACCCTGTCTTCCTTTTTCCTAGTAGATCAATAAATAAATAAATCATTTATCAGTCAATCAGAGTGGTTCCCCTTTTTATGTTGGAGTTATAGAAAATAACCAAAATACTTTAATATTCAATAATAAAACAAGACAGGCAGAGTTCCTAGCTACTAGTATCATGTAACCCAATTACAAATGAGTATTTTCAAATAGAAATAATTAGTATTATTTGGATTTTTCAGACTGCTGTCCTCATCTTTATTGATATATACACAATATTCCAGCAACATCAACCCGAGTTCAAATTCAAGCACCATGCCATTTCAGTATTTTAGTAAAATGATTCAGATATGATTTTTTTAAAAATCATAATCCTCTTTAATCTTCGCCCTGTCGGCTGAGGCATCAGAATGCGCCTCTGCAGAGGGGTAAGACTCCCCCAATGGGGCCACCTGTTGACCGTGGGTGGCGATCCGTGATTCTTAGGGATAGAACTCAGGTGGTTGAGCAGTCCATGACTTACAAGACTCCACTTTGGCCCTATCTTGGGCTAGACGATCAATCAGCTAGCCACATCAAGCCCTAGCACCTATATGATTTTTCCAACCCTATTGCCCTTATGGCAAGCCCCAGCCCCTTTTTATCATATGGGTGCTAGAAGGCGGTGACTGAGGGTCTACATGTCCTGGGAATGACGTTAAACTCTATCTGATGGTGAGGTTCTAGTTTTGGAGGTTTGGGGAATGTGGAGCACCCCTTTATCACCATTGCTCCCTGGTCCACTCTGACCCGGAGTGGTAGTACCTGTTAGGGTCCCATCTATGGGTTAAATAGAAAAATGTATTTATAAAAAAATTGTATTATCCATTAAGAATTGATTTATTTCAAAACTTAATTGGCATTAAATGACCCACTGAGGTTGATATGCCGTAAAACCAAACCAAACCAAACCCTTTTAATTTATTTCAAATAGTTTATATATTCATTATTAGAGGCACATGGTGTAATGGTTAGAGTTGTAGGAAATGGACTTGATGACCTCAGTTCAAATCCTGTTTGATTTTCACATAGCACTAATACCCTAGGGAAAGGTATGCATCTAACTACTTTCCCTCTAGCTATGGGTAAATAGTAGGGCAGACTGGGCTCTTTAACCTAGGCTAGGTAACCAGTCCAGGAGAAGGAAATCTCTGTATTCAAACCTGTTAAACTCCATTTAAGAAATTGATCTTGTGTCACATCCAGCTCGTGTGGAGGGGTTAGAAAATATATATATGAGAAGAGTTCTATTTGGCCAATGTGCCCTCCGGCAATCTTCATGTGCTTTTTTTTCGAACTCAGGAGCCTTCATGTTGTAATCGAGATCCTTCACAGAACTTCAAACCGAACCCTTTATTCAATCCCCAGTGGTAGACTTTTCTCATTCCACTAACCATGACCAAGTACAAGTGTTTAGCTATGTTAAGTAAACTATTCATTTATCACCCATGGTCAGGATTGAACTTGCAACCTACAGATGATTGTCACTTAGAACCATATTAACTTAACCCTTATAACCGTTGTGCCACATATCCAACAGCACAAATAATACAAATTATCAAACCTCATCTCAAAAATTCAGACAAATAGAAATAATTACTTGAAACCATATAATTATTAGTATTAGATAGGAATACTTGAAAATATACAACTGTCTGCAAATTATTTATATTAAATAGGAATATTTGATAACTGTGTGCAAAAAAACTCTTAAGAAACAACTATGCAGAAACTGTGTTAGGCTCCAGACTTAACGAAAATAGAGTTACTCCCCTTGATCAATAGGGGGCTGATGGGAACCCAGAAGTGGGGTTTCCGCCATGACACTTTTGGGTTGGGATTCGTGCAGTGAGGACGCACATGAACAACACGGTAGACCTAGTAAAGTTACTTTTAGGGTAGAAACATTCTCTACCCTGTTTTATATAAAACCTTATTAATTTCCAACAACATGGTATTGCATTTTCATTCAGTATTCCGTGTGTTATCTGTATGTAAAAACATAACAAACATGTAAATTCAAATGTAAAATAAATGCAATTCTATAACCTCTTGGCATAAAATAACCCTAGATGGGTTTACATGCCATTAAAATCAATCAATTAATCAATCAATCTTGGATATTCAATAATAAAACAAGATGAGAAGAGTTCTAGCCACTGGCATCATGTAACCCACTTAAAAATTACTATTATTAAATCTTATTATAATGGAGATTGTGGGTTTGTCTGTCTGTAACCGAAACTATATTACTATACAAGTCACAATTCCTTTCGTTATTTACATCATATTCTCCATGATTTTATTTTTATTTAAAGCTCAATTATTAATAAAATTGTTTTACATTACTTACACTGTTGACCATATTTACATACGAATAACATGCAATTGTATTTATATATACAACAAAATAGAGGTTTACAGTGTGAATGGGAAGGCTAATTTGCATATTGATCTTAAAAAACTGATTTTAATAAAGTATTATTGATTTCTAATTGTTTGGTTTTATCTTATTGAATATGAGCAAAAATCTCTTCAATAAATCTTAAAAGAAATCCCTTAACAAGAAGAAATAACTGTAATATTATTCTTTACTTCCTATTTTAACTAAACAGTTTAATTAGGAGAATTTACCAATGAAAGACGGGAGTAACGGAAAATGATGGAAGAGTTAGTTTCAAAGTTGTTCTATTTTTCAATCATACCCCCTCTGTTCAAAATCTTTTTATCTACATTCTTATTCAGTTTCATTAGCCTTTCTAATTTATTATAATATTTTATTATAAAATTTAACTAAAATACTTGCACCCGGAGGGTGCATATATTTGCTAGTAGAAATAATTACTTGAAACCATATAATTATTAGTATTAGAGAAAAATACTTGAAACCATACAACTGTCTGCAGATTATTTAAATTAAATAGGAATATTTGATATCATATAATTGTGTTAAAAAAAAACTCTTAAGAAGTAACTATATAAAAAATGTAAATTCAAATGTATAATAAATGCAGTTCCATAACCTCTCGGCATAAAATAATCCTAGATGGGTTGATATGCCATTAAAAGTAATTAACGAATCTTAGGCGTTCAATTATAGAACAAGACACAGACTGTTACAAGCTACTGGTATCATGTAACTTTGAATGTTGCTTGGAGCAGAGATGGCCACTAGCAAGTAACAGCCATTGCCCTAAGGGGAAATAACTTAACACGACACTTTGATGACCGAACAGGTTAGAGTAGCTCTGGTCAAACCTGCAATGTAAAGGAGATAAAGGTATATAAATCGAGTACATATTGAGCTGAATTGTGCATGTAAATAAGTTTTTAAAAAACTATGGTAGCCTATACAGTAAAATTATACAGTGTATTCTTAGTCTGAGTCATAAGGGGAGAGAACTTTTTAAAAAAATGTTTGATGATCCGTAAATGAAAAAAAACAATTGTTAGTAATGATTTTTGGAATATATAAAAAATCTCGGAAAATATGTTGCGGAAAATTGCGCATCTTTATACTTACATTTTCACATAGATTAAATAAATCTTGATCTACATCTAAAATATTGAGTCCATCACGGCACCCTCCAGTCGTTTGAAATTCACTATTAGATTTTTTAGTGTATACAATAGGTCAAATGAATAAGAGAAAACACTTTTTTTCATCATTTCAAAGAAGAATATTGTTTTTTAAACTACGCAAAAAAAAAAGAAGAAAAACAACAACACTCTACGAAAATTATTTTTTGATTTTTAAGAAAATAACTTTTTAATTTTTCATATAATTTTTTCCCGGTGATAAATCTTTTTTTTTTTCTTTTTTTTTTTTTTTTTTTTTTATGTGGTCTTCACGATTTGATCTTTCTAGAAATGTAAAAATTAGAAACTGGATTTTTTTAAATTCAAATATGACCAAAGTTCTAAATCTCCCCCCCAAAAAAAACATATTTTTTCAAGTTTTTTTTTAAATAAAATAAGCTATTCATTTAAAATTAAGTCATTAATGAATAAAGTGCAGAAAACCTCGTAAAATCAGACGATTCCCTGATCGATGAAATGCCATTTTATGCTTAATCCATTCGCCATGGGTATGATGTGACAATGTATGGGGCATCCAGCGAGGATCGAACTCGCTATTCACTAGTTATGGATCTGCAAGACTAGCTTGCTAGCCATTACAGCACGATAAGAGAGTAAGGATGCGCTTTCAATATAATCCGATATAAGAATAAGATAAAATGAAGAAAAAAATTGTCTTTAAAAAAGAAATCTAATGAATTCTGCTCTTTTGAATTTAAATTAAGTAAAATTAGGAATTATCTCCCTTGGTACATGCATCATGTTATATTTATTAAAAAAATTATTTACTTAGCTTTGTATCAGAAGAATGCAGTTCGATCGTAACCTGGGACATAGTAAGTATGGGGCTTAGCTCAGGTGAACCATCTCCCCAGAATGCAGCTACCCATTGCCGATAACCGGGTAGAATCAGGTTCAACGCCTGAGATGTCCTTAAAGGAAGTTCCAAGAAAGTTGTACAATTTTTTGGTGTTACAGTTATCAATATCATCATAGGAAATTGACATGGCAACTCAAGTTCAAACGAGGCTGATTGCATTTCACATAGCTCTAATACTCCGGGGAAAGATATGAATCCAACTATTCTCGATTCAGGTATAGGTAAATAGTAGGACAGACTGGGATCTGTAACCTTGGTAGGGCAACTGGTCTAGAAGAAGTTGTAGCGTTGGTTTGTATTCGCCTGGTGGAGTTGTCTGCCCCTTTTAGTTTGCTGGGTGCTCGCTAGGGCACCATAGTATTTAAGCGCCGGATTCAAACACTTTCGCTCTCTTTTCCTGTTTCAGCAACTACGAGCCACATGGGGTAGATTTTACCTAACCCCTCTCGTTGGGGCTCCGCCCTCCTTACATTACTGTAAGTTATTCACAGCATGGACTATCGCTAGTCTCATGTCTGTACTCATATATGTATATCTGTATCATTCATGAATGTGTCTTTATCTTTATTTATGTACCCTTTTTGTATGTACTCTTTTACTATGTACGTTGTATCTACTGTCATCCATGTGCTGTGTATATTAAATGTTTTGTCCGTTAACCTTCGTCGGAGTTATTTGTATGCAAAGTATCTAATAACCTTGCACCACCCTTATAAAGTGTTGCATAGCACCTTCTTTAACGGCACTAAATAGATATATGTTATATACTGGTCTTTTCACTAAGCCAAATCAGCATATAACGTTATATACCTTTCTTTAATTCTTACTCTGGTCGTCTATTCTTCTGGCCGGCTTTAGTTCTGATCATCTATCATCTATCTTGGTCTGGTATATCTTCTAAGGTCTCGTCTGGTCTTCTATTGAGGATTCTGGGTTTGGTTTCTGTTGGGGATCACTGCTTATCAGAAGCCTTGTGTCATTGTTAGTTTTTAATAATAAACACAAGACTTCGATTTATGTTGATGTTACTTTATTCCAAATCCCCACCCAGACAATCTGCGCAAATGAGGCTTACATGTTGCTAGCTCGGCTTCTAAGTTCTAACTCTAACTCACTGAGTTGCTTACTCCTTAAACCGGAAAGGCCTTCTATCGGGGTTCCCGGTTCTCACGGTTTATCCCCAGAAAGCAAGGTCAGAGTGAGGTCAAACGCTGTCACTCACTCTCAAGGCCATCAGCTGTACTGATCGCCATAATGATTTCTACACTACCTTAAAATGTATTAGGGATCCAATTATTATGTAACAGAAGGAAAACTCCGAATTCAAACTTGTTAAAATGAATTGACATTATTAGGTCACATCCAACTCATGTAGAGGGGTTGGTTTGGTTGGTAGTTTGGTTTTTACGGCATGTCAACCTTTTGGGTTGTTTTATGCCGAAGATGTTTTGGGGCCATCCAGCGAGGGAAAAAGATACATGTCTGTCGCTTCCAATGTCATGTTAGTAAAAGAGGGGGATTCTAGGGTTCGCCTTGTCACGTGACCAAAACGGACATGTGACGTAGGAAAGCCCCTACCTCAATGTAAAAAAAAAGGAGACAATTCTATTTTGTCTCCCAGAATCGTGATCGGTAGAACTAAAATACAGCGATCAATATTTGGAAATTCAACAAAAAAGTCTGTGACTAAAATGTAACTATAAAATCTATTTGACTGGTTAGTTGATTATTTTTGAACGCAAAAGGAACTAAACCAATGGAAAAGTGTATGGCGAGCCGTGCATGGATGTCAAAAACGTCCGCAAGTGGTGTAGGGAGTTTGCAACGACGACAAGGCTCAATGCTTCTTCAGCGAAATGACGGCGTACTTGTATGACATGGGCATAAAACACTGGCACACTGGCAAATGTAGAAGAATAGACACATGTTCAAACTTTAAAAGGATGTAAAGATCATTGACAATGATCAATATACATTTCTGTGATTTCTAAATATTTTGGAAACCTTACCTTTGGGATTGCCCTCATAATATGTGAGACCAGTAAATATACCACGGTAATATAGTTAAATATCTAAAAAGTATAATATCTATTAGCTCTCTCTCTCTCTCTCTCTCTCTCTCTCTCTCTCTCTCTCTCTCTCTCTCTCTCTCTCAGGGTTGTATCAATTAATTGTTCTGACTGACATTTATTTCACTGAACAGAATGATACAAGGAGGAACAAAGACGAAGGGGAAACGAATTACGCACCAATTCCTAGTGACGCCAACAGGAAATGAAATGAACTTAATTGTTATTAAGAACACATTTTATGATATTTTTGTGTTAAAGCATGTACTTGTATTGTTTTCGAAACGATTCTAAGATTTGTTTATTTGGCACGGACAACTTCAAAATGGCTACCGTCTTCTTCCATACAGAAAGTCAGTTTGCTAAATTCCTAGCATAAAATTATCTGAAATGAACTTAATTGTTATTAAGAACACATTTTATGATATTTTTTGTGTTAAAGCATGCAGTTGTATTGTTTTCGAAAAAGTTTCTATGATTTGTTTATTTCGCACGGAGACTTTCAAAATAGCTACCGGGTTGTTTCAAAGTGAAAGTCAAGGGAGGTTACTCTAATTGCCTTATTTGCTAGGAAATTTAATAACTAAAGGAGAAAATTACCCATTATTTATCTGAGAACACGACAGGATGTGACACATGGATGTACAATCATATGGATATGTAGATATTCATAATAATTTCAAGGGCATGTGATAATGAGTAACACATTTGTTGGTTATGAGTCAATTGTTCAAATTTTGCTGTCTTCTTAGGAATAACCTGGTGTGTCTCTATTGTACGTGTGTGTATGCATGTGTGATGTCATTGTCATTAACCGGATGTAGTCTACACAGTGTCTGTCTGTTTGAAGTAGTTCTCCGGAATAGTCACCACACCTTGAAATGTTAAAACATGAATAAAAATCGATCCATTTGAACATTATAAGAAATTAGTGTTATAAATAACAATTTGTGGTTTGAGAAAGTATCTACCCAGACTGTGACAAACGGTTGCAAGTATGGATCATTGTGTCGCGGAGCCGATAAGGACGTTGTCGCTGTCGCTGTTCTAGGCAGATTAGTAGTAATTGTATATTTTGTATTGTCATAGTCATCAAGTCTGGTTTATGCTTCCCCTCCCACTCCCCACCTTACCCTGAATAAGGTACCCTGTGACCTGGTCATTCCCACTGGTAAAAATGGTTCCCTTATAAGAAATAGTTATTGGGTTTTAAAAACCCCTAAAATATGTGTAAATGCATTTTTGAGATTGTTTGGAGTACTTATTTTGCCTTTGTGTTGTTATGTAAAAGAGAACACTGCCTTAGGCAGTAGGGCAAAAAGTTTTAGTAAAAAATAAAAGTTTGTAGGGTCTTGGACTGTGAGTAGTAATTTTGGTATTGTCAGGTCTAGGGATTCCCGGCAAGAAGCTTTCTTTCGCCAAAATTACCTCCCCTCACTTATCATATGAGCATTCAACCAGGCGAGACGCGATATTCAAGCGATCCCTATCAACAGCGAGTGGAATAGTCTTCTAGCGCATCTTCACCATTAAACAGCGAGTGGTTCACCTAATGTAACCTTCAACTTCACCGTAACCCAGCAAGATAAGTCTGTCGCAAATGCCACAAAATTTGCAATACCCTTTTTGTACCTTATATATGTTGTTTAATTTTCAACTGTTGTTCTGTATTCTTTCATCCAAAATTATTTGCCTGCCACCGGGAGATTTTAAGAGCTCCCTACTATCCTGTTATTCCTCTTAAGTTTACTAGGATTGAATTCAAAGTTTTCCTTCTCCTAGGCCAGTACCAAGGTTGAAAAGCCTATTCCGCACAAATATTTACCCATAGTTGAAGGGAAAACAGTTGGATTCATACTTATTCCAAGGTTATTAGTGCCATATGAAATGCAACCAGCCTCGTCCAGGATTTAAACTCGTATTGTCGTGTCCATTTCCTTCGACGATAACCATTACACCTGAGTTGGAATATTTTAACATATACGGTGTGTTGAGGTCCACCACTTAAACTTATAGACTCTGCGTGGGCTCGTGAATTAAATCCAGCCAATCAACACGCTCGAATACGTGGTTAGTTAACTATTTAATCACTGATCTTGAAAGCTGTTCAGTTGCTGATATTTGACAAGGACGAATGGATAAACAACCAAGGGCTCTGTCTAACACTAAGGAACACAAGGATTCTGCCTAACACTAAGGAACTCAAGGATTCTGCCTAACACTAAGGCACAAGGATTCTGCCCAACACTAAGGAACTCAAGGAAACACTAAGGAACAAGGATTCTGCCTAACACTAAGGAACACAAGGATTATGCCTAACACTAAGAACACAAGGATTATGCCTAACACTAAGGAACTCAAGGATTCTGCCTAACACTAAAGAACACAAGGATTCTGCCTAACACTAAGGAACACAAGGGATTTCCACTGTAAAGTGCTCTCACCTGCAGCCTAAAAATGGCCACAAAAATCGTAACTTCCCGGTACAAATATAAGAACATTTCACGACAAAGTGATGATTGTAGTAGTTGACTTCACCAACAAATTCACCGTCTTACTCGTCTCGCTTCAAAATTCACAGTGTCCTCTGTTTATGTGGCTGGCTTTTTATTCACGCATAGAAATCACCGATGGTATTTTAAAGGGCTTGTTCTACCCATGCGGAGTGGCGAAATTGCAAATGGTACCCATAACAGAACAAATTGAACATCAAGGACGATTAGCGTTGAGTTGATTTTGACCTCTCGGTCCCACTTCACTACAAATAATAACAAAGATAATAAATTGTCTGAACAAAGTAAATAGATGAGATACAGCAATGACAAAGAAGAATAAGAATTAGTGGGGGGGGGTTCAAAGCTAACACCCGTATTCCTATAATGCATTAACTTTGTGGAAATTTATTAAGGGAATGGCTATCCGGCCTCACCGGGCACTAGCAGCAGTCCCTTATGATGCTAACTATGAAAGAGGGGGTACCGAAGAATTTGGCCTCTTTTTGCCTCTACTGGCTAGCAACACTTGACCGTATCGTTAGAAGAGACGGCGACGACTTGAAATCATCACCACGTAGACGCTAGAGCGGCCAACGCATACCAAAAACCATTTCTACAGAGCTCAATAAGTTACGAGGAACAGAACTCACAAGGATTACAGCTAAGTTCCACAGGCATTTTTATCTGCAACCTTTAATTCCCTTTAACTCCCTTTAACAACCTTTTACTAAGAGTATTTACGGGGTTTCGTTGGAGCCCTTATTCTCCGTTAGTGGTTATTGTTCGGACGAAAGAAGGAAACAAACACGAATATAAAATACAGACACATGTATTATCAAAAAAGTACAGAAATATTGTTACAAATTTTGATGGCATTTGCTACGAGACTTATCTGTGAGGAGAAATAATGTTCGTTGGAGAAGTGGCTCTAGAAAGGGAATTCTGGTCGCTGTGGTTGTAGAGTTCTGTAGAAACGCGTCCGTTTTGTCGGTTCTCATCCGATAAGTAAAAGTAGGGGATGCTCTTTTAGAAGCTTCTCGGCTGGGTAACTGTTCTTTTAAATGACAGTGGATGGGGCCCTTCTTAAATTGACTACTTAGGTCCTCAACCTTCTGATGTATGCTATGAGACAGCCTTAGAAAGTATGCTGGTTAAAAAACGCCTCCGTCCAGGTCGACGGCCTACAGACAAGTGAAGTGTAGGGAATGCTTATTTTTGCGACTTCCCTCGGTAACTGCTCCCTGATAAATGAGGGGTATTGATTCTGGCGCCAACATCGTATGTTGGTTATCCGCCCTCTAGTGGCAGGGGGAGATAATTCACTATCGAATTTCCGATATTACCTACCAAACACTTTTGAACTCTTTTGAACTCCCTTGGACTTTTTTGGACTCTTTGGACTCTTTTGAACTCATTTGGTTGTTTTACATTATGTATATCTCTGGTACGAAAAAGAAAAGAAAATAGAGGGGGAAAATAAATTCGACTTGTTGAAGAGAGGGGGGGGTCAACAATGTCGTCGCCGTCACAAAATCTACAGCACAAGAAAAAAATCCGTCGTCGTCGTCGTCGTCGTACAATCACCAACTCTATTATCATCAGAAGCTGAAAAATCGCAACTGCTTGCTGTCGTCACCCCACCTCTACTTATACGAGATTTTCCTTCACATCCGGGTGTCTGCACCCACGCACGAGATTCCCGAGCCAATCCTAGCTGCCGGAATCTTCGTAGCCATCATCCGGGCACCTGGCGCTTACATCCGGGACAGTAGTATTGTGAATTCGTGCCAATGTGTCGCCCGTTCGCATTCCGAAGGACGCGGGTTCGATTCCACATGCCAGGCAAAGCCTAGCCCGCTTCCTTCGAGAATACGGCAGGCCACTCACCTCGTGTTCTCTGTCACACTCCCCCCTGATCTCATGATCACACACTGTGCAGGGTGGGGGCGGCCTTTTTATTCTCGCGCTCCTTCGAAGCGGTACGTGCACCACAGTTTCTGCCTCTGAATCGTCCGACGGGCTAGTGGTTGTATCTTCGGGGGGATCATTGGCGACATTCAATAACTCGTCGCCGGATGGCCCGTCTTCATCGGTAGATGAATAATCCACGTCTACAGCAGGGTGGAGATCGCGTACGTGACGCGGGACTCCGGATAGCTCATCATCTTCATCGGTAGATGAATAATCCACATCTACAGCAGGGCGGAGATCGCGTACGTGACGCGGGACTCCGTCGACCAGGACAGATTGCTCACTGACCACACCAGTCACTCGCCCCCGCTTGAATCGGGTGGTGCATCGACTGCCTGGGGTTTCACCCAAACGGAATCCCCCACAGCATATGGCTCGCAAACCACTTCGTCGACCTGTGACTGCGCAACGTCTATTCCTTTTACCCGTACCCGGTACGTGTGGATGGCATTCGCGGGTGCGGTTACCGGGGACACCCCGTCTTTCGGTGTCACATTATACCAGTATGTTGCCTCCTCAACGGTGCACTGCTTCCTAGCGGCAATTCTTTTGATACTGCGGTGACTTCTTTCCGATACCGTTGCCTGATGGCACATACGCGCATCGCAGCCGTAGTCGGACCCCCCATTCACTCAGAAACTGCCTTACTTGCTGGCTGCAAAAGGCTGTATCATTATCAGCCAATATTTCCTCTGGCGCACCTCGTTCGCAAAAGACGGACGATAACTGTCTAAGAACGCTCGCTGAGTCTTGCCGTGCCAGCAGTCTCCAAATCGCAAAACGGGTGGGACCACAGTCGATGAGGGTAAGAAAGTGGTTGCCACCATAATGGGTGATATCCATTCCCACCCTTTGCCACACATCATTTGTGTCCAGTCGTCCTTTTCGCCATCGTACTGGTGCTGGGTCAATCGACTGGCACACCTCGCAGTCTTTTACGATTCGCTTAATCTCTACCTTGGCCACTGCTGGGTCGACGCGTCTCACGAAATACAGCGTCCGCTTGATGCCTGGGTGCCCACTCTGCACGTGGATGTCTTTAATCTGCTGCCGGTCTATCGAGCTCCCTATGGCAGCGCAGGTTTGACCAACGGGCTCGGCACTCGTCTTTACAGCAACGTACCACTTGTGCGGCACTCGTGTCAACTGGTCAGCAAGATTGCAGTACGACGGGACCAGTGTTATGCTGACTGTCAGGGCATACTCCGAGACTAGGCTCTTTAGGGTGTCTAGCCTCCGCCTTATCAGCATCTCGCTTGCTGCCTTGGTGCGTATCCTTGCTTTGCCAGTCAGCGTGTCGGACACCCAATGGTAGACACAGAGAGAATCAGTGTGCAGGTGCAGTCTCTTTGCCTGCCACTGTAGAGCTAGGTTGACGCCTTTCAGCACGGCGTCCAACTCAGCTAAGTTGATGTGCTGGGCATCATTCATGGGCCGTAACCAACACGCATCCTCCAACACAGCCCCGTCCCTCTCCAACAGGACTCCCAACGCCAATGAACTGGCATCGACCCATACATTAATTTCTTCCCCGTTGACGCACCATTCTCCTCTGGCAGGGTCCTCGTGTGTTGCTCTCCCAACACTTTCTGCAATCATTCGGGTGAGGAGGGCATCACTTGTTTCATCGTCCCATCCTGAGGTCACCGCATTCGCCCGGCGTTTTATTACACCCACCGCTGCACGAAGCCAACCACACACTGGCAGGTGTCCGACAAGTTTTCCGCACAGGGAAAAAACAGTCCGCCTCGTGATAACTTCAGGAATGCCTGGAACCACGCTTCCCCGTCTCCATCGCAGGATGCCTTCCTCCCCACTGACATCCAGGCCTAGTACGCGCGCTCCGTCTTCAAGCCGCTCTGGATCCTTGCAAACCAGGCCAAATTGTGCCAATTTCGCTCGGACGTGTGACGCTTGCTTCACATCTTCGTTGATGTAAATGTCATCGAGGTACGCCGACGTCGCCTTTTTGACAGTTTCATCTTGGGACAGCACAGCACCAATGATGGTCTTCATGATTTGTGGCGCCACATTCAAGCCGAAGCCCAGCCTGGTCAGGCAGTACCGTTTGCCACGAAACACCACCGTCTGAAATGGCCACAAAGTCTCGTCGACCCGCACCTGCAGATAGGCCTTTCTCAGATCCAGCAACGACACGTTCGATCCTTTCTGACGCCACTCTCGCAATTTGCTTGCACACATCGGCATCAGCTGTGTAAGCCTCAATATTTGTTGAGCTCGCGGTAATCCAGAACTGGTCGCACCTTTGACTTGTTCTGCTGTACTATTGCCATTAAAGGGATCAGACCTTTAGGAGGCCCAAGCTTTTGGTCGGGGTACGGGATCAACCAGCCATCTTTGATCCAGGCGTCAAGCTCCTGTTCGTATGCGATCCTAACGTTCGCGGATACGGGGTACTCTGCAACGCTATTCCGTAGCTTAGTTGGCGCCTCCTTATCCGTCCATTTCCACGAGGCAGTCCAGATCTTCTGGCGTCGATCAAAGTCTACCCTGAAGTCGGGCCGATCGATGTGAAGCGCGGCACACACCGGGGCCTCCGGGAATTGCACAGCTCCACCTTGTGTGATGAGGACACCGCCCAGTGCCTTGATGGCGTCATATCCGAGCAGTAGGTCGAAGCCCAGTAAATCCTTTCTCGTCACCAACACATCGACCTTAGCAGATGCACCAGAGTCAGTACGAATCCTCACTGACGCTACTCCACAGCACGCCCGGGTGTGGTCGTTACTTTAATGCTTCTCTTCCTCCAGGTGCGGCATAGTTTTGCGCTCACTATGGTGCGAGAGCAGCCTGAATCGAGAAGCGCTGAGCTAGGCCTTTGGTCGACGAGGACTCGGATGATTGGTTGCGCCTTGTTCACTTCTTGTCCGGGGAGCAGAGCGGCGCTGACATCTTGTCCCCTGGCTCGTTTCCCGGACAGCTTGAGACCATGTGTCCGACCCCGCCACATTTGAAGCAGCGTATGCACCCACGTCTTTCGTCCATGCTGCTTTTGCACTCCTTTGCCATGTGACCAAGCCTTCCACAACGGAAGCAATTCACCCTGGTTCGAATGTCCAGCCTGGGGGGAGTTATATGGCCACATTGGGCCGTCTGCGCAGCCATTGCAATTGGCTGCCCCAGCTCTGCCTCATCCCTGACGATAGCCCGTGCGCGCTCGAGCAAATGCTCCACCGGTGTTGCCTCTATACTTGTGGACGCCCTCAATAGTTGTTTTACTCGAGCCGGGAGTCCTGCCACAAATGCGTATACCAAAGTCCGTTCAGGCAATCCCCCAAACAGGACCGCCAGCTTCTTCAGTGCCGCAAAGAAGACATCCACCGTCTCGCCTGCCATCAACGTCCGGGTTGTGAAACGTTCGTACGCAGTGCAGGGGTCCATCGCAAAGGCTTTGTATAGCGCAGCCTTAATCAGCACAACATCTGCTTTTTCGTCGTCTTTTAGTTGCTGGTAAACGTCCAGAGCACCTCCCGTCAGTCGCAGGGGGATGACTAGGTCGACCTGCTTGACCCCACATAAGCGACACGTTAGCTCCACTCTCTCGACCCAGTCCACCACAGACGTGGAGCCGTTGAATTCAGGAATGAGTTTGAGGTCGAACTTGGCGTCTGCCATTATGTAAGGATATTACACAACTTCAAAGCCGAAATAGCTTCTGGTACGAAAAAGAAAAGAAAATAGAGGGGAAAATAAATTCGACTTGTTGAAGAGAGGGGGGGGGTCAACAATGTCGTCGCCGTCACAAAATCTACAGCACAAGAAAAAAATCCGTCGTCGTCGTCGTACAATCACCAACTCTATTATCATCAGAAGCTGAAAAATCGCAACTGCTTGCTGTCGTCACCCCACCTCTACTTATACGAGATTTTCCTTCAACATCCGGGTGTCTGCACCCACGCACGAGATTCCCGAGCCAATCCTAGCTGCCAGAATCTTCGTAGCCATCATCCGGGCACCTGGCGCTTACATCCGGGACAGTAGTATTGTGAATTCGGTGCCAATGTGTCGCCCGTTCGCATTCCGAAGGACGCGGGTTCGATTCCACATGCCAGGCAAAGCCTAGCCCGCTTCCTTCGAGAATACGGCAGGCCACTCACCTCGTGTTCTCTGTCACAATATCCCTGTTTGATATTTGTTTGTAAACTGTTGTATAAAAAGTCGTTTGTTTCCTTCTCTTCAAAAGCAGCACCCATCTCCTCACTGCGTTCGGGATACGGTTTACTCTCTTACAAAACTTAGGGTATAAACAGCGCTTTTCCGGAGACAAAAATTCCCACAAGTTATCAAAAAGGATAACCTAACACAGAATATTCGATAGGGAAAGGACAGAGTCAATGGTTCAGTCCAAATAACAACAAAAAGACATGCACAAAAAGAAAGACACAAAGGTGTTTCATAATAACAAAGGTGTTTAACTGATTTGATTTGAATTTGGACGGAAAAAAGCGACACGTGCTTACACGGTTACTAACGGAGATTTCTGTTTCGTTCAAAAAGAAAGAAAGCTAAGGGTTTAAATTGTCACTTTTGATAGAATGTGATCCCCTACCCCATAAAAATAATTTGGGACATATTAGGGGATAGATCCCGTTCCCTAACAAACCAGATCACCCATTTGTAAAAAGCAGGGACAGTAGAATACGCCGACTGCGCCTCTTAAACAAGATGGAGCTATCTCCTTATTAAATGGCAAGCCTTTGTATGATTATGTATATAGCAATTTCGGTAATCCTTAACTTGTTCCTCGTAAATTCCTACCATAAAATAAACTGAACCCTCATTTTA
This sequence comes from Doryteuthis pealeii, assembly GCA_023376005.1. NCBI lineage: Eukaryota > Metazoa > Mollusca > Cephalopoda > Myopsida > Loliginidae > Doryteuthis > Doryteuthis pealeii. Next base: position 68,346,643 of record CM042154.1, read on the forward strand.
TGTCCGTGTTTTTGCAATAAATGTTTTATTTTTCTTGCACCCGTTATTTTACAATACTAAATATATTTTCTTTATTTTAATATTCACTTCAATGTGTATATTCTAAAAGTTTTTTTGAGAATGGTTAGTTTTTGTTTTTTTTTAGAATGGTTAGTTTATTTAGTGTAGGAATTTACGAGGAACAAGTTAAGGATTACCGCAATTTCTGTCATGTATATACAAAAGTTAAAAACAGGTTATTTTTCAATAATCTTCTTTTTTGTTTCTTCAAGATTGATAGACAAATTCCACCCTGTGGGCTGGGAGAGTAGAATACGCTGACTGCACCTTTGCAGATAAATAAACTCACCTTTCTAAAAGGCACTACCAAGCAGTTTCTATGACGACCATGCTCAAGGAGAAAGAAAAAAAAGGCTGTAGTTGGTTGTTTTATCTTGGTTGAATTTTAAGGCACGTCAGCCCTTGGGTTATTTCATGCCGAAGATGTTTAGTTTTATTCATTCTTATTAGGTAACATTCTTATTAAGTAAAAACTTTTTTTTAAACACTTAAAATTATTTTTGATCCATTTAACCCATAAATAAGAACAGTAGGGTAGGTCAATTTTTCACTTTTAAAAAATATCAAATTGTCCATCTATGCGAAAGTTGTGTGTTAGTATACGGAATACTGATACGAAAAATTTAGATCTTTTATTTGCATCGTTGTTTGAGGAAATTTTAGCCTTTGGAAAATGAGGATTTTTAATGCATTTTAGTAGACGATCTTTGATGCCATTTCCTCACAATGTTAGAAGTAAAAGACGGAGACGGGGTTGGCATGGTTTTTCCGACTCCGACTCCAGTGACCACTTAATTTCTTCCAAATCCGACTCCACTCAACAGTACAGGGGCTGACCAGCAAAAAACCTACCTCAATTAGCTCTGGATGCTGCGCGGAAAACCTCCCAGGGGCAATGACCAATAGGGGCGGTTGGTGAGAGAGAGGGGGGGTATGGATAACCATGCTGCCAGCACGACCCGATGATGATGAGGATGATGAGATAATGATGATGATTAAAGTACACAAATTTAAAAGAGAGAGTAATTTCTTTTATACTAGGTCTAATCTGAGTTAAATAAACTTGTAATGGCCACTAAATTGACCTGTTAGCTATACTTCATTATTTTATATAGGTATTTTTTGTTTACTAATTTAACTACTCTTATATTAAAAGACGAAGGTAATGATGGGTCAGTAAAATGCGTTTATTCCTATGCGTGGAGTTAAGTGGGCAGAGTCCGTGATTTCTGTGATTGGGAACGTGATGTGCCCAGGAGTTTTGGTGCCAGACTCAGATAGAAATTTCGGACCAGTTTCAGGGAGCAATCAACCAGAAATTATCTCCGGGAATTGACTTAAATAGAAGATACCAGATATCTTCAAACCCCTCTCCATCACTTACACCGGCAAGTCTCTCAAACTTGACTTTATACATAGGAAGGGCGTTTATATTGTTAGTCATTGTTTTGTTGAATGAACTGTTAGAATTGAACTAAGTTTTAATTCATTTATTTGTTGCGGTTTGTATTAGAATAAACACAATAGTAAGATAAGGCTTAACGGAGTCGAGTTGGATTTGAACCTGTAGGAGAGAAAAAGATGATTTCCAGGCGTTGATAAACGGACTACAGCAATACGTGTATTACATCAACAAGATGTTTATTTGTACTAAAGTTTTCTCTGTCCCCTCTTCTGGGCCAGCAGTGTTCCCTACTAAAACTCCAAGGGAGTTAACTGTATAATAGTGTAGTGTATGTATACACATACAGCAACTACCACACAATATCTAGTTTTAGAATAATTTAGTTGATTTTATAAATCCCACTTTTATCAGTTGCTGCCGACCCTTGAAATTAACTGCTGACTATATAGTCTGGTAGATAAGAAGATGGACCGGGAAAAAATTGTTACCAAACTAAATTTGGTATCTTTTGAAAGCTTATGGTATCCTCATTTGAAATGTGAAAACTCCTCTTTTTGATGCCATTGGGAATTTTTTTTATTGGGTGGAGTGGGGGTTGGGGTCCAGTATGCAAACCAGATCTAATAAGATTCAAAGAGGTAATGGGTAAGGGAATATGTGTCCACATGCCAACCTACTGTCAGTTTATTACTGCTGGTCAAAGAAGGTAGCACGGTAAGAACTTGTATAAGGAGAGGCTCAAATCACTCAATCTACAATCTCTTAAACTAGTCCTCCTATGAATATAGTAAAAAAGTACTAAAGTCTAGGGAGTGGCCTATTGTCCGTATCAGCCATCAGGGAAGGAGTCTATCCCCTTTTCGCTAGCGCTAGACCAAGGAGCGACACACCTATGGTTAGCTCTGAAATGCTTTACGCACAGATCAAATTACCTAAGCTGTGTTACTCATGGGCTGAGTGAACGAAGACTGGAACCTTGCAATTCCTGGAACTGATGCTCTACCGACTGACTTAATCTGAACCCATAGAGAGAGAGAGAGAGAGAGAGAGAGAGAGAGAGAGAGAGAGAGAGAGAGAGAAAAAAAGAAAAAAGCAATTCTAGTTGTTTTTTGGCTTTGTAATAGATAGTGCTTTAAAGGCTTTGCATACAGTTGGAGGCACCAAATGTTATCTATTTCTTCCTTTGTACAGTTTTCAGGTGTTTTTTTGTTTTTTTAATAAACTTGATAGCATCAGTATGAGGCATCGAGCATTTTTTTCCCACCAAGGCCGGCAGCAGTTACAAAACCCATATCCACATCAATACAAAGAAGCCATTTCTTTCATTTTTAAAATATTTTTCAGAACTGAAAATCCTTATTTCTAGAAATATGTCATGGAGAACTGTAAAAAAATGGATAAGCTTTTAAATAAAGACATGGATATTGTTTCTGGTTGTATATCCAAAAAGAGTCGAGTGATACACTCTTGTTTCACTTTTAGGTGGTATCAACCGAAATGCTTGCAATTTCTGTCTCCACATCTAATGAGGTAATACAATAATATCACATGTGACACAATGGTTGTGTGAATATACAGTCAGAAGAAGAAAAAAAGGAAAATAGAATATATCAGGTCCATGCATGTGTATATGTTTAGGTGTGTGTTTAAGGGGAACAAAATATCAGTCAATGAATAATCGGGAAGGCCATAAAAAATATACAACTACCTTGAATTAAAAGCACTTAAAGATAATATCTTTAATTGACTAGTTTTAAGAGAAATTGGGTCTCAAAAAATTGATAGTCTAAAAATTAGTGATACCCAGACTAGGAAAAAAAGTAATGTTCATAATTTTAGGAGAAATTGGAGCCATGAGTGTGGTTGGCAAAAGTTATGGCCAATTTCTGGGTGGTCAAATAAGCTGGGTCGGGTTGGGATGGATTCTGCATATATACTAGTCATCTCATAGCCCAAACAGCAGATCCAGACCAGCAGTCAGAGAAGAATGTTCTGTCAGTTGATAGATAGCAAATAGACAGGGACCCACATGATAGGAAGTCTTGTAGTTTATTCTAACAGCCGACTTAAGAGAACTTCTTACCAGCTGACGACATAAATTTAAATAGCCTCTGTTCCACCACAACTGCACAAAGTGTCACACCTTACTCCTCCATTAGTGTCTTGTCATAAAACTTTCTGTTGTTGTGATTTTCTTTTCCTTGTGAACCTGTCTCTAGCTCGTGCCTTTCAAACCAGCCGGCACAGAATATTACAACATGATGTCATCAACATTGTGCAATGAAGGCATGCGAGTGCAGAGCGAGTATTCTCACACATATTGATAAAGTAAAAGTAAACTTAGCCTTTTGTTGGTACCAGCCAGATAACGAAGGAGTCTATCCCCTTTTAGCTAGTGCTAGACCAGGGAGAATGATTTTCTTTTCTGAGGTGGAGCGCCACTGCTACCCACTTTACTGCACAGATCAGATTACCCAATCTGTGCTACTCATGTGTTGAGTTGGTGGAAGACCTGTATCGAACCTGGAATCTTGCAATTCCAAGGTGGGTACCTTATCGACTGAGCTAAACCAGTTATAACTTTTCTGTTAGGACTAGGCAATTATGGTTAAAGTCGACAGAGTGGCCTATTGTTGGTATAAGCTGGACAGCGAGGAAGTCAATCCCTTTTCACTAGTACTAGATTGTTTTTGCATTTGAGGTGGAGCACAATACCTACCATTAGCTCCCCACTTTACTATACAGATCCAATCTATGCTACTCATGCACTAAATTGGCAAGGGCTGGTATCGAACCTGAAACCTTGTTGTTCCTAGGCAAATGCTCTATCAACTGAGTTAACCTGACCCATTATTTTTTTGCGTATAAATCTTTTTATAACTATTTCTAAATGTTTACTTATCTTTCAATTTTTCTACCTCACCTGCTATCCAGTCCTCCCACGCCTATGAGGCATGTGACACCATTTGAGAATAACTGGTGTGCGTTGTTGGGATTTTCCCAATATAAAAATAAGTACAGTAGGTACAGACAAAAAAGTTGAAACGGGTGGATAGGAAACAGAATGAATTGAAGAACACAAAATAACTTCCTTTCCAATTAGGTATGGGCTTAATTATCTTACAATTTTAAAGTATTAAAACATTGTACAAAATGTTATTTTATGTGCCTAGACAAAGATTTTTAAAAGGGAAGTTAGATAAGGCAACATTTTTCTTAGACAAGTAACAACAAATATGCAAAATAAAATCATATTATATAAGACTTATATCAAATCAAGTGTTAATTTTGGATTGGGTTAAAATTTGTGGTGTTTTAAAAAGGTTCACCATTTCAAAATAATTTTATTAACCTGACCATTGCAAAATACTCAGATCAACTTCACTATTTTAACATACTTAGATCATCCTTACCATTTAAACTTACTTAGATCAACCTCACCATTTTTAATGCATTTTAGTAGACGATCTTTGATGCCATTTCCTCAAACAATGTTAGAAGTAAAAGATCTAATTTTTGGTATCAGTATTCAGTATACTAGTACACAACTTTCGCATAGATGAACAATTTGATTTTTTTTTTACTGAAAAATCGACCTACTCTACCCTAACAGGTACTACAATTTTGGCTAAGAATGAAACTAGGAGTAATGGCATTGAAGAGGTACTCTATACTACCCAGAGACCCAGAATTTGAACTTCATCCCTAGAAACAGTTTAACGTTATACTCAGGACACTAAGACACTCAGACATGATAAAAAGTGTTGAGGGTTTGCCATAAAGACAAAGAGTTAAGTATTGAACAAGCTCATCATTTCTTAACTACAGTGATCTAATGGAAATCGGTGCCTTCATCCCACCTAAACAAAGTACAAAAACTGATGGTTAGTTCATTATGATTGAGAAGAAGGACTCAGATTACGATAATAATAGGACTAGGGCCGGCTTAGCTCAGTCGGTAGAGCGTTCGGCTAGGAATCACAAGGTTCCTGGTTCGATACTGGCCAAACTCAGCATATGAGTAGCACATGGATTTGTGTGGTAAAGTGAGGAGATGGTGGTAAGTGTGGCACTCCACCTCAGACGCTGTCTGGCTGATACCGACATTAGGCCGCCCCGACGACTTTACTTGCTTTACTTATTTGAATAGAATGAGTTATGAAGTGAATAGATAGTGAACTTTCAAATGCCCCATCATACAAGTAAAAAATACCAAGAAGATTTAGTACAGCCCTGGGGGAAATTTGGTAGGCAAAAAGTTAAATATGAATAATGAAATGAGTTCATGTCGTATCTGTTTGATAACAGATAACATAAATACTCACTATAAACAATATTGACTTTTATCATAAGTGTTAGATATTTACAAAAAATCGTAGGCATTTATTTATTTGTAAACTTTTCATTAAAAATGTAAACCTATTAATACTTAAAAAAATGACTATTTCTTGTTTGTAAATATTTTTCTCGTAAAACACTATATATTGGATAACTTTAATATATATAAAAATAAAACTCGTTTTTAAAAACAATAAGGACCGTCTAAGTTTGCTTACTCAAATTTTCAGTTAAGGTTGTTCTTTATTCTATGTATCAATGATTTTGGGTAATGTGAGGTAAGCAGTGACGTAGTTTCAGTTTCAGATAAATTAGTGTGGTAGTCAACAGGAAGTTAATACTTCTAAGGCCAAAAGTTTGTGCACAAAAGCCTCGACACACCCTTCCCGGATGAGCTTGGTAGGCAATTGAAACAATTGTATTATTTAACCAACCAGAATGATTCCTACAGAAACTAAAAGACTTCAACAGAAAGAAAAATAAGTTTGAGAATGGATTTATAGACTCTCATGTGACATACTATGAGGCCCCTAACAGACATAGACAACTTTGAGGCATCTAACCAACCAGAATGATTCCCACAGAAACTAAAAGACTTAAAAAAAAAAAAAAAAAAAACAGTTTGAGAATGGATTTCTGGACACTCATATGACATTCTTTGAGGCTCCTAACAGATATATTTGTGCTATTCCAACAATATAGAAGATTTTTTTCCAATCATAGTCGTATTATTTAAAAAATCATTTTTTATTTTTTTATTTATTATCTACAGGAAGTAAACGCTTCAAAGGCCAAAGGTCACCTGAATAATGTTTATTTGTGCACAAGAAACTCGGCGCACCTTTTCCGGTTGAGTTTGGTAAATTAATTGTATTATTTAACCAACCAGAATGATTCCCACAGAAACTAAAAGACTTCAACGCAAAGAAAAGAAATTTTGAGAACGGATTTCTGTATTCTAATGTGACACCCTTTGAGGACCCTAACAGACATATTTATGCTATCCCAACAGTATTGAATAATTTGTTCCAATCTTAGTTGTATAATTTTTAAAACATTTCAGTTATTTTGACTTACAGTGTCGGAATCTACAGGTAGTTAACATTTCAAAGGCCAAAAGCCATCTGACAAAAGTTTGTGCACATTCTATTTTGAAGGATTTACACTTGCTTTATAATTAAGTTTCCCTTTGTCATTCTTATAAAAATTATTTTTATAAACAAAATACTCATGAATGTGTTTCTTTTTATAAACAAAATTCTAATGAATGTGTTTAGTTTTAATCTAATTTCACATGAATGTGTTTCTTTTTATAAATAAATTTTTAATGAATGCGTAAAGTTTTAAACAAATTATTCATGAATGTGCCTTTTTAATAAACAAATTTCTCATGAATGTGTTTCTTTTTATAAATAAATTTCACATGAATGTGTTTATTTTTATGAACAAATTTTCCATGAATGTGTTTCTTTTTTAAACAAATTTCTCATGAATGTGTTTCTTCTTTAAAACAAATTTCTCATGGAAGTGTTTCTTTTTTAAAAACAAATTTCTCATGAATGTGTTTATTTTTATAAATAAATTTCACATGAATGTGTTTATTTTTATGAACAAATTTTCCATGAATGTGTTTCTTTTTTAAACAAATTTCTCATGAATGTGTTTCTTCTTTAAAACAAATTTCTCATGGAAGTGTTTCTTTTTTTAAAAACAAATTTCTCATGAATGTGTTTCTTCTTTAAAACAAATTTCTTATGGAAGTGTTTCTTTTTTTAAAAACAAATTTCTCATGAATGTGTTTCTTCTTTAAAACAAATTTCTTATGGAAGTGTTTCTTTTTTTTAAAACAAATTTCTCATGAATGTGTTTCTTTTTTTTTTAAACAAATTTTTCATGAATGTGTTTTGTTTATTAACAAATTTCTCATGAGCTTCAACTTTAGGTGCTGAATTATCACATCTATTAATGGCTTAAACCTAAGTTTTCACTATTATCTCTTTTACTAAATTGTCTTATAAGGTCAATTCAAACATGATATTGTTGAACTGAATTAATAACATAATCAGTAACCAGTATTATGTGCCCTGTAGCCTGGGGCTGTAGAATAGATCAACTGCACTTCTGCAGAGAGGTAAGATCTCCTCCAATATGACCACCTGTTGGATGTGGTTGGTGATATGTGATGCTTAAGGATGGTATCCTGGTGGTTGAGAAGTCCATGACATGTTTACCATTCCAACTTACTTAGAGCAGCCTCACCATTTAAGAATACTTAGATTAATCTCACCATTTCAAAATATTCAGATCAACCTCAACATTTTAATTTACTAAGGTCGACCTCATATTTTCAACTTACTCAGATCAACCTCACAATTTGAACTTACTTAGATCAACCTCACCATTTCAAAATACTCAGATCAACCTCAACATTTTAATTTACTTAGAACCACCTCACCATTGGACATGGTGAGGTGAATCAGAGTATTTTGAAATGGTGAGGTTGATCTAAGTAAGTTCAAATAGTGAGGTTGATCTAAGTAAGTACAAATTGTGAGGTTGATCTAAGTAAGTTGAAATCGATTAGGTTGATTTCATGTAAGTCTTTTTGTTTTGCAAATTCATTGTTACTTGTCCAAGAAGAATTTTGCCTTATCTAACTTCCCTTTTAAAAAAATATTTGTCTAGGCACATACAGTAACAATATATTAATACTTTAAAATTGTAAAACAAGTGCTCTAGGCTGATCCATAATATGTTAAATAAATTCTGCAATTCATTTTCTGACAAACGCATATCTATTTAATTAAAGAAAAGATTGTATAAAAATATATAGCTAAACATAATGAGATTCCAGTTTGATAGTCACTATGAAAATAAAATTTTGAAAATAATTATTGAAGTAAAAATGGTTGTCTTTTTTTTCTTTCTTCCCTTTTTTTTTATGGGATCCGTTTACATCACAAATTTGTATCTGAAACAGTACTGTAGCTGTCGCCTTTGAGTGCGCCTAATAGTTAGATATATTTATTTTCTACCCAAAAAATATACCCTTAAATTTGGACAGTGTGAGGGAAAAAACTCTGTTAGGGTCTCATAATCGAGGGACCAACCGAGCCTGAATTGCATTGTGTGAATATCAACAGGTTTCCTTAGGGCAAAATAGGGACTTCCGCCTGGCTGATGCAGCAAAAAGGTTGTGTGGAAAATATCGTCCTAAAATTAGAACTTTAGTCTTTTAGTTAGTTCTCGGTACTGGTACGGCGCACAGGTATGTTTCTTTCCAATTTTCCCGTGAAGTTACTGGCATTTGTTAAAGACCCCTTTTGTAAATTAGTAATTGTTTTATACCCCATTTTATTTCAGTATTTCACGGTGTTTGGAAGTAAATAAAATATTCTACGTTCAACATCAGTCGTCTTCGTGTCATCAATACATCACCAGAAAATATTACCAGGGAACTGCTACAAGTACTCTAGAGATGAAGACAGCTAATACTACTGCTGATGATGATAATGAGGTAAAATATTACAAATATGACCTACCATAGAAAATAAACCTACCTTATATTTTGGCGGGAAAGATATGAAAAATAATTTTAAAAATTAAGCGAAACATTTTTTACAACAATAAAAACGTACGTTATGTGTAATAGAAACCTGTTTGGTTTTTAAAGACATAAACTTGGAATTGTTCTGTACATCAAATTTCAAAGAAAACAGTAAAAATATAATTTCCTATTTTTTATTTTTAAAAATTTTAAATATTTTTTTACATTGTGCACTTTTTAAGCCGTTTTTTTTTTGTACATCCCTACTTAATGTACAATAAACGTAAATTAATTAGCGGGCTATTCTGGACAAATAGCGAAAAATATTTAACATACAATACAAACATGCATTGAATTTTAATACATTCATTCATAACTGCATTTTAAATCACTTCTTTCGCAAGTAATCTTTTTTTTTTATTACAATGATAGAACGTCCGGATTGGATGTGTGATGCAGCTGAAAAATCCGGGTTAGGAGTGCTTGCGACTGAAAGGTTGGGTGGGTTGTTAGTTTGGGGGGGGGGGCGTTGTTGGCGAAACGTTACATCGGTTTGTCACCCGCTAAATAAAAAAAAAAAAGCTAAAAAGCTGAAAAACTTCTTTCTTTGCTTTTTCATTTTTTGATTTTTGCTTTATCATTAACTTTTATTTTCCTTTTATTGCAGTGACTCATAACTTATACGCCAACGCACTCATGTGCCACAAATAAATGAATAAATGAATAAATATAGGTATGTGCATTTTCTCGCTGACCCTAAAAAGGGTGCTCACAGGAAATTCTTCTAAAAATCGGTAATACTTTTTTGGTACGACCAACTGCCACTCACTCGAGTTCGGCCTATGACATCAGCTTTGGACACGACCACAGATTTTTATGAAAAGAAAATTTTCAGTCGAGTTTTTCTTCAAAAAGTATACTTTGATGTAATAAAATAAGGTCTGCATTAAATAGATATTTATTTTTAGAATCTAAAAAAATAACATTTTAAACTTAACATTAGGCTTTTCATATTTTAAATGAATTTTATATATTAATTTTTCATAGCAAAAATACTAAATTAAAGTTTTGAAATAAAATAACTGATGCATTATAAAATTCATTAATTGATAAATCAATACTGAAAATTTCATTAAAATCGGATAATTACCTGATTTTTGGTAAATTTTTTTGCAATCGCGAATGTTACATTAAAATTGTAAACAAGCGCGTAAAACCATTGAAAAATAGACAGAATGGCGGATTGTGTCGAAATTGACCAAAACAAATCATTTTAAATGTATTAAAAATAAACTGCATTTAATGATGGTCAATATGTTACTACTTATCGATTTAGACAAAAGTTTGACCTTAAATAATAGATTTAATTAATTTTAATTCGTTTTTAAAATTTGTATCAGACGACAAATTGGGTATGCCTAGAAAAGGCTAATAACTTTTTTCGTTAGTTTTTGTTTCGCGCATTGATCCCCCGTACAAATATCTTTTTTGGTATGAAAATAGATTTTACATGTTTGGAAAGATAATTTAATGACGGAACATATGTAAAAAATTCGGTTTTGGTAATCTTAAACATTTGAAACTTAAATCTCGTAAATAAGAAAAAAATATGTATTTTTTTCTCTAAATTGTTAGATTATTTTTTAAAGAATTTTATATTAAAAGTTCCTATTGTCTACATTTTTTGTCAGGGATTTTAAAAAATTTATAAAATGTAAAATAAATACTTTTGTTTAGTGTATAGCAAAATCGTATTTATCTAATCAAAGAAAATATTGTATAAAAATATTTAGCTAAAAATTATGACATAATATATTTCGGTTTTGATTTTAAAAATTAAAAAAAATAATGTTTGAATGAAATACACTCTGGGTTTTTGGGGAAAACTCTTGTTGTTGTTGTTGTTGTTGTTTCAGCGATGCGTACTGGGGTAATAGAATTTTATTATAAATAATTTCTAACGTTATAATTTTCATTTTCCCAACTCTTTTTTTTTCAATAATATCAAGAGTTAAATCGTGAGGCATCAAGGAAATGCTAAATTAGTAATTTGTTTTTGCTTCAGAAAAAAAAAAAAAAAAAAAAAAAATTAACGTATAGTATGATTGTAATGCGCATGTCAAGATGCGATAACTATGTTAACAAAGATTAAGAATTTGTGGGAATTTACTTTAAAATACAAAAATTTAGGTTTTATTTAACAGAAATTTGTTTTTTCTTTTTTATAACACATAAACTTGGAATTGTTCTTTATATTGAACGTAAAAGAAAACATTGAAAAGTTAATTTTCCATTTTTTATTGACGTTTTAAAGTATTTTTTAACAATTTTCGCGCATATAAAAAGAGCGTGTTTTGCACATACAATAGAACACCCCGTCAACTTTTATGTTATTTATTATATATCATAAAAGTCGACGGAGTGTTCTATTGTCGGTATATAAGGAAGCTGGGCAGTGAGGGAGTCTATCTCCTTTTTGTTAGCGCTAGACCAGGGAACTGTTTTTGTTGTTGTTTTTTTTTAGGTGGAACACCACATCTGTCGTCAGCCCCCCACTTAACTGCCCGACTCAGATTACCCATATCTGTGCTACTCATACGCCATAGGGTAACAGAAATAAAAGTAAGACTAACAAGACTGCAGATATTGCTGTCATAAAGGAAAGGTGACAAGGCGAATATATTTATATTCGGGTTAATAACTTTTAGTGGTGTAATATATGAAGTGTTCACAAAGTGTATGTTCAAGGAAAAGTTGCCAAAGACGCTGCTTGGCGGGAAATATTTTAGAATGTAAGAGACAAAGTTACTTAGCTCTGTAGAAGAAATGTTTCTGTAATTGTTTCTTGTTGCAGTAGTCTGTCAAGTTGTCAGGTTTTATTCCTGTTGGAGCCTAGACTAAAAGCTGACTTTATTTTGGCCGCTGCTACTGTGTTCTCTATCTGTTGAGTTCCGGACTGCTGAAATTATCAAGAATTTTGTACGGGGGGTCAATGCGCGTAACAAAAACTAACGAATTTTTTTTTTAGCCTTTTCAATTTAGTAAACATTCATTTACAATGAAAGTTCGTCTTTTATTACTTCATATACCGAAAGTTTTATTAAAGTTGGATAGTTAGTTTATTTTAGATGATTTTTAGAAGAATTTCCTGTGATCCCCCTTAGTAGAAGGCGTGAGAAATTGAGCATACCTACACGGATAAGCTGAGTTGGCGGGACAGATATCGAGCCCGGAACCTTGCGATTCCTTGGCGGATGCTCTACCCACTGAGCTAAACGGACTCATAAAATAAGATAACCGAATAAAAATAAGCTGAATAGATGAATAATAATAAAAAAAGAATAAGAATAATAAAAAAATAAACAAAGATAGAACAATAAAATAATAGATGAATAAAAATAAGTTGATAAATGAATAAAATATTAAATAAGTACGAATAAAATAAAATTACATTAATAGATAAAAATAAAATAATAAAATCAATAGGTAAGTGAAATAATAGGTAGGTTTCCCAAGGCGAAAAAGATGACTTTTAATTTCCAAAAAAAAGGTGGGGAAAAAAAAGCGGCCAAATGAATGCCTATAGACTCCTGAATATCATACTTTTTTCCCCAAGCGTAAATCTTGCCTATATTGAAGTTTTCCGTAGTTACCACCAATTTTTCCCGTGAAATTTACCCTCCACTATATTTAACATAATAAAACTTGCATAAAGGTTTATATTATCTTGAAAAATTTTTATTCACTCGAAAGAAGAAGCATTAGACAAACTCCTAATGATTTAAAAAAAAAAAATTCGGCTTACAAAAATAATGAAAATTATAAACGAAAAACAATGTTTACATTTTTGCACCGTTAAATCAATTGAAATTTAACGTAGCCAAAAACAAGTTATAACTAAAGGTTTTTTTTGTTTTTTTTTAATTCTATGAAAAATAAATTAATGGTCCGATTTTCACGACAATTTCCATAATTACTTACCTTTAGAATAAAAGGTGTCTGATTTTCTAAAATATATTAGGGGAAATATTTTTTTACGAGGTCTATTCCCCCTTAAATAAACCGGCAAAAAACGATTTTTACTTTTATTTCTATAAATAATCTGAATAATTATATCAAGATTTTAAGTCTCAATATCAAAGCTTTTTAGTAAAAGAACCATGAATACAGACTTCTGCTAAAAATATCAATAAAGAAACCGACCGTGTTGGTAAATAAACGGACTGTTTTATTTATTTTTCACGATAATGATGAGTAATTTTCCCCCAACCGGATAATTTGATCTTTGAATTAACAGTTTTTCTTTGTAACAACTCTTTATGTTCGTTATTTCTTTTTGTGAGATTGAAAAAAAAGTTCAAATATATTTACGTTTCTTCCTTCAATATGGATGTTACTACTTAAATAATCGATTTAATTAATTTTAATTCGTTAAAAAAAAAAAAAAAAAAACAACAAAAAAAAAAACAATAGCAGACATTAGCAGCCGATTTTTTAGTTAACAAATATTCTCAACTTTGAAGCAGACTATGTTTTTAAAAAAAAACAACCTTTAGTTATAACTTATTTTTGGCTACGTTAAATTTCAATTGATTTAACGGTGCAAAAATGTAAACATTGTTTTTCTTTCATAATTTTCATTATTTTTGTAAGTCGAAAACTTTTTAAAAAAATCATTAGGAGTTTGTTTAATGGTTCTTCTTTCGAGTGAATAAAAAATTTCAAGATAATATTAACCTTTATGAAAGTTTTATTATGTTAAATATAGTGGAGGGTAAATTTCACGGGGAAAATTGGTGGTACCCACGGAAAACTTCAATATTTCAATTTTTACGCTTGGGAATATTCAGGAATCTATAGGTAATCATTTGGCCGCTCCCCCCCCCATCAAAATTGGTCAATAAATAAAAAAAACTAGAGCCATATTGATCTTTGGGCCCGTAGCCTATAAGTAAATAAATGAATAAAATATAAAATAAGAATATTATAAATAAAATAAAATTATACAAATTAGAAAGAATAGAAAACTCAGAAGCATCTCGTCTCGTCTCTTTGTAAAACAAATATGTCGGTTTTGCTCTTCCGTATATTCTAAGAACCATACATTACTATTCAACAATAAAAATTACAAATTCTTTTAAAAATATTAATCGAGCTCGGATCGGACCAACTTTTAGTTCACCTGAATTATAAAATTCATATTTTTAAATATCCGTGAAAAATTCGATTTTTTTCCGCAGAAAAAAAAAAAAAAAATTTCACGCAGAAAATAAAAATATTTAATCACACAAAAGATTGAAAATCTCGTAAAAATTAATTTCTTAAAAAATGTTTTTTTGATAATTTAATAGAATATAGTACATACCAATTACATAAGAAAAAAAAGTTTTCAAATATTAATATTATGACATTTTTTTGCACTTTTTATTTCCGATTTCATAAATTTTTCCTAAAAAAACTATAGCTCGGTACGTTATACAATTTCATTGATATAGTTATTCAGCCTCTTATCTTTATAGAAAAAAAAGTACAAATTTATTTTCCGCGTCATTTTTTTTTTATCTCATAAAATAAAATAGGAGGTGGGGGGGGGGTGATAGACCTCGTAAAAAAATATTTCCCCTGATATATTTTAGAAAAAAACTATTTCAGATGTATTTACATCCAATGGTAAACATTTATGAAAATCTTCGTGAAAATCGGACCATTATTTGATTTTTCATAGAATTTTTTAAAAAATCCTCTTATCGTAACTTGTTTTTAGCTACGTTAAATTTCAGTTGATTTAACAGTGCAAAAATGAAAACATTGTTTTTCAATCATAATTTTCATTATTTTCGTAAGCTGATAAAATTTAAAAAAAATCATCAGGAGTTTGTTTAATGTTTTTTCTTTCGAATGGAAACATTTTTTCAAGAAAATATTATTTTTTTTGCAAGTTTCATTGTGTTAAATGTAGTGGGGGGGGGGTAAATTGCACAGGGTCAAATTGGTGCTACCTAAAAATAAGATATAAATAAAATATGAAACAAGAGAATAAAAGAGATAAATAAATAAAATAAAATAACAAATAATAAAAATAAATTTTTTGGGTGAACTGGAAATCAGAAGAACCGAGACCATCCAAACTACAGCACTGTTTGGATCGGCTAGAATACTCAGAAGAGTCCTGGAAACCTGAGGAGACTTGCTGTCACCCAGGCTCCAGTGAACCAACAGCTACGGTAGATGTGAAAAACTAATAATAATAATAATAATAATAATAATAATAATAATAAAGATTTATTTATATTATTATTATTCAATAATAAATAGATAAACTTTTCTTGTGTTTATTTATTTAATAAACACAAGAAAATTTGTAATAGTTTCGTTTGAATAAGATAGAAATAAAATATGAAATAAGAATGAAATATTAAATAGAATAAAATAAAAAAGATGAAAAATAAAAAAAATGAATAAGATAAATAGATAAAATAATATAAAAATGATAATAATAGAGATTTATTTATTATCTAATAAATAAATGAATAAATAAATAAATAAACAAATAAACAAAAGATTGTAAGTCTCGTTTAAATATGTAACAAGAAAAGAAATATACGTCACACAGACGTTGACCTTCATCTTAACCACACACGTGACCGTTTTTTTGCGAAGTGTATAAACTAGATTTTATTCAACACCCATTTTTTTTTTATGAATTCAATTTTGATAGTTGCATAATATCCTGGTTTTTTTTTTTTTTTGTTGACATGTCAACTTAACATTTTGGGACTATTTGGCCTTTTCTGAAAATACGAAACAACCACAACAACATTGTCTAGCGTAAAATACTTACGTTTTATTTGGATACAAACTCGAGTCGAATTCTATTTTTCGTTTTTTTTTTCATATAGTTTTAATTTTACAATTAATTTTATTTTTATGCTTATCTTTTTAAATGAATCTTGGTATATGATATAATATTTTATTAATTATCATACAACTTAAAGGTTGTTTAAATAATTACGTTTTATATGTGTTAAATTCTTTAGATACATACGTAAAGAAAAAAAAGGAATATTTTCTTTTTCGTCTCTCATGTTTTTATATATTTTCCATTCTGAACTATCAGAATGTTTCTAGTATGGCAAATCGGTTCATTGCAAAGATATCCTGGAATTACTAGAAATCAAAACGATATCCTTTTCCGCGAAACTGTTGATAACAGCATAAATAACTTTGCAGAGGTGACACGCGGACATAGAACCGAAATGAATGATCCGGTTTCGACTTCGGCTTCGGCTTCTTGTTCTTCTACGGATCCAAAGGAACATATTTTAAGAGTAAACGTGAAATACAGAAATGTTTCCTCTACTATTGACATTTCTAACGATTCGTCTGTGGATGATCTAAAATCTACGATTCTGAAGAGATTTGAACTTCCATCAGATTCAGAGGAGTCCACCAAGTTATACCACCTCATCTATTGTGGGTCGGCTCTCAATGAGAAATTGCCACTAATGGTAAATATACATTTTTTTTTCTATTAATGCGTTTTGATAAAAAAACAAAAACAAACTATCTATCTAAATATTTGTCTCTCTGTCTATCCATCGATATGTCTATTTAGGTACCACCAATTTTCCATGTGAAATTTACCCCCCATATATTTAACACAATGAAACTTGCATAAAAGGTTAATATTATGGACTAGCAAACAGAGGCTAAAATTCGTTTTTGACAAAATGACTTTAGCCCCCCTACAGAAAATAATTTACCAAAAATCAGGGAATTATCGGATTTTAATGAAATTTTCAGTGTTTATGTATCAATGAATGATCTTTATAATGTATTATTTATTTTATTTTAAAACTTTCTCATTGATTAATCAACACTGAACATTTCATAAAAATCCGATAATTCCCTGATTTTTGGTAAATTATTTTCTGTAGGAGGGGGTGCTAAATTCATTTTGTCAAAAACCGGGTTTTACGTCAATCAAATAACACAAAAAAGTTAAAAATATGGCAATTATGGAATACCATACACGAAACGTAAATAATATGCAAATTTTATTTTCAATGAAACTAAATATATTTTTGATTTTTTTACATACAAAAAACGGATTTTACTTGGTTAAAAGTTAAAACGAGTGTGAAAAATTTCAGTAACATTTAATGAATATGTATTTAATGTAACGCTTTAATTATTTCTAAAAAGAAATGTTTATAAGTATTTTAAAAATATTTTAAAGCCATTATTGAATACGATAAATCAAAATAAATTCAACGTAACTTTTTGTTGAAATTCGGACGATTTTTAATGTATAAAATGTATTAAAAATAAATTGCATATTGTAATAATATTTTTCTTTTTTAATGATGGTCATTATGTTACTACTTATCGATTTATACAAAGTTTGACCTTAAATAATAGATTTAATTATTTTTAATTCGCTTTTAAAACTCCTAGCAGACGACGTTAATGCCAGTGGCTAGTTAATATTATCTTTAATACGTTTTGTCCATTCGAAAGAAGAAGCATTAAAAAAACTCCTGATGATTTAAAAAAAAATTTGGCGGACCTGAACATCGGAACACCCCCGCCATCTAAAATTTATGTTTTTAACTTTTTTTTCTTTTTCTTCAAAGGATTATTATCGATTGCACACCAATCTATCAGACTGTAAAAAAATAATTCAAAAAAGTTATTTATTTTTCGAGTTTTTAGGGGTGCTGATTTCCCCGTATAAGTTTATCGTAAATCGATCCCCCATATCGGAACCGCTAAAAAAAGTTTTTTATTTATTTATTATTTTTTTTTTTCCTTCAATGGATTATTATCGATTACACACCAATCTATCAGATTTAAAAAAAAAAATCATAAAAGTTCTTTATTTTTGGAGTTTTCTGGGGTGCTTATTTCCCCGTATAAGTTTATAGTAAATCGATCCCCCATATCGGAACTGCCCGAACTGAACTTGCACAAAGGTGTCAAAGTTAGGGTGGCCCAGAAAAAACAAAACCCAATTTATTTATTTATTTTCCCATTAAAGTAACTTTAATCCCCAAACCCGTAAACCGTAACTCAATTTGCAAAAAGTTAATTCATAGACTGTAGTTGAACTATCATGGGGGACCTCCAAAAAACTTTCCATTTTAATTTTCCGACCGTTGCAAGCAGACAAATTATAACAAAGTCAAGTTTGAAGACCAATGTCTTCACATCTGTGAATTAGCCCTGTCTACTAGGGCCTTAAAATACACCTACTGCACCTCTGCAGAGGGGTAAGACCTCCTCCAATGGAGTCACCTGTTGGCTGTGAGTGACGACCTGTGATGCGTAAGGATGGAACACTGATGGTTGAGCAGTCCATGACACTCCACTTTGGCCCTTACTTAGGCTAGACGGATGGTTGGAGAGGCCCACTCCGACAAATCAGCTGGTCATATCAAGCCCTAGCACCTATATGAATGTCCCAATCCCATTGCTCTTATGACCCCCCCCAAACTCTTTATCATATATGTGCTAGAAGGCGGTGGCTGAGGATCTTAGTGTTCTGGGTATGATGTTAAACTCTATCTGATGGTGAAGTTCCAGTTCTGGAATTCTGGGGAATGCAGAGTACCCCTCCATCATCATTACTCCCTGGTCCACTCTGACCCGGAGTTGTAGTAGCTGTTAGGGTTCAATCTATGGGTTAAGTAGAAGAAAGTGACTTTTAAAAAATATATTAAAAGAGATATTTAGTTCCTATCAAAAATGAATAAAACAAAATGTCTTCAACATAAAATAACCCAACAAGGGTTGACATGCTGTAAAATCCAACCAACCAACCTAATATGGAAAAATTTATCGACTCCACATAAATCATAAGAAAGGAAAAACAAAGCAAATGGATAAGTTCAACAATATTATATATAATAATATATATTTCTATGCAATATTTATATAATAAATATTTCTATGTAAATAAAACATGTATTTTAGTGGTTATAGTCATACAATAATAACAAAGTTCAATTTACATAGAAACACTTGTTTTGTGGTCAATTTATCTTGTTCAGACATCTCATCACTGCTTCATATGGTATGTCATTTCATGTGTTACAATCTTATATAGATGTTAACTCTTAACGTCCTATACCACCTCATTCCACCCGCCCGGAAGTCAAATTCGTTTTCCTAATCTACCCCAAACGATAACATTTGTTTAAATGTAATATTAAACATATTTAGAAGTCTTTAATTTAAGGGAAATAACAGGTAAGTTTTAATGAAAAGGACATTTTTAGCCATTTTTTGATAAACGGTTATAGGAATTGGGCTGTGGACTTAGAAAATGGATGTTAAGAGTTAAAGACCAGGAGTGGCCAAGTCACATGTGGCTCTTTTTACTATTTAACTATAATGTGACCTTGTGCTACATCATCTGATAAGTCTGATCATATTTTACGATCTTACATCTCTCCTTAAGTTTATACGCCCCTTTGTTTTTGTTTTTTGGGTATCAGAGTTGTTAACAAAGAAATAATAGGAAGAAAAACAAGTATTAAGGATAAGGAAAAAGTTTTACTAAAAGTTCAAGGTGAACAGTAATTAGCAATTGCTAGGTTGAATTAACAAATCCCGTGAGATCTCATTTTTCAGTTCCGAGAAGAAACAGATGATTCTACTCTCATTATTTAGATACTGTATGACAATTTTAAAATTAACATTTGTACAATTATTTGTATATTATATAATTAAACAGTGATGCTGATAGTTTTTTGATTTAGTGCATCCTGGGATGCACATATTTGCTTTCAATGAGTCCTTGGAAAAATTAATGGGTCCCAACTAAAGTTTCTTAATAGATTGTAGGGTTTTTATTTATGATCTGAGGGAACAACTAAAGCCATCTGACTCCTACCTTGTAATCTATCCTGTGTAATTCGTTTCTAAAAAACTATTAAAATGTATTTACAGTTAGCTTGAAATAGTGAGGGAAGAAAAAAGAAAAACACTGAGATGCATGGATATGATTTTTGTGCATCAGAGACGCAGGAAGCTAAATGTAAATACATTTCAAAAATTTTTTAGAAACAAATTACACAGGATAGGTTACTAAATAGGAGTTAAACGGCTTTAGTTGGGACCCATAAATTTTTCCGGGGACTCCTTCAAAGCAAATATATGTGTCCCAGGACGCACTAAATCAGAAAGCTATCAGCATCATTGTAATTGTGTATAAATCATTAGTATTAGATAGGAAAACTTTAAAATATTCAACAGTGTGTAAATTATTTATATAAGATATGAATATTTGATATCAAAAAGTTATTTAATAAGCTTAGCTTAGATGTGGCACAAGGCCAGAGGTATTGTGCACCTAGAGAGAATCAGACTCACTATCAATAGTCTGCTAATCTAGCTTGCTAATCATTAAACCACATGAGGTACTTGATTTCATATAACTGTGCAAAAAAACTCTGAAACAACTTCACAAAATATATAAATGTGCAATGAATATTATTAGACAGATTGACATACCATTAAAAGCAATCAATCATCATTCTCATTTTTATATTCAATGTAGCGCTAATACCCTTGGGAAAGGTATGCATACAACTTTCCTTCCAGCTATGGGTAAATAGCAGGGCCAACTGGGCTCTTTAACCTTGGTTAGGTAACCACTCAAGAAGAAGGAAATCTCTGAATTCAAACCTGTTAAACCCTGCTTAAGAGATTGATCTTGTGTTGCATCCTTCTCGTGTGGAGAGGTTGGTGTGTATATGTATATATATATATATATATATATATATATATATATATATATATATAAAAACAGAAAAAGAAAGATTTTGTGGTTTAACCCTCCCTTTTGTAGTTTATCCAACATTGAAATAGGTAGATACTTCCTTAAATTGATAGATAAACATTTTAATAGCACTAATCCTTTAAATAAGATCTTCAATAGAAAAACAATTAAAATTAGTTATTCATGCACTAACAACATCTCCAAAATTATAACTAACCAAAATAAAAAATTAATTGACGAATCATTGGTGAGCACTCCAAATACATATAAGGTTAACTGCAACTGTAGGATTAAAGATGAGTGCCCCGTAAATGGATTTTGCAACTCAGAGAAGGTTGTATACAAAGCAACTATCTCAACTATTGAAAACAAAACTAATGTTAAGGCTTATATAGGTATCTCTGCTTGGAAGTGGAAACAAAGATTTTATACCCATAAACATTCTTTCTCTAACCACAAAATCAAAAATCAGACTGCACTATCAAGTTACTATTGGAATCTGAAAGACAGAGGCTTAACCCCTTTCATAAAATGGGAATTTATTAAACAATCTTCCACCCCAAATGGATTTAAAGGTAAGTGTAACCTCTGTCTGGATGAGAAGATATGTATCCTGAAATATGACCCACTGGCCAACTACTCAATAAAAGAAACCAATTGATTTTTAAATGTAGACACAAAAACAAATTTAAATTAGTATAATCCTATAGGACTGGAAGTTAATGATTAGAGTTGTGGTGTTCTGAGGAATGGTTTCTTGTTCAAATTGTATTATTTGTAACCTGTTACTGTGTATAATCAGTATTATTATTATTGTTATTAGTATTATTATTATCGGTAATTTAATTCATCTAATTATCATGATTATTATTTTATTATCTTTAATTTATTTTATTTTATTATCAATATCATATATATTTTTTTTATTTTATATTATTATTATTTATTATTATTTTTATTATTATTATTATTATCTTTAATTTATCTCATTCTATTATTATTAATTTATTTTAAATTATTCTATTTCTATTTTTAATTTTATTATTATTATGATTTTTATTTTTAATTTACTTTATTATTATTATTATTATTATTATTATTATTATTATTATTATTATTATTTTCAATTTATTTCTTTTCTTCTTATTATTATAATTTATTATTTTTTACCCTATCTTATTATTTTCATTATAATTTATTATTTTTTACCCTATCTTATTTTTTCATTATTATTGCTATTATTATTTACTTTACCTTAATATTATTATTATTATTATTATTATTATTATTAATAATATTTTTAATATTATTATTATTTTAATTAATTTATCCTATTATTATTACTATTATTATTTTTATTATTATAATTATTATCTTTAATTTATCTTAATATTATTATTATTATTATTATTATTTTTAATTTATTTTATTATAATTATGATTATTTGTAATTTATATATTTTTTCAAATTATTATATTATTATTTTAATTAATTTATCCTATTATTATTACTATTATTATTATTATTTTATTATTATTATCTTTACTTTATCTTATTATTATTATTATTATTATTATTATTATTATTATTTTTAATTTATTTTATTATTATTATTATTATTTTTAATTTATTTTATCATTATTATGATATTTTTAATTTATATATTTTTTCAAATTATTTCATTTTTTTATTATTATTACTCCTTTTGAGTTTTCACATCAGTGTTAGCTGATGGTCTTTCACTGGAGTCTGAGTGACAGCAAGTCTCCTCAGGTCTCCAGGACTCTTCTGAGTATTATTTTTATTATTAGTATTATTATTTTTAATTGTTTTTATTTTCTATTATTTATTATTTTTTAATTTTATTTTTTTATTATCTTACTATTAATTTATTTTATTATTTATATCATAACTAGTATTTTCTTTTATACATCATTATACTCTAATGTTTAAATTAAAAAATTTTTTTATTACTTGTCTATTTAGATTTTAATATACTACTCTGTTTTTTCTGTCTTGTCACTTTTTTGTCTGTCTAGACACCCTAGAAGCCAACCTTGAAATGTATCTCTTTTTTTCATTCACTTCCTGTCTCTATGGTTACAATCCTATACTGTTAAAAATATATTTTTTAAAATTATTTTTTGTTTTTGTTTGAATTTATATATATTCAGCTCTTTGGGGTTTTTGTGATGTGCTTATCCATAAGTGAATTGAGACCCATCTGATGAAACGAAAATTTGGGGAGCCGGTTTAAATCAACTTAGATTTATATGGGCCCCAATTTTCGTCGAAATAAATTTATTATGGGATTACGGTGTTGAGTTCTTCCTTCATTTATTGATATATATATATATATAATCACTAAAGGAAATGTTCGCATTTTAGATGGGGCTAATATTCTAAAGTTATGCATCCAATTATTCTTGCTCCAGCTATGGGTAAATAGTAGGGCAGATTGGGCTCTTTAACCTTGGCTAGGTAATCAGTCTAGGAGAAGGAAAAAACTCTGAATTCAAACCTGTTATACTCTGCTTAACAAATTCACTTTGTGTCGCATCCTACTTGTGCGGAGGGGTTGGTAAATATGTATATTCAATTTTTTCAATATCTTTTATTAAAAGAGGTTGCTCCTGTGTGTTAATTTAAAAAAATCTCTCAACAGGATTTGGACCTGACAAATGGAAGTAATTTACATGTGATAAAAATTGACCCCAAAGATAAATTACTGTCAAGTTTTACTGGTGAGTACAATCTTCTTTTATTCTATATCTGTCCCATAATAGTTATTATGTTATACTGGAAAAAAAACCCACCCTCTGGGCAGAGTAAAAATAATTTTTTGAAAGATATTGCCTGAGGGTGATGGTAGTGGAAATTAAATAGATAAAATAAAATGTTTAATAAAAGTAATTGGTAATTTGCTTGAAGCATTGTTAAGTATGTTATAATGTATTAATTTGAAAGCAATTACAATGCAAGTAAAAAATAAAAACAAAAAAATGTTTAATATTTTTAAGAAATTAATTACTTATCTAAAAAGCATCATCTTCACTCCACTGAGATATTTGTTTTGTTTTACAACAGTTTCTAAAAATTTTTGATTTAATTATTCAGACTCTTATTTTTAGAGGAAAATTAAAAAATTGTGCAAGTAAAATATATTTTGTTTGGATTTCATAAAATTAAATAAGGTGTGGGGATGTCGACCTAGTAAAAAAGAAAAAAAAAAAAAATTTCCCATAATATATTTTATGAATATCATCAGATATGATCAGAATATCATATATTTTTATGAATATCATCAGATATGATCAGAATATCATATATTTTATGAATATCATCAGATATGATCAGAATATCATATATTTTATGAATATCATCAGATATGATCAGAATATCATATATTTTATGAATATCATCAGATATGATCAGAATATCATATATTTTATGAATATCATCAGATATGATCAGAATATCATATATTTTATGAATATCATCAGATATGATCAGAATATCATATCCAGGTCAATAAGGGGTCAAAGGTTATCAATAAAACTACTGGTTATTTTCCATGACTCTTCTTCTAACAAATTACCAGTTAACTTTTGAATTCAAATATTTCTACTCTTCCTTACTCAATGGATAGGCTACCTATATACAAGGGTTAGTCAAAAAGTAATGCCACTTTCTTTATTTTATGTGAAGTCTTTTTATAAAACTAAGGCCTACATTAAGACCCTAATAAGACTCAGAGCAGTAAGATCTAACTTGCCAATCAACAATGTCCTCCTTCTGCATGACAATGTTCGACTGCATTAGGAGTCTAGTCAAATTTGGCTGAAAAATAGAATAAAGAATATGATTTAATGTAGCCTATTAACAGTTTAGATTGGTCATTTACTTTTGTCATTAGCAATTTTCAAAGTTCTGCTTCTGTGGCATAGTAACTTTTTGTAGTGAAAACAATCACAATCTATTCACTTTAGATCTCATTCTATTCAAGTAAAGTCCAATTATTAAAACAAGTGACATGTGTGAGAGCCACTACCAGCTGTTTATGGTAGGATTGCAGTGGTGGGAGAGCTGCCATAGGAGTTTAGTAAAATAGAATAAAGAATGCCATATAACATAGTCTACTAGCAATTTAGATTGGTTACTCATTTTTGTTATAAGCCGTTCTCAAAGTTTGGCTTTTGTGGCATAGTAACATTTTGTGGGTAAAAATTAGTCTCAATCACAAATCTGTGAAATATACTTTTATTTATTTTTCATGTTTTTTAAAAAAATAAATTTATGTCCAGTAATTTGTAATCACCATAAATTGTGGCAGAGTAACATTTTGTTGTAAAAATTAGTGTCAAACACCAGTCAATTTTTAATTTATTCTTTATATGAATTTATATGCCAGGATGGCATATTGTTTTGCTGACCTTGCCTATTTCAGATTTAGTTGGTTTATGAGCCTGCATTAGGGTCGTTGATGAAATAGCTCTTGTGGTCCTTTAGTGTAATGAAGCATTATTTTTTGTTTAATTTATCAGCACGGTCAGCAATATTCTATTTCTAGAATGAATTTATATCTAATAATTTAAGTTTTTTTAGTATTTCTTCTTTTACTACATTTTTTTTTTCTTCTTCTTCTTCTTCTTCTTCTTCTTCTTCTTCTTCTTCTTCTGCCGCGTATCTCAATACTAAATTTAATCCTAACCCTAATACTAAATGAAGAATAAAACCTCTAAAAATCGGGGAAATTAAAGATTTTTTCTATTTCTTCTTCTTGTTCTTCTTCATTAGTTTTCAAAGTGAACCTCACATGACATGGAAAGCTCTGACCCATATACTTGTCCTTAGAAAATAAAAAATTTGTTATGTCCAACTAGACTTGTTGATGTTAATGTAGTCAGAGATGTGGGTATCAGATTTCAAAGTGATCCTGACATGACATGATGACCTGGGTCCCATATAGTTGTCCATAGATAATAAAAATATCTAGCCCTTTTTTCTAAGTCAAACCTCAATTGGTGTCGCTAATGTGGTCAGAGGGGATCCCAATATCAAATTAACCCTAACACTAAATCTATTTGGAGTTGTCATAAAAAAGTATGCATCATCTACATAGATTTACCTTAAAAATCAGCAGACCTAAAATTCTTTCGAGCCTCTACCTGCTTAGTTTCATTGTTCGTATACACCTTGCTTATTTGTAAAAACTCGCAGCAATAATTTGATCTAATTTAACAGAAAAATAGAATAAAAAATGGGATTTAATGTAGTCTATTAGCAGTTTAGATGAGTCAGTGTTATATACCATACCTATAAACATTAATGGGTATATCCCAATCCTCATAAATATGGAAGTATTATGCTGACTGGGTAGTCTGATACCACTAGCTGTGGTTTACAAGCCTTTACACCACTGGAAAGTATTGTATTTTGTAATGTATAAAGATATCATTTCATTTTCAACCTCAAAAAAAAAAAAGAAAGACATATTTGAACACAAGTTATTTTGCATATAATTCGCTAGCATGAGGTTGTGTTAATATACTTTGCTTATTTATATAAACTTACAGTAATGTGAATCTAGTCAAATTTGGCTGAAAAATAGAATAAAGAATATGATTTAATGTAGTCTATTAACAGTTTAGATTGGTCATTTACTTTTGTCATTAGCAATTTTCAGAATTCAGCTTCTGTGGCATAGTAACTTTTTGTAGTAAAAATTCCACTTAATGACAGATCTGGGAAACATATTTTTATTCATTTTTCATGATTTTTTTTAAATAAGTTTATGACCAGTAGTTTGTTTGTAATCACCATAAAAAGTAGGTATTTACCTTTAAAGGAAAACTAAAAAAAGGATTTTGGAGTATTTTGGATATAAGGTGTGACCATGACTTATATCTATAAACTGTTCCAAAACAGTGGTGGCTGAATTGGCCAATAAAAAACGCTCAAACAAGTATTTAATTTACTATTTAAAGGCATTGATAAATTATCCTAAGATTACTCACTGGAAGGACATATCAACAAACAAAGATTATACAACTTTCTACTTCACAAGACAGGATAAACTTTGAGTTCAACAGCTTTGAAGAAAGATAACCAGACAAGGATTAAAACTGATATTACATCTTTCTACATCAAGAAAGGATCAAATGTTATGCCACTAAAGAACTTCACTATAAAACTGCTTTCAACTACAGCCTGAAAATATCCACACAAATTGTAACGGACATTTTAAAAATAAATAGTTAAACAAGTGTTTGTTTCTATTTAATTTTATTTGTATTCTTAATTTGTTTTTATTCAATTCAGGTGCTCCAAAGTTGATGCCATCAGACTATTACAGTTACTGTCCAGTGTGCAAGGATATTCAAGCTTCTAAACTTCGGATAAAGTGTTTGGAATGCTCAAGTTTAAGTTCCTTCTTGATTAACCCAAATAATGTAATTATCTTTTTAAAATCTATTTTTTGGTTGTATTTAGTATGATGAAGAAGAAAAATAGGTTATTTCCTATAAGTCTAACATGATCAAAGGGGAACCACTGTTGACTGATAAATTATTTATTTTTCCCATTAAACTAACCCTAACCCTAACCTGATCTTTTTTCCTAGTAGATCAATCAATAAATAAATAAATAATTTATCAGTTGAGAGTGGTTCTCCTTTGATCATGTTAGATTTATAGAAAATAACCAAAAAATATTTTTTGCCAAATTAATATTAAGTTGTTTTTTTAGAATTACAATCATAAGCAGATTCATCCTTAACAAAATTTTTGTTTTTACCTGAGTCTCATCAGAGGATTACCACAGGAAAAAGAACTACGATAGAGAATGCAAAAATGTCATAATTAGGGAGGGGTTAAACAAAATTGTGATTACCCTTGATAACTTCATCAATCTGATCAATCAGCTGGTCACATTAAGCCCTAGCACCTATGTGATTGTTCTGACCCTATTGCCCTTATGGCAGATTCCCAACCCTTTTATCATATGTGCGCTAGAAGGCGGTGGGTGAGGATCTTACTGCCACCGCCTTCTAGCACATATATGATAACAAGGGTTGGGGCTTACCATAAGGTCAATAGGGTTGGGAAAATCATATTGGTGCTAGGGTTTGATGTCACCAGCCGATTGATCATAGGGGGCCCTCTCTGACCGCCTGTTTAACCTAAATAAGGACAAAAGTAGACTGTTGTCTGTCATGGACTGCTGAGCTACCAAGATTCTGTCCTTAAGCATCAGTTTGCCAACCACAGTCAACTGGTGGTTCCATTGGAGGAAGAGGGTTCTTACCACTCTGTAATGATGTAGTTGGTGTATTCTACAGCCCCAGCAGTCAGAGACCAGAGTTCAAATCTGTCTAGCCTAAGTAAGGGCCAAAGTGGAGTGTTGCATGTCATAGACTGCTCAGCCACAAGGGATCCATCCTTAAGCATCATGGGTCACCACCCACGGTCAACAGATAACCTCATTGGGGGGGGGGGTCTTACCCCTCTGCACTGGGCTATAAACCTGTTAAACTCTATCTTTTGAAAGCGTCTAAAAATTCAATGTAATATCAATCCTTTGAAAGTCTCTCCCAACAAACGAAATGCAATTCCTTTCCCAACTGAACACGGCACTCTCACATCAAATAGCAGTTGTCAGATTTCATCTGCCGTCCAAACACTTCCTTCCTCACTCGCCCTGTCAGCGAGAGTCCGTCTTTATTTCTGCTCATTCGAATGCGCTTATGCAAATTCGGATATACTTTATTTGGGTCTCTACTAACAATACCTCAGCTATGAGGAGGTAGCGAGTTCGAGTATCCGTAGCCACTCGCCACAGGCCAAACATATCCTGACGCGCTTTGTTCGTAAGGACTGGGAATCCGCTTGTTCATAGGGCTGCCTTTCAGTCTCGTCACACTTTACTTAAAAATTGACCTTGTATTGTAAACAAGTTGTAAATTGATTTTATTCTTATTCTATATATTTCAGCAAATAAGATGTCGTGAAGATGCATTTACTTGTACGACAGTAAACGGCTCCTGTAGCCATATTGGTTGCAAAGGTACTCGAGCAGTAAGTATAATTAACATTAATTCTAATTTATGAAATTAATTTTCTTTTCTTTTCTATGTGCATCACTAATTGTTAAAAACATGATCAGAATTTTTGTCTACGTATATATTGTAATATGAATGTTCTCTGGGGGGCACAGTTAAGTCCGACGATTTTACTCTCCCAGCAATGCTGTACTCTTCTCACCAATACTATCAAAAGGTCTTGTCTCTCGTCCACTCGTCACCACAGCCAAAATGCTACTGCAAGCTTTCTTTTCTGGTTTCTCAGAGCTGGTCAAATAAATACACAATTACAGTGTTCATCCGGGCTCCTTCCTCTGACCAGCACGTGCGACACTAATCAGCACGCGTCAGTCCTTCACATCCTGGCCACTCTGGATAGTTTAGTCATTCCCATGCGTCGGGCCATGACTCACGATCAGGAGAATGTGAGTTCAATCTCCCCACTCGCCTCTGATCTTCATTCTGCATGCCAAACACAGTCGTGCATGCTTCGAACTACTACGTTCGTGGTTTCTTTCGCCACATATATATTTACCTAGCCCCTCCAACCAGCAGTCTGCACCAAGGAAGAACAAAAAGCAGTGACCCGATTTCTCTGGTCGGAAGAAATTTTGGTGATATATCCGGGTAGGGGATATAATAGTAGAAGTAGTAGTTTGGTTTGGTTTGGTTTGTTTTGTTTTACAGCATATCAACCTCAGTGGGTCATTTAATGCCGATAAAGTTTTGAAATAAATCAATTCTTAGTGGATAATACAATTTTTTTATAGATACATTTTTCTATTTAACTCATAGATGGGACCCAAACAGGTACTACCACTCTGGGTCAGAGTGGACCAGGGAGCAATGGTGATGAAGGGGTGCTCCACATTCCCCAAACCTCCAAATCTGGAACCTCACCATCAGATAGAGTTTAACGTCATTCCCAGGACATGTAGACCCGCAGCCACCGCCTTCTAGCATCCATGTGATAAAAAGGGGTTGGGGCTTGCCATGAGGGCAATAGGGTTGGGAAAATCATATAGGTGCTAGGGCTTGACATGACCAGCCGATTGATCGGAGGGGGCCTCTCCGACCATCCGTCTAGCCCAAGATAGGGCCAAAGTGGAGTATTGCATGTCATGGACTGCTCAACCACCTGAGTTCTATCCTTAAGCATCACGGATCGCCACCCACGGCCAACAGGGAGTCTTACCCCTCTGCAGAGGTGCAGTCGGTGCATTCTAATGCCCCCAGCCGACAGGGCGGAGAAGTAGTAGTTGTGGTACAATCAAGTAGTTAAGCAGTAATCTGGTGTGACCTCAGAGTAGTAAGTGTAGTAATAGTAGTCGTAATAATAGTAGGCGATTGGGACCATATGACCTTTAGGCACCCCTTTTGCTTTGCTGATTCATAAGTACATTTTTTTCATTTACACTGTCAACATCTGGTTCTTTGTTAGTGGTTAGGGTTAGGAGTTAGTTTTATAATTCTGTTCATGTGGAGGGGTTTGGTGAATATATATCCCTGCTTTTGTGTAAATACATTGAGAAAATGTGTGCAGATAATTTTTGACTCTCCCTCGTCGATATGTATGTATTTTTTGCTTCCTTACATTTCCTTGTTTTTTTACATTTCATTTGTTCTTTATAAAGTAAAGTCGTTAGAGTGGCCTAATGTCGGTACCAGCCAATTAGCGAGGGAGTCTATCCCCTTTTCACTTGCGTCTGAGGTGGAGCGCCATACATACCATCAGCTCCTTACTTTACTGCACAGATCACTGTGCTACTCATACGCTGAGTTGGCAAGGGCTGGTATCGAACTAAGAACCTTGCGGTTTCTAGCCGAACGCTCTACTGACTAAGCTAACCCTGTTCTTTATAATAAATACTAAAACTACAAACATTTTAATTTTAATTATTTGGATTATTAGGACTATTGTCCTCATCTTCACTGTTATCTGTACAATGTTTCGGCCGATGTGCCCTCCAGCTTTCTTCAGGTATTTTTTGTCAGACTCGGGGATCCTTCTTTTCGTAATCGAGAATCTTCTTTTTGTAATCGGGAGCCATCACGGAACTTTGAACCCAACCCTTCATTCAGTCCATTCCTGTTCTCATTCCGCTAACCATAGCTGGGATACATTATTATTATTCTATGTTACTGCTGCCCCTGACCAGGATTGAACCTGCAGTCCATCTCTATCTCTTAGAACTGTCTTAACCCAACTCCTTTATCCACTACGCTATGTATCCAATTGGACAATTCAGTGTGAATTTTTAATTTGATTTTTCTCTTTATTTTTTTACAGAGATTAATGTTTCAATGTAGACAAAATCACCAAATTACAAATACTGTGTCTTTGAAACATATACGAAACAATAGTCGACATATTATTTGTATCACATGTGAGGAAGACCTGTAAGTAAATCATTTATAAACTTGTATTTTACTAACTTAAATATTAAATATATATGGATAATTCCATGTCAAATCATCCAGGCCATGTCACCCACCTCCTTCAATTTTTCTGAAATTTTGTGCATGTGTGGACTAGGTTAAAGTTAGACAATCCGCAAAATTTGTGCTTCCAATTCCAACAATTGGTCGAGTTATGTCGATTTTAAACTTGAACAATTTGAGGGGGGTGGAGAGAAAAATGGCGACATTTTGTAATCTATTTTTGTATATAAAATAATTTCTAGAGCTTCCCTACTCCTAGAAATTGATTTATAGAAACTTCTTGGCCTGAGGAACCAAAAAAATTTTCAAGTTTAAAATTAACATAACTCGACCACTTTTTTGAATTTGAAGCTCAAATTTGGTGGATTATCTAACTTTAACCTAGTCCATACCTGTACAAAATTTCAGAAAATTGAAGGGGGTGGGTTACAATTTGACAGGGAATTACCCATATTTTAATACTCTTGTTTCTCAATTCTACGACCAGTATCATCTTGCAACATAAATGCACAAAAGCCATATTCATAATTAAATTATCATACTGTGATATATCCACTGGTCCTACTAGTATATTTTAATAGCTTAAAAGCTGATATATCTGTCGGCAATTAAGCTAGCTACTGTGGTAGGCTCTTGATTGGGCATTTGGCCTAACATTGACACTCAATGCATTGTACAAAAAAAATTGTCGTAAAAATCACGTAAAAAAATTGCTGAAAGCAACTGCAATAATTCAAACATGGGAATCCAAAATTTCAGGATTGCAGGTTTTGATTTGCTCTGAAATGTTTTTAATTTGCTCATGGAGTCAGCTAGATTCCAAAATGCTACGATATGTTGGTTGGTTGGTTGGTTGTTTGGTTGTTTTACAGCACATCAACACTTTTCAGGTCAATTAATGCCAAATCAAAGCATTTTAATATCAGGTTGCTTACAGTACCTGCTGTTGCTTAAATGATCACTCATCTAAGTATTGAACAAGCTCATTGCTGCTTAACTTCAATGATCTATTGGGAACTGGTGCTTTCAATGTAACTTGATCGGAAGCGTGGTATGTTGTGCTAAACCTTTCTCTCTCTCTCTCTCTCTCTCTCTCTCTCTCTCTCTCTCTCTCTCTCTCTCTCTCTCTCTCTCTCATATATATATATATATATATATATATATATATATATATATATATATATATATATATATATAAAATAAGTCTAGCTGCACTGATGAGGGTAAACCCCGAAACGCGCGTCTGCAGATTGCTTTATATATATATATATATATATATATATATATATATATATATATATATATATAGTTACCGGCAAAGGCTGGGGTGTAAGGGAGATAACTTCCTATTTTAAGAGCTTGAAAATTTTCAGTTGAGATCATGGTTGAATATATAAAATATGGAGGCCTTTATTCATTTATAGTGATACTATTTCGTATGTTTGAAATATCTGGATGTCAAATCTGAGTTTTCAAATTAAAAGATTGTTGAATAGTTAATTTTAAAAGTATTGCCTCAATTATGATAAAAAATAATTTAAAAAAAACGAAGTTTAATAAAGATTTATTTTTTATTTTAAGAAAGAAGCGCTATGAATTTTTTAAGTCTTAAGAAAAAAACAAACACGTAAAATCTTTTTTGGTTTTTATTTACTTTTTTTCTCTTTTACTTTTACTTTTTAATCATTAATTAACAACAAAATTCATTTTGTTGATAATTTTAGTGCTACCTTTTCGATTATTTCTTCAGCGAATAATTTACAACAGATGTTACGAAGCTTTATTTATTTTTTTATTTTCAAAAGCGTCAATAACAGGAAGCACAAAAATTAAAAACAAAAATTTTAGATGTCAGGTCCGCCGAAATTTATTTTAGCACTTTTTAGCACTTGACAATTTTCACAAGTTCTTTTAATTTTAATTTTTCATAAAAATATAAATTTTAACCAACAATAAATATCTTCATTTGCAAGGAGAAACCTCTTAAAAATATTCAGCCACGCGAAGGGAACATAAAAACTTAAACACGCGACTTGTAAACAATTTACATTCCATCATCGTGTGTAAATTTTACTATAAACTTATTTTAATTAAAAAATTTCAATAGCGAATAATTTCATAAACAAAAAGAGAATTCATTTGCCAATAATTCCTGTTAATGCGAATTAAATTTTACATGAAAACTGCCAAAATTTCACGTGTCTAACAAAACTGTTATTTGTTTGTGGTTGCTTTTTTTTTTTATTAATATAACTACAAAAATGTTTACTACTTAGTGTTAGTATAACAATATCTACAATAAAAATACTCTTGTAAAATATATTTTTAAGAACATTCAGTTTAATTTCAGTGTTCAATAATTTTTTTTTCTTTTAATTAGATTAGTATTAATTTCAAGTTTACTATTTTTGAAAGGAATGTAAAAGTATATATAAATAAGTCATCCACAGACACGTGTTTCGGCAGTTCATGCCTCTTCAGTGTGGCTAGACACAACTATCCTTGGGTAGGGTTCGAACACAGACTGACCGCATGGTAGTCCGATATCTTATCCCCTCGCCCACTGACAGCTGATGCGGGTACTGGTGTTTTTTAAACTATTAAATACATAGGAATGTATGTATCTTTCGGTCACTGAGAGATCAAATTTCCGGAGAAATGATCATTGCTTATTTGCTTAGTAGTGAGAGTTAATTTAAATTACCAATTAGAGAGCTCATTACCAAATTTATGGGAGCATATATTAATAAGTCATCCACAGACACGTGTTTTGGCATTTCATGCCTCTTCAGTGTGGCTAGACACAACTATCCTTGGGTAGGGTTCGAACTCAGACTGACCGCATGGTAGTCCGATATCTTATCCCCTCGCCCACTGACAGCTGATGCGGGGACTGGTGTTTTTTAAACTATTAAATACATAGGAATGTATGAACACAGTCCTATATATATATATATATATATATATATATATATATATATATATATAGGACTGTGTTCACTACTAAAAAAAAAAGAAAAAACTCTCAAGAAATTACACAAAATATTTATATATGAATATAGAATGAACGCTATTCCCTAATCACCAGGCATAAAATAAATCTACACGGTTTGATATGCCGTTAAAATCAATCAATCCTATAACTAGAACCATCAGTAACAACTCTTGACTGCTGTCACAATGAGAGCTCACTGGGTTTATGTGTTATCATGTTTCTTGCTTTTTAAATTATTAAGCGATTTATTGTTCCAGAATGAGTTATTTCCCTTGGATTAAATTCTCAGTAGTGGTTTTCTTAACCCTTTTGATGCCGCGTGTTTGGCAAGTTTTTACAAGATCTTCAATTTCTTTGCCATGCCATACCAATAGACATAGTTCCTCATAAGAGCTTTCATTCTTGATATTCCTGTATGTCCAATATGAAAATACTTCAAGGTTTTCTTTGTGAAAACTGCTGGTATTACCAACTGATATCCATATAACTTAGCTATACCCAAATGGGCCTAAAATGCGTTTTTGACAAAATGACTTTAGCTCCCCCTACAGAAAATAATTTACCAAAAATCAGGGAATTATCGGATTTTAATGAAATTTTCAGTGTTTATTCATCAATGAATGATCTTTATAATGCATTATTTATTTTATTTCAAAACTTTCTCATTTTTTTCAGGTCACTTAATTTTGACCTCCCTTATGTTGGGGGCGTAACATTTTTTTCAAGTTGGTCTTATAGTTTTCTAATTACAGTATAAATAAAGAGATAAAAGACCAAAGTTATGAATAGAAACAAAAAAAAAATTTTACGGTGGCTTTTCTATGAGAAAATAAGTACTGAAAATCGAAAAATAAAATGTAAAAAAATAATAGATAATTAATTTTTGGGAGATTTCTTTTTTACTCATTTTGATAATTATTTATCTTATAAAAGAAAAAATTATACATCGATATTTTTTCCGCTTAAAAAGGGGGGGTACATTTTCAATCGAGTTTTCTTCAAAAAGTATACATTGATGTAATAAAATAAGGTTTGCATTAAATAGATATTTATTTTTAGAATCTAAAAATATAAGATTTAAACTTAACATCAGGATTTTCACATTTTAAATGAATTTTATATATTAATTTTTCATAGCAATAATACTAATTAAAGTTTTGAAATAATAACTGATGCATTATAAAATTCATTAATTGATAAATCAATACTGAAAATTTCATTAAAATCGGATAATTACCAGATTTTTGGTAAATTTTTTGCAATCGCGAATGTTACGTTAAAATTGTAAACAAGCGCCTAAAACCATTGGAAAAGAGACAGAATGGCGGATATCATCGAAATTGACCAAAACAAATCGTTTTAAATCTATTAAAAATAAACTGCATATGTAATGATATTTTTCTTTTTTTAATGATGGTCATTATGTTACTACTTATTATTTTAGACAAAAGTTTGACCTTAAATAATAGATTTAATTAATTTTAATTTGTTTTTAAAAACCTAGCAGACGACAAAATTGGGTATGCCTAATATAACTATATACTGTTACATTTAGAAAAAATATTATTTCCTTTATTTTCCTTCTGGTCCTTTATCTTGTTGTTTTTCTCTGAAATGAATTTATCCACTTTTGCTTTGAACCTTATTTCTTCCAAAGTAACTGGTAGCTCTTTTACTGTATTATACAGAACATTTTTAATATCCATTTTGAAACTCAGTTCTCTTATTTGTGGAATTAATCTTGACAAACCATCAGTGTTATAAAGTTTTTAAGTGCCATCCTTGGCCAGTTGAAAAGGGCTTAAAGAAAGTCCAATCCTTTGGTGATCCTTTGGTAAGCGTATAAGTCCTATCCTGCGTATTGGTAAAGGTCCAGTGATTTAATCCTATGTCTGTCGTCTATGAATGTTACTGTAATTATAACCAGTAGGGTCGGTTAAGTATTGTATCAGCCTCAGAGTACTGCCAGTGATTGGCCAAGAGATAGATCACATGATCTCACCTAGTCTATAAGTAGGAGCGGGGATCTAGCACACACCTTATATCTAAAAAATCTCAACAAGTGTGTGCTATTTTCTTAGATGGTAAGAACTCCATTTTCAAAGAGTAATTTAACAAGATGGTTCCCCATTTTGTAGGCGATTAGCTGAATGTGTAAGAATTCCTTTTTTTTTTTTTTAAGCCGAACATAGACAGTAGTGGGCGGTGGTTAATCTGAAGAATGAAATCTCTTCTGTGTATGTATTTGTGAAATTTCTTAACCGCAACAAATTTAATGGCTCGAATGCACTTAAAATAAAAAGGCTTGAAAATGAAAAAAAAAAAAAAAAAAGATTATTAGAGTTTCACAATTACAATACTACAATACATTTTTGGCATTGTGGCAGGAAGGGGTTATATAGCTCAAATATGTGAAGAAGTAGGGATGCGATCCCCAGAGGATTAGCTTCATTTTGATGTATGATACATGTTCCTGTGTTGGTAATTATACCTGTCCTAAACAAAATGGCATTACCTTTTGACTCACCCACGCACCTTTTATTTGTGATTTATAACAAAAAATTTCATATTCACCAACAACAAGGCTTGGTTGGTTGGTTGGTTGGGTTTTCTGGCATGTCAAACCTTGTTGAGATATTTTATGCCAAAGGCATTTTTTCTTTTATTCATTCTCATTCAAGTGATCGTTTAAACAACAGCAGGTACTGTAAGAAACCGAATAACAAAATGTCTTGATTCGGCATTAAATGATCCACAAATGGTTGATATGCCGTAAAAACAAAACAACCAAACTAAACCTTTTTAGATCGCGTTGGCATGTAGATCGAAAAAAAAATGTAGCTCCAATGTTTGTCTTTCCAAAGTCTCCACTTCTTATAATGAAAGTGAATTCTTTTTTTTTTTTTTTTTTTCTTTTCAGTTCACCTGTCATTGTGTTCCCTTGTGAATCACAGCACACAATGTGTTTAAACTGCTTCAAGATTTACAGCATCATCTGCTTGAACGAGCGGCGTTTTCAACAAACAAATGAATATGGCTACACTCTTTCCTGCCCAGGTAAAAAAAAAAAAAAAGAAAATAGAAAAAAAAGTCAAGTTGTCAAAATGGCCTATTGTTGGTATCATCCGGACAGTGAGGGAGTCTATCCCCTTTTCACTAGCGCTAGACCAGGGAGATTGTTTTTGCATCTGAGGTGGAGCGCCACACCTCAGATGCAAAAACAATCTCCCTGTCATCTTCCCATTTTACTGCACAGTTCAGATTACCCAATCATTGCTACTCATGTGCTGAGTTGGTGGAGGCCAGTAAAGAACCAGAAACCCTTGTGATTACCTAGGCGGGTACTCTACTGACTGAGCAAATTAGTTATGCTTATCTGCTTTTTAGCCCTGTCAGCTGGGGCTTTAGAATACACCAACTGCACCTCTGCAGAGGGGTAAGACCCCCTCAATGAGCCACCTGTTGGCCGTGAATGGCAGCCGTGATGCTTAAGGATAGAACCCCGGTGGCCGAGCAGTCCATGACTTGCAACACTCCACTTCGGCTCTTACTTAGGCTAGATGGGCGGTCGGAGAGACCCCCTCTAATCAATCGGCTGGTCATGTCAAGCCGAGCACCTATATGATTGCCACAACCCTATTGCCATTATGGCAAGTCCCAACCTTTTTATCATATCGATGCTAGAAGGCGTAGGCTAAATGTCCTGGGAATGACGTTAAACTCTATCTGATGGTGAGGTTCCAGTTTTGGAGGTTTGGGGAATGTGGAGCACCTCTTCATCACCATTGCTCCCTGGCCCACTCTGACCTGGGGTGGTAGTACCTGTTAGGGTCCCATCTATGGGTTAAATAGGAAAATGTATTTATAAAAAGAATTGAGTATCCATTAAGAATGAATTTATTTCAAAATTTTATCGGCATTAAATGACCCACTGAGGTTGATATGCCATAAAACAAAACAAGACAAACAAAATCCTCTCACAACGAGGAGGCTGCGAGTTCAATATCTATAGTCACTATGTGGTTGTGCACTGTATGGGGATTAATAAAAGTAAAAATAATAAAACAAGAGTAAAACAAAATTAAATAAAATAAATAGATAAATAAAAGAGACACAAAAATAACAAATCTCCCAGAGGGCTTAGGACAAGAAGAGCCTTCCAGGCATGCGCAGGAAAAAAACCCAATTTCTGGGCATCAAAAAAGTCTCGAAGACGTTGGGACTGAGTGACTTTGAAGAGGTAAGACCTATCGAATTGTTTGGGAAATATATCCCCTCAACGAAATAGTGGGAACCTGATAATAAAGGTCTTACTCTAAAGCCATCCCTGTCTCCGTCCTTTCCTTCTTTTCGTTAAATTCTATTTCAACTCACCAGCCTACACGAAGTAAGTAATACTTTTATTGGGATACAAGACGAATGAACAAGACCCTCAACGAAATAGTGGAACCTGATAATAAAGGTCTAACTCTAAAGTCATCTCTGTCTCCGTCCTTTCCTTCTTTTCGTTAAATTCTATTTCAACTCACCAGCCTACACGAAGTAAGTAATACTTTTATTGGGATACAAGACGAATGAACCAAGACCCTCAACGAAATAGTGGGAACCTGATAATAAAGGTCTAACTCTAAAGTCATCTCTGTCTCCGTCCTTTCCTTCTTTTCGTTAAATTCTATTTCAACTCACCAGCCTACACGAAGTAAGTAATACTTTTATTGGGATATATTTATATATATTTATGTGTATGTGTGTGTGTGTGTGTGTGTGGAATAGGTACATTTTGGCAGCATCATTTCATTCAGAAATTTGGTTAAATAAAATAGAATCCTATATATATATATATATATATAGATAGAGAGAGAGAGAGAGAGAGAAGAGAGAGAGAGAGAGAGAGAGTCGGATCTTAGCCCTGAAGAGCACTAAGCGAAACTTTTAGTAGGTTTATCTGACTCATTAGGTTTATTTTTATTATTTGCTCTAGTTAGGTATTGAGCACTTTTTCTTATTAGCTTTAGTTTCCTGGCGGTTTTGTATGAATATATATATCTTATATATATATAAATGAACCAAGACTTATTCCCATAACTGTATTGTGCTAAAAGTCTCTGATGAATTTCAGCCCCTGACACTTCGTCCAACAATAGAAGTCGGGTCACTGCTCTTTGTTCTTCCTTGGTGCATACTGCTAGTGAAGTGGCCATGCTTACACTATAAAAACAGCAAGCAAAATGGTGTGATCAGGGTCAAACTTTGATCACGTGACTACAACAGAGTCAACTATTAACATGGACGTGCAGTGTGACAGTAATAAAGATATGTTATGGCAAAAGTGGGAAAGCTCTTTGACTCTCTCTCATAAAATGGGAATTTTTTCTAGCTGTAATTGTGTCAGTACTATTGTATGATCGCACCTCTTAGACTTTAACAAATTGCCAGGAGCAAAACTTAGATGTAGGGGAAATTGATTACAGTGGTTGCTCTTTCAATCTTCACTTCACACAAACAGAGCTAGATGAGAACATCACTTTGGCCCTATCTTGGGCTAGACGGGCGGTTGGAGAGGCCCCCTCCGATCAATCGGCTGGTCACATCAAGCCCTAGCACCTATATGATTTTCCCAACCCTATTGCCCTTATGGCAAGCCCCAACCCCTTTTATCATATGGGTGCTAGAAGGCGGTGACTGAGGGTATATATGTCCTGGGAATGACGTTAAACCCTATCTGATGGTGAGGTTCCAGTCCTGGAGGTTTGGGGAATGTGGAGCACTCCTTCATCACCATTGCTCCCTGGTCCACTCTGACCCGGAGTGGTAGTACCTGTTAGGGTCCCATCTATGGGTTAAATAGAAAAATGTATTTATAAAAAAATTGTATTATCCATTAATTGATTTATTTCAAAACTTTATCGGCATTAAATGACCCACTGAGGTTGATATGCCGTAAAACAAAACAAAACCAAACTAGATGAGAACATGATACTAGGGTCTCGCAAAAGTCATATGGTTATTTCCTATAACTCCAACATAAACAAAACACTTGACTGATAAATTATTTATTTATTTATTGATCTACTAGGAAAAAAAGAAGATGGGGTTAGAGTTAGGGTTTAGGGTTAGTTTAACTCTTAACATCTTGCTAAGAATTTTCTAAGTCCAGAGCCCAATTCCTATAACCATTTATCAAAAATGGGTAAAAATGGCCGTTTTATTAAAAGTTACCTATTATTTCCATTAAATTAAAGACTACTAAATATGTTTAATATTACATTTAAATAAAGGCTATCATTTGGGGTAGATTAGGAAAATGAATGAGACTTCCAGCCGGGTGGAATGAGGTAATATAGGACGTCAAGAGTTAATGGGAAAATAAATTAATGATTTATCAAGAGTGGTTCCCCTTTGTTTATGTTGGAGTTATAGGAAATAACCAGTCATATGTAAATCAGTTTTTTTGCTTTTTTTTAAATGCCTATTTAATGTTTGAAAAATATATTTTATTTTATTGTTTTAGCTGGCTGTCTTAACTCCCATATCCAGGAAAACCACCATTTCCGTGTCCTTGGGCCTGAAGAGGTGAGAAAATCATTTTCTAACTAAGATTATATATTAATACACATGATCCTTAATTGTATAACCGTTGTCATCTTGCAACACCCTCTGGTTAAAATAAGACCGTCCAAATCATCCAAGATGAAATGCAAAAATGTAAATCCTTTGCTTATCTGCCGAATTCTTATTTCTAATGAGTGTCATCACCTCAACTAAATAATGGACCATTCCATTTTTGTTATTTAAATTATTATGAAAATAAAAGGGAAGAAAAAGGATAGGCTACTCAGAAAAATATAAGAAAGAAAGAAAGACAGTAGCGGAGAGAGAGGGGGGTGAGCATGCGAAAGTGATAACGCTAATCTATTTCAATTGAACATAATGAAAAGATGAAAAGAAAGAAAATAGTAAGAGTTAAATCAAGATTATTATACTTTTTACATATTGAAGTATTTTGCAATAGCTCTAAGTAAACATATCAAACCTAATAGTTAAATCACCATACTGTGGTATATCCACAGTTTCTGACTATGAATTATATGCATGTAAATTATATGCAAATAAAATGATTTGTCATGTTGACTCTGTATATTTGCAGTATGAACGTTACAAGACTTTTGCTGCTGAAGAATTTCTGCTAAAAGAAGGTGGCACCTGTTGTCCAAATCCAGAATGTGGAGAAGGACTGATACCGGACTCAAATTCTAACACAATCTGTTGCTGTAATTGTCAGGTGAGTAAATTCATATCAATAAATATTAATAAATCATCCTCACGACTTATTTTTCATATATGTTTATTATTAATTATTAGCAAAA
This sequence comes from Doryteuthis pealeii, assembly GCA_023376005.1. NCBI lineage: Eukaryota > Metazoa > Mollusca > Cephalopoda > Myopsida > Loliginidae > Doryteuthis > Doryteuthis pealeii. Next base: position 68,388,663 of record CM042154.1, read on the forward strand.
AAGCAAAACGCCCCCCCCCTAGAATAGACATAGAACATCTGAAAAACGTGTTTTAAAAAAACCCAAAAAAACTCCATTTCTTCAAGATGTTCATTCATTCTTTTCCATTCTTTCCGTTTCATATACAAACATTTATTTTTTCAAAATTTAAAAACAAAAACAAAAAAGCACTTCAATGATTCAGTAAATTTTGGCATTTTGGAGTGAGTCTGATTTATTTTTTGTATTTTTTACTTTTTTAAAAATTCATTCTAGTATTTTAATTTAAGATATTAACAGCATTTTGTGGCATACTAAAGTTTGATCATCTCTAGTGGGGTCTAACTGGCAAGGGGGTATTAGGTTGAAAGACTTGAAACCCCCCAATGAACCAGTTAATAAAAACATAACTGACAACGCCACCCAGCGCTGTTTAGTAGCAGAGGTGTATTTCAAACACCATAACAAAATTTTTATTTTTTTTATTCTTAAATTCAAATTTGGACAACAATCTGTAAAATCAAAATAATACACATCAAGCATCATTATAAAAATTTAAACCAATTCTATTTTATTATACACAGCCCGTTATTTTAGACAAACCTCTATTTTATTATACGTCATATCTTATATTTAGACCAAACTATCTTATACACTGTAGGCCTGATATATTAGACCAACCCTCTATTTTATCATACACTTTAAGAGCTACATTTTAGACCAAACTATATCTTATTATTATTCCTCATGTGGTGTAATGGTTAGCAAGTTAGATTTGGAGACCATTGTTAGTGAGTTCAGTTTTCACTGGGCGCCCTATACTTCTGACCTTGTGTCATATCTAAGCTAAGCATAGTAAATAACTATATCTTATTATACACTGTAACTCTGATATTTTAGACCAATCTCTATTTTATTATAGATGGTAAGTTTTATATCCTAGATCAACCTCTATTTTATTTTACACTGTATAAGTTATATCTTAGACCATCCTCTTTTAAAATCAGTAAGTTTTATATTTTAGCCAAACCTTTATTTTGTCATAAATCTTATAATTTAGGCCAACCTTTATTTTATTGTATGCTGTAAATCTTATAATTTAGGCCAAACTATTTTATTATACACAGTAGGTCTTATATTCAAGACCAGGGGTCACCAAACTATGATGTGCAGGCCAGAACAGGCTTGCGAAGGCATTCTATCAGCATTCTATCGATGGTACTTGAATTTGTTTGTTAAAACGTATGGAACGCGAGATGTTCTGATACCATTTAAATTCAGATATCATGTTAAGCTTACTAAATCTTCATCGACTTGACTATGAAATCAACCCATTGAACGAAATTGACTGATAAACATTTGAAAGCAATTCTCTTGATTGGATGTAGCAATTCCAAACCAAACATTGACAATATCTTGAAAGGCAAACTTCAGTTTCACAAATCTCACTAAACCTTTCTGCTAATGTTGTGTTCTTTGATAATGTTTTGAAAATAAATATGTTGGTTAAATTTGTTTGTGTGCATCTTACGCTACTCATCCATGAATATAACATGGAAAGATAAATTTTGTTTTACATCTTTTTCTTAGAGCTTTCATTCTGGCTAGCAAGTATTGAACACAATAACAATGTAGCCCGCGCTTGTTATTTTTTCAATTATCCGGCCCACCATGAAAAAGGCTTGTTGATACCTGTTCTGGACTAACCTCTATTATACATTGTTACCTTGATATTTTCGACTAACCTGTATTTCATTATACACTGTAAGTCTTATATTTTAGACCAACCAAAGTTTAGGAAATTCTAATTTGAATGAACTTTAACTTGAAAATAGTGTAATAATAAATGAACACACACGGTCGGAGTTTATATACTTTCAGAAAGCTAAAGATTTACAAAAAGGGGAGGTAATAATAAAACAGGGGAAGTAACTCTGAATTACTTATTACAAATAGTTTGTTAGAAATGTACGTGTTTTAAGCTTTTAATGCTAATTCAGCATTTGTTAAATTTTCTTTTTTTGCTGTAGCATAATTTTTGTCGTCTGTGTTCCTGTGATAGCCAATTTTGTCGTTGTGGACATCAACCTGTGGAAAGCAGTGACCTGGTAGGTTTTTTTTGTATTAGTCACATGACACTCCATTGTGAATGCCTTAAATTTTAGACCTGTGATATGGATGGAATGTGAAATATTTATTTGTAAAGAGTAAGAGAAAAAAGAATGGTTTTAAATTTAAAATTGTGCCTTTTTAAAGCAAGATCTGTGGGATTGTAGATGTCACAATGATGTGGCATTTTTGCTATTAAATATTTAGTCATAAATAGTAAGAGAAGAAAGTGTGGTATACTCTCTTTCCTTACTTTCTTACTTCTATTATACTTCTTCCAGCATCTGGAGTTCGTCTTGGGGACTTCGTGTCTGGTCTTCCATTGGGGATTTCTCTTTATCAGAAGCCCTGTGTCATTGGTAGTTTTTAGATAATAACACAAGACTTCGATTTAACTTAGATCATATTTTATTCTGAAATCCCCACCAGACTACCTGCGCAGATTGAGTCGGCACCGTGCATAACACGACTTACCACCGTCGTGGCTTTGGCTGATCTGACTAAAACTCTCTCTAATCTAAACCGGAAGAGGGTCTTCTCCACCGATTCTCACGGTATCCACCGGAAGGATCAGGATGAGGTCAAGCCTTGTCATTCAATCCTTCAAGGCCGTGGGCTGCAACTTATAACAGCCATTTTGGTTTCTACACTACTGTACATAAGTATTAAGAATCTAATAATTATGTAACAAAAGAATGGATTTGATTTTTAAAATTGTGCCTTTTTAGAGTAAGATCTGTGGAATTGTAGATGTCACAATGATGTGCTATTTTTACTGGGACATATTTATGTACAAACATAATGAGGATTTTAGTAATACACGGATCATTCAATAAAATAAGGAGAATTTTTTTTTAAATAGCAAAATAGATTCTTTTTTAGAATTTTTTTTTCCGTAATTGTAAACTCTGCATTGTTTGGAATTATTTCAATCTTGCAAAAATATTTGTTTTGAGGCTATTTAAAATGATGGAAAACTAAGCATAATACTCTAGGCTTGAACATTACGGTCAAGTCACACGGAAAGCACCAGTTCCTGCTAGATCACAGAAGAAACAGCAATCAGCCTGTTAATACTTAATTGAGTGGCAAGGGTAAACAGCATATACTGTAAACAACCTGAGTCCTTTGTTTATCAAAATGATTCAGCATTAAATGACCCTAAAGTGGGTTAATATGCCATAAAAAAGAAAACAACCAAACAACCAACCAGGCTGGAACAGGGGTCTGCCATCAAATTTGTGGTGGTTGAGAAGTGCAAGCTATATGAAATTTACAGAAGAATGTGTGATGTGTACACAGAAACATGTTTTAGTAAAAAAAAAATATTGTCAAATGGGCTAAACATGTGTTTGCCACTATGAACTTGAGTGAAAAAGTCCATGAATGCTTCCTATTGCCAGTTCCTTAGGCAAAATTTACCTTATTTATTGAATGAACCTCTTAAATGCCTTCCTATATAAAAACCCTTTCCAATGCCTTCCTATACTAAAACCCTTTCCAATGCATTCTTATACTAAAACCCTTTCCAATGCATTCCTATACTAAAACCCTTTCCCATACAATCCTATACTAAAACCCTTTCCAATGCATTCCTATACTAAAACCCTTTCCCATACATTCCTATACTAAAAGCCTTTCCAATGCATTCCTATACTAAAAGCCTTTCCAATGCATTCCTATATTAAAAGCCCTTTCCAATGCATTCCTATATTTAAAACCCTTTCCAATGCATTCCTATACTAAAAACCCTTTCCCATACATTCCTATACTAAAAGCCTTTCCAATGCATTCCTATACTAAAACCTTTCCAATGCATTCCTATATTAAAGCCCTTTCCAATGCATTCCTATATTAAAACCCTTTCCAATGCAATTCCTATACTAAAACCCTTTCCAATGCATTCCTATATTAAAACCCTTTCCAATGCATTCCTATATTAAAAACCCTTTCCAATGCATTCCTATATTAAAAGCCTTTCCAATGCATTCCTATACTAAACCCTTTCCAATGCATTCCTATACTAAAACCCTTTCCCCCTTCCTATACTAAAACCCTTTCCAGTGCATTCCTATACTAAAACCCTTTCCAATGCATTCCTATATTAAAAGCCTTTCCAATGCATTCCTATATTAAAAGCCTTTCCAATGCATTCCTATACTAAAACCCTTCCATGCATTCCTATACTAAAACCCTTTCCAGTGCATGCATCCTATACTAAAACCCTTTCCAATGCATTCCTATACTAAACCCTTTCCAATGCATTCCTATATTAAAAGCCTTTCCAATGCAATCCTATACTAAAGCCATTATCAATGCATTCATATAATAAATAATGCTTACAATTGCCAATTCTTGATGCAAAATTCACCTCATTTATTGAATGACCCATGTACATTATTTTTATGATGTGTTATTGATTCTTCTATAAAAATAAAAGATCATTATTTTCTTACTTTTTTTTCAGTCCATGTTACCTAGCACTGAGGTTTTAAAGAAATGTCAGTGGGAAAAGGAAAGTATGTCTCTCATTGACCAAATCAGTAAATCATGTCCAAAATGCAAGGTGAAAACAGAGAAAAATGGTAAGAAATAATTTCTTTATATATTATAATGTATTAATTTGAAAGCAATTACAATGCAAGTAAAAAATAAAAACAAAAAGATGTTATTTTTTGTCTTATCGATTTCAAAGTAAAACTTTATCTTCAGAGATGATTTTCGGAAATGGACGTGTTTTTTTTTTTTTTTTTTTTTTGTTATTTTTTTTATGTTATAAACACGCATTTCGTGGTGTTTTTTTTTTTAAACGTCACGCGCAAACCCGTGATGGACATTTAGCCGTTCGTTCAATTTCAATTTTATTATTTTCATCTATTTATATGTTTATGTAATATTCATTTGATATATGTATAATGAAATGTACATACTATGTACTATATACTGTGAGGAACGTGTATTTTAATTAATTATGTATTCAGTGTTTAGCTCTAATCTATTGTTTATACTAGGACCTAATTTGGCTATCAATAAACTTTCTCTAATTCTGAGATTACCAATGTTTCGTATTACTGTCTCTATCTTAACGGAAAAAATATTGTCCTTATTTTTGCATTTGATTAAATGTTTGTGGAATGAGGATGCACGTGTGTGGATATGTTCTTTGATTCTAATGTGGAGGGGTCTAATTGCACTTCCTATATAGAAATTAAGGCATTTGGAGCAAGTTAAACGGTAAACTGTATAGGTTTTGTGACATATGTTATATATGTATTTACCCAACTTCTCCACAAGAGCAGGATGTAATACAAGGTCAATTTTTAAGCAGAATTAACTAGATTTTAATTCAGAGTTTTCCTTCTCCTAGACAAAGATTAAAGAGCCCAGTCTGCCCTACTATTTACCCATAGCTGGAGGGAGAATAGCTGGATTCATACCCTTTCCAAGGGTATTAGTACTATATGAAATGTAACCAGCCTCTTCTAGGATTTGAACTTGTATCGCTGTGTCCATTTCTTAGAATGATAACCATTACACCACGAGTTACCAAAACGTACCAGTCTCTCAATGAAGACCTAACCTAATCCCATATTTACATAATTGTGAAGGGGTTGATCAAATTTTATTTACAAGTAAAAGAAAAAGAAATTTTCCATGAAATACAATGGATAGAATAAGACATATATGATAGAAATAAAAATTATCTTGTTTCTCTCTTCCGATGTTTCATCAGACATTATTTATAGGAAAAACAGACAATTCCATTCTTCTTATTTAGGTACTATATAAGATTGGAACAAAAGTCTTGTTCGATACAAAACAGTATTTATTTAACCAATAAAGACAACATGTAAATTGAAAAATATAAACAAAACATCATTCGTCAGTGTCTCTAAAATGTTGAAAATAATCCTCCTTATTATATTTCTCAATTTACATGCTGTCTTTATTGGTTAAATAAATGATACTTTGTATCGGACAACACTTTCGTTCCAATCCTATATATGCTCAAGATGGAAGTGCGTGGTGTAATGGTTAAAGTCATGGGAATTGGACTCGTCTCCCCGAGTTCAAATCTTGGATGTGGTAATTGCGTTTCACTTAGTGCTAATACCCTTGGGAAAGGTATGAATCCTACTCTCCCCCCAGCTATGGGTAAATAGTAGGGCAGACTGGCCTCTTCAACCTTGGTTAGGCAACTGGTCTCGGAGAAGGAAAACTCTGAATTCAAACCTGTTAAATTCCGCTTAAGAAATTGACCTTGTGTCACATCCCGCTCATGCGGAGGGGTTGGTGAATATATTAGATGTTGAATATTTTTTTTAATTGATTTTTTTTATCATACAATGTGTAATAAATATCACGTGCAATACCCTGTCCTCATTAACTGCAAATCTGAGGTGGTAACACATTTTTGGTGGCTTAAGGCAGTACTACCAACCTTTAGTGCCACCAGCAACCGGTCTAGGAGAAGGAAAACTCTGAATTCAAACCTGTTGAACTCCGCTTAAGAAATTGACCATGTCACATCCTGCTTAATTAATTTTTTTTATCATACAATGAGTAATAAATATCACATGCAATACCCTGTCTTCATTAGCTGCCAATCAGAGGTGGTAACAGTTTGTGTGGCTTAAGGCAGTTAGAACCTGTGTCTCATCTTTTTATGGTAACTCTAGTTACACCCTTCCACTAGAACTCTCCTGTGCCTTTGGGACAGGAAGTAGGGAAAGACCGTTTTGTACCAACCATTGGCCTCGTAAAAGCTTTATCTTTCCCCTGTGACTGAAGGAATTTCTAAGTAACAACTGAAGACTCAACCTGAGCAACCCCTCAATGAAGATAAAGAACTGTAAGTACTGCCTCTAAGTACTTGTTATATTGATATCATGCTAATAAAATAGCTTAAAGGTAATTCCCATTGTCAATATCTGTGCACCTATATCTTGTTTCTCATAGTCTATAGAACAGTGTGATTCTATAATCGGCACTGAGCATCAGTGTTGATAGGGGGTTTATTTACAAGGTTTGGGCTGTTCCACTATGTATTTTGGCCAAGGCTTTAGGGTCACCAGCAACTTTTTGCCTATTGGACAGTGTATTTTAAAAAAAAGCAAAAAGAATATATAAGCAATGCTGTTCATCTTAGCAGTTTCATTATAAATGTAAGTCGTCGGGGTGGCCTAAAGTTGTTATCAACCAACAATGAGGGAGTCCATCACCTTTTTACTAGTGCTAGACCGGAGAGATTGTTTAGACGTTTGAGGTAGATCGCCACACCTATCATCAGCTCCTCACTTTACCGCACAGATCCGTGTGCTACACATACGCTGAGTTGGCGAGGGACGGTATCGAACACGGAACGTTGTGGATCCTAGTCCGACGCTCTACTGACTGAGCTAAGCCGGCCCTCATTATAAATGTAGTTTGTGATTTTCTTAACAAAACTTGTTTACTTTCGCCCATTAATGTGTAGAAGATAATGTTATTATTGTGCACCTTATTGTTATTTCAGTTATTTCCTATAAGTCCAACAGAAACAAAGGGGAACCACTCCTGACTGATAAATTATTTATTTATTTTCCCATTAAACTAACCCTAAACCCTAATCCTAAACCCGTCTTCTTTTTTCCTAGTAGATCAATAAATAAATAATTTATCAGTCAAGACTGGTTACCCTTTGTTTATGTTGGATTTATAGGAAATAACTGTTATTTCTTGTGCTTGATCAACGCTCTTTCAAATATAAGAGTTACATCCCTTTAGTAACTGAATGTTTGGTTGGTTGGTTTATTGATTTTAACGGCATATCAACCTGTCTGGGTTATGTCATGCCTAACAGTTAGGAAGTAATATATGTTGTGTGATTATATTTATACTTTTTTAGTAATTGGTTTTAATAGTGTGTTAGCATCATTGGGGATCATGTTGTATGGTATTGATTAAGTTCATGTCTGGCTGGGTTAAAAAAATCAATCAATCTACTTTCAGGTTGCCTGCCCTTTAGGTAGAACTTGCCCTCCAAATATAAAAGGGTAAGGGCTGTGTTTATTGCCCCAATGCCTGGAGGAGAAAGCCAAAAGAACATAATGAATTTTTGTATCTATTCATTGGGAGGCTTGCTTCCTGCAGGGCACCACCCACATTAAACTGCCTTTGTGTCGCATTTTGGCCTCGTGGGGATCTGAATAAATGGCAGTGGTTCTAATGGGCTATTGAACAATCATAACTGACCTGTGGCAAGAACAACAGGTGTATAAGATTCATACTAAAGGGAGGTGGGAATTTTTACACTGAAGGATATTTGATTGATAAGCTACCCCAGGTCAAACCTCACCCCAGCCTGTCAGCTGGGCCAGAAGAACACACTGACTGCCCCTCTGCAGAGGGGTAAAATCCCCCACCACCCCAATGGGGCCATCTGTTGGCTGCTGTGATGCATAGGGAAGGAATCCTGTGGCTAAGCAGTCCATCACATGCAACTTTGGCCCTTACTTAGGCTAGACGAGCAGTCGGAGAGGCCCCCTCCAATCAATTGACTTGTCACATCAAGCCCTAGCACCTATATAATTGTTCCAAACCTTTTATGGCAAACCCCAACCCTCTTTATCATACATGTGCTGAGGATCTTAGTGGCCTGAGTATGATGTTAAACTGCATTTGATAGTGAAGTTCTAATTTTGGAGCTCTGGCCAGTGTGGATTACCACTTCATCGCCATTACTCCAGTTTCACTCTGACTCGAATTGGTAATACCTGTTAGAGTCCCATCTATGGATTAAATATTTTGCTATAGCCCTTAAGTAAACATATCAAATGTTGTAATAATTAAATTATCATACTGTAGTATACTCATAGGTCCTTGTAACTGCTGCTAAACCGACCAGTTAATTATGTCTTATTTTTATATAAATATTTTTGTTTATAAAAATTAACTACAACAACTAGTTTCTGCAGTCTATGAACCCTAACTGGGTAAGGGTAAGTTAGAGTTAAAGTTTTTCGTCAACTGGTCGGATGAGGCAAAAACGGTAAATTTCCATTTCTTTGAAGAATTTTCGCATTTCTTAAAAGTATTTGCTATATATGTCATGTTATTTGTTTTTTTTTTGTACAGTTTCACGGTGTTTATTAAATAAACTTAATGACATCAGTAAAGGAGTGTTATGCCATTTCCTTTCTTCGAGACCAGTAGGCAATTAAAGTCTTGTTAGTTATTATTAAATACAGTCACTCTGTATTTAAGTATTGAAAGCCTTATTATATTTTTTTTCTTTTTCTACTTGACAGGTGGTTGCAACCACATGTACTGTTCCAGGTGTGAAGGGGAGTGGTGTTGGATTTGTGTGAAACCCTGGACTAACGCCTGCATGGAAGACCATTGGTTAGACTGAAGAATTCATTGCGTTCTTTTAGATTCAGTAATGTTGGTGCTAAGTGAAAAGGCTTTGACAATGTAAAAGCAAACAAAATGATAGAGTACTTACCATTAATCAAATATTCAGTATTTTATTTAAAGATTATCTTAAAATAATCTGTGATTATAGGAAAATTTATTTTAGATCTATTAATAATGGTGATTCGGTCTCTATTTGTCTGTAACCAAAACTACGTACTGCTTATGTCACAATTAACAAAATCGTCAATATATAAAATAAGAAACAGTTAATATTAATAAGATAAATAAAAGCTGTTCCTTCTTATTCAAATTTTGACTCATTTCCATTGTAATAAACTAAGAGATTACAGGATTTTAAACACACTAATAACATGGGCTGTTTTGAGGCAAATCTAATTCAGATTTTAATTGAGACATTGTTAGTAAATAAGATTTATTCTATGTCTTAATCATTTTGACTATTAATCAAATAGTCATTGATAAACTTACGCAATTCCTGAGGGTATAATAATGTAAGCAGTGACGTAGTTTCGGTTACAGACAGACAGACACTGAATCTCCATTTTAATAAGATATAAGTTATTTAATCATTTTACCTCTAAAAAAGAAAAAAAATCTTTAAATGTTCTAGAATTTTGGGTTGTATTATATAATTATTTTACCTCTAAAAAAAATTATGAAGTGGGTGAAAAGACATTCGGTCCACCCTGTATATGGTCAGTAGTGTGTTGAAAGAAATCCTTAAAAGATTTTTATCTACAGTCTTTCAAAAGTTATAGAAGAAAACAATGAAATTAATATCAAGATAAAAAAAAATATTAAAAAATGCCCTAAAATAAAATAATTTTCAGTTAGCGTTCTTCACTAACTTAAAGTTTAACCACATCGCTACCCTCCCCCTTTTTTTTTTTTCAAAATTTTTATTTTATTTTTATCAAAGGTTCTCTTGTGCTGTCAACCTTTGACTCAAGCTGTTACCAGTAAACCCCACATTATACAGAACACCAGGAGAAGACCATTGGTTAGACTGAAGGTTTCATTGCGTTCTTTTAGACTCAATAAAGTTGGTGCTAAGTGAAAAGGCTTTGCTGATGTAAAAGCAAACAAAATGGTACTAACCTTTCATCAAATTCTTGGTATTTTATTTTAAGACTAGAAATGGCTACCCAGTATCACCTGGGTAGAAGGGGGAGGGCAAAAAGTTAGTCTCGCAGATCCATTATTACTTAATTGTGAGTTGGATCCTCACAGGATGCCCCATTAAAATCTCTTGCATTGATTTGGCCTGTCAGAAAAAAAAAAGTTCACAGGCACTCTGAAAGAGCTGGTGTGTCCATGTGTAAGAGTCCACAGGGGAACCTTGCTTATGAGTTTGTCCTTACTTCTCCAACAGTGCCCAACATATCTTGCCTGTCTTACTTTGATGGTTTGCAAGATAGGAGGTAAGTGGCCATACAGCTGCTGTTTTGTCGGGTGCTGCTTCCAGGATTTGTTCAAAACAGCATGTAGCTTCGTTGTGTAGTTCCCATTTTTGCATCCAGGCTAAGGGACATACAAAAAAAAGCTAAAATTTAGAATTAAAACATTTTTATGATAATTTTTTAAAACCTATAAAATAATTTTTTTCTCTTTTATTTGTATTGAAGGACGGTATGGCTCAGTTGGTAGAGCGTTCAACTAGGAACCACAAGGTTCCTGGTTCGATACCGGCCCTAGTCAACTCAGTGTATGAGTAGCACAGGGATATGTGCAGTAAAGTGAGGAGCTGATGCTAGGTGTGGCACTCTGCCTCAGATGCCAAAAACAATCTCCTTGATTTAGCGCTAGTGAAAAGAGGATAGGCTCCCTTGCTGTCTGGCTGATACCGACTTTAGGCCACCCCGACGACTTTACTTACTTACTGATAGTAAAAAATTAGTAACCAGTTTCACTCTTTCTGAGTGTCTGTTTAAGATTTGGGGTTTGGTAAATAAAAATGATTCCTGTTTTTATAGAATCAAAAATGAATGAAAATAGTAATTGGCTTATATGTGCCATACAAATGTTTATTTTTATTTGAATTTCTTTTTAATTTACCTGAAATACAAGGTAAGTCTTGAAAATAATGAGATTGATTTTTTTTTTCTCTTCAGGTTAGCAACCCTGATTAAAAATTCAGTTGATCAGTATTAAGCCTTTTGAGATTCTTGTAGCCATTATTGAATCAGGGTTAATCCAAATCTGTAGTAAGCCTCCAGTCAAATCTATTGTAAGCCTCCAGTCGAGAGAGATCAGCAGTCTTTCCTTGTTTATTGATATTCTAGTGGCACTATTCAGACAGTGAATGATCTTAAATGCTTTTTTGTCATGCCCATTTATTCGACAATTTCACTGGAAGTGCTCGTGCTCCTACTCTTACTGATAAGGTTTATATATAGAAGTGGTGATTCTATTTATGTCTTATACCAACATATAATCCAATATATTTAATGTTAAAATCTTAATATTTGTGTTAAGCCTGCATTTTCGCCATTGTCAGTGGGAATGATGAGATTGTTTTTTTTTATTCTTCAGGTTGGCAACCCTGTTTGAAAATCAGTTGATCAGTATTAAGCCTTTTGAGATTCTTGTAGCCATTGTTGAATCAGGTTTTGCTAAGTCCCCAGTTAAGAGAGATCAGCAGTCTTCCCTTGGTTGTTGATAAAACAGTGAATGATCTTAAATGCTTTTTGTCCTGCCTGCTCATTGGACACTTTTTATTGGAAGTTGCTGCTGTTGCTCCTACTGGTAGTGAGGTCTATATATAGAAGTGGTGATTCTGTGTGGTTCTTATACCAAGATTTGTGTGGTGTAATGGTTAGCAAACTAGATTAGCAGACCATTGATAGTGACTTTGATTCTCACTGCGTGCACCATACTTCTGGCCTTGTACCACATCTAAACTAAGATTCGTAAATACTCTTGGGAAAGGTATGCATCTAACTATACTCCTTCCAACTATGGGTAAATAGTAGGGCAGACTGGACTATTTAACCTTGGATCAGCAACCAGTCTAGGAGAAGGAAAACTCTGAATTTAAACCTGTTAAACTCCGCTTAAGAAATTTACCTTGTGTTGTCTTCTGATCATGTGGAGGGGTTGGTAAATAAATATATATATATATTCTACTCAATCACTCTCATTACTTTCTTGATAGATCTTGTATTTTATTTATTACTTATAAAATTTACTAACAGCTTTAAAAAAATAATATATATATATATATATATATACTGAATTGCAAAGTTGATTTTTTGTTCAAATTCCTTCTGATATTTTAAAGAGATTTTAGAATATTTTTGAAGTAGAACCTTGATTGCCTGAAGATTTTGGGTGATCATATAACTGAATTGTTTTTATCTTATTGACACACACACACACACACACACATATATATATATATATATGTGTGTGTGTGTATATATTGAAGTGTGCATTCCATGTATGCTTTTATATATATGCAGATGAACATCGTATGGCCCATATATTTAAATAAAAGAAAGTGTTGAAGAATTGAAATGTACTTACAAAAGAAGGATGTAAACATTTATTTATTTTTCTCATGCTTCATTCTTTATGGTTTTCAATTGTAAGTAGATTTCATTTTTTCAACACTTTCTTTTATTTACATTAGTTAAATATATAGGCCATAAAATTTTGATCTATTATCTATCTTTCTATCTTTTTATCTATCTATCTTTTTATCTATCTATCTATCTATCTATCTTATCTATCTATCTATCTATCTATCTATCTTTTATCTATCTATCTATCTATCTATCTTTTTATCTATCTATCTATCTATCTATCTATCTATCTATCTATCTATCTATCTATCTATCTATCTTTCTTTTTATCTATCTATCTATCTATCTATCTTTCTTTTTATCTATCTATCTATCTATCTTTCTTTTTATCTATCTATCTATCTATCTATCTTATCTATCTATCTATCTTTCTTTTTATCTATCTTTCTCTCTTTTTTTTTCTTTCTCCCTTTTTTTTCTTTCTTTCTTTCTCTCTATCTATCTATCTATCTATCTATCTATATATATATATATATATATATATATATATATATATATATAGTGAAAAATTGAAAAAACACAAGTTCATAAAATGAGTGATGTTTATTTCGCCAACGCTGCAGTGTTTCGATCTGTTTCAATAGATCTTCATCAGGGCTTTTGTTAATTTGAGGAGATTTATCACAGAGAATAAGAAGACTGTGAGAGTCTTTTGTTTATCGGTCAATCTATTTTTTCATTCAACATTTTTTAAATAGATTGACTGACAAAACAAAAGACTCTCACAGTCTTCTTATTCTCTGTGATAAATTTATTTTCACTCGTTTTATGAACTTGTGTTTTTTCAATTTTTCATATTACATATATATATAATATATATAATATATATATATATATATATATATATATATATAGTTTGGTGCTGTAAAATGAGTTTTTAATTGAATAAAATATATTGTAAATATTTCCTTTTTGTTTTGTGTTTTCTTTGATTTTGTTACCTGTAGTGTGAAAAGTTGTCTCCTTGTTTTGATTTAAATGAAAGAAAATAATAATTACAGAATTTGACATTGAAAAAAGGATCATTTATTGAAAAAATTAATTTGGGTAATTCCATGTAAATCATCCAGGTTATTTTGTTCTGTGCAAAAATCAAACTATCTTTTTGGTACAAATAATGTTCAATATATTTGAAATAATAATAGAAAAATGTTTTTGTTATAGATGCATGCCACATCGGGATATTTATCTTGCTATGAAAAAATCAGAAATCATCAATAACTTAAAACTGGTTGACTTTAAGACTTTTTCATAGCATTTTTGGATTCCTTCGACAAAAAATGTTTTTATAAACCAATTTTTAGTAGTAGGGAAGCTCTAGAACTCATTTTACAGACAAAAATAGATTACAAAAGTCAGCATTTTTTGCAAACCCCACCAAATTTGGAGAGCTAAAAATCAACATAACTCCTCCATTTTTTTTGAATTGGAAGCTAAAATTTTGGGGATTGTCTTACTTTAACATAGTCCACACCTGGGGGGGGGGGTGACAATTTTACTTTTTTCTGAATGATTTGGAATTACAAATTTGCCACATGTGTTGCTAAATTTGTTTAGAAGTAGGCCATTTTGAATATTTTCTATTGTATCAGTTTTTTATTAGAACCAATATTCAACAGGTTTTAAGCATCTTTATCTAATGCAAATTAAGAGTTTTATAATTTGCTTGAAGCTATGATGTTCATTTACCTTTTGATTTATTTTCTTAATATTTCGGTATGAAAAAATCCCTTCGTCAGAATGTTTCTGAAAGCATGGTGCCCTGAAAAGGAGATATTGACTGTTTCTCAAATCAGCTCATTCTGTTGTAGTCTGTGATTTTGTGTATGCTTATTTAATAATGTCGTATTCCCCTGAATTATCATTCCATGGCTTGAAACTATTTGATTCAATGATTGAACAAAAAAGCAAAACAAATACATATTTAAAAAGAAAAAAAGTGTTTTATTAAAGAAAATTACATCTTTATAGCAAAGGTGTTTATAGCCATATTTTTAAAAGATATAAATATTGTTTTCTTTTTGACATGTTGTCTTACAAATTATTTTCAAATGAATCTATTTGACCTATAAATGGGACTCTAACAGGTACTACCTCTCCTAGTCAGAGTGGACCTGGAAGTAATGGCAATGAAGGGGGTGATTTCATACTTCCCAAACATCCAGAACTGGAGCCTGACCTTTAGATGCAGTTTAATGTCTTGTCCAGGACACATTTTTGGAAAGGAGTCTTACCTCTCTGCATGAGATAGAGTCAGAATATTCTAATACAAGGCTTTAAAATACGAGGGTGTGTCAAAAAGTAATGCCATTTTATTTATTTCATGTGAATTTTTTTTTATAAAACGAGGCTCAGAGCAAGAATCCGATGAGTAAGATCCAACTTTTCAATTGATAATGGCCTCCTTCTGCATGACAATGCTCAACCACACACGAGCATCAGGAAAAGGGAGAAAATCACCTCATTTGGGTAGACAACTTTACCGCATCCTCCATACTCGCCAGATTTAGCGCCTTCAGACTATCATCGCCTCAGCCCCATGAAAGAGGGTGTAAGAAGCAAACATTCCACTGACGAGGAAGTAAAATCTGTAGTGAAGAAGTGGCTCAAAGAACAGTCAACAGAATGTTATGGGGCAGGGATACATGCTCTCATACAAAGGCGGAACATTGCTATTGAGAGAAACGGTGATTATGTGGAGAAGTAGGGATGTGATCCACAGAGGACCAGCTTCATTTTTATGTATGATACATGTTCCTGTGTCAGTAATTATACCTGTCCTAAAGAAAATGGCATTACTTTTTGACTAACCCTTGTATATATTAATACTTATGTTCCTTATTTGTACGACTGTTATCATCTTGCAACACCCTCTGATTAAAAATAAGACTTTCCAAATCTTCCAAGATGAAATGCAAAAATGTAAATCCTGATTATCTAGTGTTGCTTATCCGCCGAGTTCTTATTTCTAATGAGTGTCATAATTTTAGCTAATGGACCATTTAATTTTTATTACACAGAAAAAATATAATAAGAAAGAGATTATAGGAAAAATAGAAAAAGACGGGTTGGGGACGCGAAAGCGATAACGCTAATTTGTTTCAATCGAACATAATGAAAAGAAGGAAAGAAAGAGGGAAAAAAAAAAAAGAGTGAGAGAGAGTTAAGTCAAGAATATTATTATTTTTACATATTGAACTAATTGCAATAGCTCATAAGTAACCATATAAAATGTAATAATTAAATTATACTGCTAGTCCTCATCTATTACAAATTATTTTCAAATGAATCTAGTTGACCTGTAAATGTACCCTAACATGTACTATCACTCCAGGTCAGAATGAACTTGAGTGTAATGGCAATGAAGGGATAATTCCCCCACCCCAAAGATCCAGAACTGGAGCCTCACCATCAAATGTAGTTTGGTGTCCTATCCAGCACACATTTTTGGAAGTGGGTCTTACCCTTCTACAGGGGATACAGTCAGTATATTCTACACTAGGGTAGGTCGATTTTTCACTTTTTAAAAATATCAAATTGTCCATCTATGCCAAAGTTGTGTGTTAGTATACTGAATACGGATACTAAAAATTATATCTTTTACTTGTACCATTGTTTGAGGAAATAGCATCAAATATTGTCTATTAAAATGCACTAAAAATCCTCGTTTTCGCAAAATTTAGCCTTTAGAAAACGAGGGTTTTAGTGCATTTTAGTAGACGATCTTTGAT
>CM042154.1:68410484-68492984 GCA_023376005.1 Doryteuthis pealeii
AATAGTGCGAAAAATAAAAATTATTCACATCAAGCCTCATCTCAAAAATACAGACAAACTGGTTGGTTGGTTAGATTTTACGGCATTTCAATCCTTGTTGGGTTATTTTAAACCGAAGACGTTTTGTTTTATTCATTCTTGATGGGTATTCAACATATTTTTAAAAACTACATTTTTAAACATATTTTTTAAAAACTCATTTTTTCCTATTTGACTCATAGATGGGACCCTAATAGGTACTACCACTTCGGGTCAGAGTGGACCTGGGAGTAATGATGATGAAGGCGTATTCCAGTATTGGAACTTCTCTATTAGATGCAGTTTAACATCATACCTAGAACACTAAACCTTCAGCCACCGCCTTCTAGCATATATTTTTTATGTTGACTGGGAAGAAGTACCACCATATGTATATTCAGATTTTTCCTTCTCCTTGACTGATTGACATACCAAGGTTAAGAACCCAATCTGCCCTACTATTTACCTATAGCTGGAGGAAGAATAGTAAGATTCATGCCCTTCCCAAGGGTATTAGCGCTATGGGAAATGAAAACAGCCCCGTCCAGGGTTTGAACTCGGTTAACCGAGTCCACCTCTTACGACGGTAACCATTAAAACGTATACTCAATTTAAAAACAAAAACTAAATCTAACATTTTCTTTTAATTCTTATTATATTTTAACAAGACAGTTTTCATTTTAAAGTTCGAAATCTATCGCCGCTTTGAATATTAAAAAAAACCCAACTTTATTTCATTACGTATATTGATTTCATAGAACAGAAATTAAATGCAATGACATTTTTTTTCTTTTCCAAAATGGTGGATAGGATCTTCTGATAAAGTCGGTTTCTTTCACTCTTAGCCTGTATTCAGTTAACTCTACGTAACTCCGAGTAGAACAAGGAATCGAACAAACTGAAAAGTACAGATGAGAAGATTACGAATATCAGAATAAATTAATAGAATCAAACTTCTTCATCTGTCTGTATAAATAATTAATTCTATGAGTTTACCGTTACTTTTTGGAAACAGGAACGGATTCGGTAGTTGTTGTTGTTGAAATTTTGAACGATTTTCTGTTTTTATATCACACCAGTTTCTTTTTCTTTCTTTCTTCTTTTTTCTTTCTTTCTTTTCTTTCTTTCTTGTCTTTCTTTCTTTCTTTCTTTCTTTTCTTTTCTTTCTTCTTTCTTTCTTCTTTTCTTTCTTTCTTTCTTTCTTTCTTGTTATTTCTTTCTTTCTTTCTTTCTGTCTTTCTTTCTTCTTTCTTTTCTTTCTTTTCTTTCTTTTTTTCTTGTTATTTCTTTCTTTCTTTCTTTCTTTTCTTGTTATTTCTTTCTTTTATTTCTTTCTTGTTATTCTTTCTTTCTTTCTTGTTATTTCTTTCTTTCTTTCTTGTTATTTCTTTCTTTCTTTCTTGTTATTTCTTTCTTTCTTTCTTGTTTTCTTTCTTCTTGTTATTTCTTTCTTTCTTTCTTGTCTTTCTTTCTTGTTATTTCTTTCTTTCTTTCTTTCTTCTTTCTTTCTTCTTTTTCTTTCTTCTTTCTTGTTATTTCTTTCTTTTCTTGTTATTTCTTTCTTGTTATTTCTTTCTTTCTTCTTTTCTTTCTTTCTTCTTTCTTGTTATTTCTTTCTTTATTTCTTTCTTTTCTTGTTATTCTTCTTTCTTTCTTTGTTATTTCTTTCTTTCTTTCTTTCTTGTTATTTCTTTCTTTTTTTCTTTCTTTCTTTCTTGTTATTTCTTTCTTTCTGTTATTTCTTTCTTGTTATTTCTTTCTTTCTTCTCTTCTTTCTTTCTTTCTTTCTTCTTTCTTTCTGTTTTCTTTCTTTCTTCTTTCTTGTTATTTCTTTCTTTCTTTCTTTTCTTTCTTGTTATTTCTTTCTTTCTTGTTATTTCTTCTTGTTTATTCTTTCTTTCTTTCTTTTCTTGTTATTTCTTTCTGTTATTTCTTTCTTCTTTCTTGTTCTTTCTTGTTATTTCTTTTCTTTTATTTCTTTCTTTCTTTCTTTCTTTTTTCTTTCTTTCTTTCTTTCTTGTTTCTTCTTGTTATTTCTTTCTTTCTTTCTTGTTATTTCTTTCTTTCTTGTTATTTCTTTCTTTCTTTCTTCTTTTTTTCTTCTTTCTTCTTTCTTTTTATTCTTTCTTTCTTGTTATTTCTTTTCTTTCTTTCTCTGTTATTTCTTTCTTTCTTTCTTGTTATTTCTTTCTTTCTTTTCTGTTATTTCTTTCTGTTATTTCTTTCTTTCTTTTGTTATTTCTTTTCTTTTTTTCTTTCTTTCTTCTTGTTATTTCTTTCTTTTCTTTTCTTTCTTTCTTTTTCTTGTTATTTCTTTCTTTCTTTCTTTGTTTCTTCTTTATTCTTTCTTTCTTCTTTCTTTCTTCTTTCTTGTTTATTTCTTTCTTGTTATTTCTTTCTTGTTTTTCTTTCTTTCTTTTTCTTGTTTTCTTTCTTTCTTTTCTTTCTTGTTTTCTTTCTTTTCTTATTCTTTCTTCTTTCTTGTTATTTCTTTCTTTCTTTCTTCTTTCTTGTATTTCCTTTCTTTCTTTCTTTCTTGCTTTCTTTCTTTCTTTTTTTCTTTCTTTCTTCTTTCTTTTCTTTCTTGTTATTTCTTTCTTGTTATTTCTTTCTTTCTTTCTTCTTTTATTTTCTTTCTTTCTTTCTTCTTATTTCTTCTTTCTTTGATTTCTTTTGTATTTCTTTCCTTTCTTTCTTGTTATTTCTTCTTCTTTCTTGATATTTCTTCTTTTTCTTTCTTTCTTTCCTTTGTTATTTCTTTCTTTCTTTCTTTCTTTCTTGTTATTTCTTTCTTTCTTTCTTTCTTTCTTTTCTCTTTTTTTCTTCTTGACATTCTTTTCTTTCTTCTTTGATATTTCTTTCTTGATATTTCTTTCTTGGCATTTCTTTCTTTCTTTTCTATTCTTTTCTTTATTCCTTTCTTTATTTTCTTCTGTTTCTTTCTTTCTTGATATTCTTTGTTTGTTTGTTCTTGATACTTCTTTTTGTTGTTGTTTGTTGTTGTTTGTTTTTATTTCTTTCTTCTTTCTTTCTGTTGTTTTTTCTTTCTTTCTTGATACTTCTTTGTTTGTTGTTCTTGATACTTTCTTGTTGTGTTTTTTGTTTCTATTTCTTTCTTTATTTCTTTCTGTTTTCTTTGTTTCTTGATACTTCTTTCTTTGTTATTTCCTGAATATATTCTTGACTTCTTTGTTGTTTATTTTTCTTTCTTCTTCTTTCTTGATATTCTTTGTTGTCTTGATACTTCTTGTTTGTTTGTTTGTTTGTTTCTATTTCTTTCTTTATTCTTTGGTTTTCTTTCTTTTTCTTTGTTTTGTTTGTTTGTTTCTTTGATATTTGTTTCTTGATACTTCTTTGTTTGTTTGTTTGTTTGTTTTTTCTTTTACTTTTTTGTTTCTTTCTTTTTTTCTTTGTTTTGTTGTTCTTTGTGTTTTTCTTTCTTTCTTGATACTCTTTTTTGTTGTTTCTTGATACTTCTTTGTTTGTTTGTTTCTCTATTTTTCGTTTTTCTTCTTCTTGATACTTCTTTGTTGTTTGTTGTTTGTTTCTGATACTTTCTTTGTTTTTTTGTTTCTTTCTTGATACTTGTTTCTTTCTTTCTTTCTTAATACTTTCTTTTGTTCTTTCTTGATAATTCTTTGTTTGTTTGTTTCTATTCTGTTCTTTATTCTTTCTGTTTTTCTTTCTTTGATACTTCTAGTTTGTTTGTTTGTTTGTTTCTTGATACTTCTTTGTTTGTTTGTTTGTTCTTTCTTTCTTGATTCTTGTTGTTTCTTTCTTTCTTGATAATACTTTCTTTGTTCTTTTGTATAATCTTTGCTTTGTTTGTTTGTTTCTTTCTTGATATTGTTTCTTCTTTCTTTTCTTGATATACTCTTTGTTGTTCTTGATACTTGTTTGTTTGTTTCTTTCCTTCTTTATTTCTTTCTGTTTTTCTTTCTTTCTTATACTTCTTTCTTTGTTTGTTTCTTGATACTTCTTTGTTTGTTGTTTCTATTTCTTTCTTTATTTTCTTTCTGTTTTCTTTCTTTCTTTATTTCTTTCTTGTTTCTTTCTGTTTTTCTTCTTTCTTGATACTTCTTTGTTTGTTTGTTTGTTTGTTTCTTGATACTTCTTTGTTTGTTGTTTGTTTCTTTCTTGATACTTGTTTCTTTCTTTCTTTCTTGATAATACTTTCTTGTTTCTTTCTTGATATTCTTTGTTTGTTTGTTTCTATTTCTTTCTTTATTTCTTTCTGTTTTTCTTTCTTTCTTGATACTTCTTGTTTGTTGTTGTTTGTTCTTGAACTTCTTTGTTTGTTTGTTGTTTCTTTCTTTCTTGATACTTGTTTGTTTCTTTCTTTCTTGATAATACTTTCTTTGTTTCTTTCTTGATATCTTTGTGTTTGTTTGTTTCTTTCTTGATACTTGTTTCTTTCTTTCTTCTGATATACTTTCTGTTTGTTTCTTGATACTTCTTGTTTGTTTGTTTCTATTTCTTTCTTATTTCTTTCTGTTTTTTCTGATACTTCTTGTTTGTTGTTTGTTGTTTCTTGATACTTCTTGTTTGTTGTTTGTTTCTATTTCTTTCTTTATTTCTTTCTGTTTTCTTTCTTCTTGATACTTTCTTCTTGTTTGTTCTTACTCTTTGTTGTTGTTTCTATTTCTTTCTTTATTTCTTTTCTTTTTCTTTTCTTGTTTTTTTGTTTGTTCTTGTTTCTGTTTCTTTCTTCTGTTGTTTCTTTCTTTCTTGATTAATACTTCTTTGTTTTTCTTTGATACTTCTTGTTTGTTTTGTTTTCTATTTCTTTCTTATTTCTTTCTGTTTTTCTTTCTCTGATACTTCTTTGTTTGTTGTTTGTTGTTTCTTGATACTTCTTGTTTGTTTTTGTTTCTTTCTTCTATACTTGTTTTCTTTTTGTTTCTTGTTTCTTTCTTGATTTCTTGTTCTTTTCTTCTGATACTTGTTTCTTCTTTCTTCTTTGAACTCTTCTTTTGTTGTTTCTTGATACTTCTTTGTTTGTTTTGTTTCTATTTCTTTCTTTATTTCTTTCTGTTTTTCTTCTTTCTTGATACTTCTTTCTTTGTTTGTTTCTTGATACTTCTTTGTTGTTTGTTCTTTCTTTCTTGTACTTGTTTCTTTCTTTCTTTCTTGATATACTTTCTTTGTTTGTTTCTTGATACTTCTTTGTTTGTTGTTCTATTTCTTTCTTTATTTCTTTCTGTTTCTTTCTTCTTTGATACTTCTTTGTGTTGTTTCTTGATATGTCTTTTTTTTGATACTTTGTTTCTTTGATTGTTTCTATACTTCTTTGTTGTTTGTTTCTTCTTTCTTGATACTTCTTTCTTGTGTTTCTTCATACTTCTTTGTTTGTTTGTTTCTTTATTTCTTGATACTTCTTTTTCTTTGTTTGTTCTTGATACTTCTTTGTTTGTTTGTTCTCTTTCTTGATACTTGTTCTTTCTTTCTTCTTTGATAATACTTTCTTTGTTTGTTTCTTGATACTTCTTTGTTTGTTTGTTATTTCTTTCTTTATTTCTTTCTGTTTTCTTTCTTTCTTGATACTTCTTTGTTTGTTGTTTGTTATCTGATACTTCTTTGTTTGTTTGTTTGTTTTTCTTCTTGATACTTTTTGTTCTTTCTTTCTTGATAATACTTTCTTGTTTCTTTCTTGATAATCTTTTTTGTTTGTTTCTTTTTCTTGATACTTGTTTCTTTCTTCTTTCTTGATAATTCTTTCTTTGTTTGTTTCTTGATACTTCTTGTTTGTTTGTTTGTTTCTATTTCTTTCTTTATTTCTTTCTGTTTTCTTTCTTTCTTGATACTTCTTTCTTTGTTGTTTCTTGATACTTCTTTGTTTGTTTGTTTCTATTTCTTTCTTTATTTCTTTCTTTTCTTTCCTTGATACTTCTTTGTTTGTTTGTTTTTTGTTTCTTGATACTTCTTTGTTGTTTGTTGTTTCTTTCTTGATACTTGTTTCTTTCTTTGTTTCTTCTGATAATCTTTCTTTCTGTCTCGATGTTTCTTCTTTCTGTCTCATATTTCTTTCTTTCTTCTATTTCATTTTTCTTTCTTTCTGATATTTATTTCTTGATATTTCTTTCTTTCTTTCTTAATATTTCTTTCTTTCTTGAATCGAAGCAGATGCCAGTACTATTATCAAAGATATCAAGATCAAACAGTCGTCTATTGATTTTTTAAAAAGATTATAGTATTTCTTGTAAAAAGATTCTAGTATTATATAAAATATTAAACATACTAATATTACTCGTAAAATATACTAATATTATCAGATAAAAGATATTCGTATTATCATGTAAAAAGATACTAGGATTACTGGTACATGGTGAATTTTAATTAATATGAAAATTCTTTATTATTATTATTATTTTTCTCAGCGTGAATTCAAATAATTTTTATATTAAAATAAAAATGCCCTATTATTTCTTTTATTATTCTTCCATGCATAAAGCATTTCAGGCGGTTCATTATTCTAACTTTTTTCACATCAACCAAAAGTTTGTGTATATCTCTATTAATAATAGAGATTCAGTCTCAATTTGTCTGTAACCGAAACTAAGTCACTGCTTACGTCACAATAATTTTAGGTAGTAAGTTAGTTTATCAATGAGTATCTAATTTATAGTCAGTATCATTACTACATAAAAATATCAAAATTCTATGAAAAGTCAATTAATTGTCAAATTTTCACGATAATTTCGATACTTATTCACCTTTAGATGAATTTATGTTTAAAATAGTTTTTTTTTTCTAAAATATATTAGGGAAATATTTTTTTTACTAGGCCGACCTTCCCTTATTTAATTTTATGAGATCCGAACAAAATCTACTGAGTAAAATAGATTTTTAATTTTTTCACTAAAGATAAAAGTATGAATAATTAAATCAATTTTTTTAGATACGTTTTGGAGGTCGCTACTGTCGTAAAACAAAGCAAATATCACAGAGGAGTGGAGTGAATATGCAGAGGTGCAGTCAGCGTAATCTACTGCCCCAGTCGACAGGGTGGGCCCACATTGAGATTTTAAACACAGCTCATAAGGAGTGTTTTTGTTGAATACCTTTCTATAGTTTGTTCTCTCTCTACCCTTGCCCTTAATACTAGAAACAGCTCTCTCTCTCTCTCTCACACACACACACACACTCTCTCTCTCTCTCGCTCTCTCCCTCTCCATCAATAGTCTGACAATCCTGTTGCAATAATAGCGTTACTGATAACCTACCTTCCCTTAGCACACCTGTGAACCTACCGTTTTCTTAGTGTCCCTGTGAATCTACCACCCCCCTTGAGAGTTAACAGTGCTCCCATAGGGCGCTAGTGCCCCCGTTGAGAACCACTGCGCTACATCATCGTAGTTAAGCAGCGTTGAACTACTCAGTACCTAGTTACTTAGATGTATAACTAGTACCACTTAGTAATAGCAGGTGCTGTCAACAACCTGATGCCCCTGTGCAAAACTGAGAAATGACAATGTTTGTAAAGTAATAAACGTATGTAATGTCGTGTGCATAAACTTACCGACTACAGTAAATCCATAATCCCAAAGCACTGAGCATCATCCCCAGAAATCCACACGAAATTCCAATGATAATTCCAGTCACTGTATAAAAAGACAGAAAATAAATCAATAATTATAGCAATCACTAAAATCAATGTGTGTAGGACTTTACGGCTTGGAAGACGCATTTCGGTTGTAGGTGCGTGGTGTTGTAGGTTAGAGTCGTAGGAAATGGACTCGTCGACCCGAGTTCAAATCCTGGACGAAGCTACCGTTCACACAGCACTAATAGCCTTGGGAAAGGTATTAATAAAAAACTCTCCCTCCAGCTATGGTAAAATAGTAGGGCAGACTGGGCTCTTTAACCTTGGTTATATATATTATATATATTATATAATATATATATATATATATATATATATATATAATATATGTGTGTGTGTGTGTGGTGTGTGTTGTAAGGTATCCAAATGACTGGTAGTAAGGAGGATTCCACCTGAGATCCTCAAAATCTCACTGTATAACCATACTGTAAGCTCATGTAGGTGCAAACATATATTCATACAAGGATTTTTATAAATCCCTAAAGAGAGCTCAATGTAATCAATAAATTAGATTAAATACAGAGCAAGGATTTATTTAAATTTTGTAAAAATTTTTAAAAGCCTTTTGAGCTTTTAGTCGAAATAAATTTATTACAGAATGATGTTTTTTTTAGTTTTTTCTTTCTTTGAAAATTATATATATATATATATATATATATAATATATATATTATATATATATATAGACATGAGTTATTACGAATCCTTATATCTGGGCGTGTTCTGTTTGTTTTCCTTACGGTTTTTACCGGGAATGTGTCGGGGGGTGGAGAAAGATGAAGACGACCATTGCCTTTTGTGTTCTTGAGCAAATGTTACTCACTGCCGGCCTGCTAAACCTGTCTCAGCTGGTTTTGATAGATAGTTCTCCCACTCTTCGACCTTTTAACCTATGGAGGCTAGAGAGCCAAGCCTGTCCTATTATTTACCCATGATTTGGGCTGAAAATAGAGAAAGAAAATTAGACTCTGGTGCATATCCTAAATTTCAGGCAAACACCAAAGACCATAGAGCAATTGCTCAGAGACCCTCACTTTGCTGACAATACTGCCCTTGCTGATTATTCTGAAAGAGCACTGCTACATATAACATCCTGCTTTGCAAAGGCTGGCCAGCTCTTCAGACAGAAAATCAAGCAGGATGCAACTGACCTGCAGTGGTAGTACCTGTTAGGGTGCCATTAATGGGTTAAATAGAAGAAAGTGAGTTTTAATGAATCTTATTATAATGGAGATTGTGTGTTTTTCTGTCTGTAACCGAAACTATATCACTACTCAAGTCACAATTCCCTTAATTATTAACGTCAAATTATCCATGGTTTCATTCTTTTAAACCTTCAGTTATTAATAAAATTGTTTTACATTATTAATACTGTTGATCATATCTACGTACTAATAACATGTGATTGTATTTATATATACAACAAAATAGCGGCATACAGTATGCATGGGAAGGCTTATTTGCATATTGATATTTAAAATTTGATTTTAATAAATATGTGCTTAGTATTATTGATTTCTAATTGTTTGGTTTTATCTTAATGAATATGAGCAAAAATCTCGGAGATAAATCTTAAAAGAAAATTATTTACAAGAAGAAATAACTGTAATTTTATTCTTTACTTTATTTTAACTAAATAGTTAAATTAGAAAAATTTTGTAATGAAAGACGGAAGGGGTGGAAGAGTAAGTTTCAGTTGTTCTATTTTTCGATTATAGCCCCCTCTGTTTCAAATCTTTTTTTTTTTTCATTCTTATTTCGTTAGTCTTTCTAATTTAATATGATATTTTATTACATTAAAACTTAAGTACTTGCACCCGGAGGGTGCATATATTTGCTAGTGTATGTAAAAAAATGATTTTCTATCAAGAAGGAATAAAACAAAACGTCTTCGGCATACAATAACCCAACAAGGGTAGACATGCCATAAAATCTAACCAACCAACTAACCAACCAACCTTCGAGCGCCAGTTGAGCCTAAGTAAGGTCCAAAGTGGAGTGTTGCATGTCATAGACTGCTTAGGATTCCACACAGATGGGGCCCTAACAGGTACTATCCTTCTCGGTCAGAGTAATGGCGATGAAGCGGTACTCCACACTCTCGAGAGTTGGAAACTCACCATTAGATGCAGTCATACCCCCGACACTAAGACCCCTCAATCACCACTTTCTAGCTCATATATGATAAAAGGTTTGTGTATTGCCATAAGAGTAATAGGGTCGGGAAAATCTTATAGGTGCTAGGGCTTGTTGTGACCAGCCGATTGATCGGAGGGGGCCTCGTCGGACAGTACCATTCCCTTTACATTAGTACTGGTAAGACTGTACTGAAAATAGTGAATCAGTTCACCAATATAGAAACCATGCAACTGTGTGCAAATGATTCTTATTAGATAAGAATACTTGAAGCCATATAACTGTATGCAAATGATTTGTATTAGATAGGAATACTTGAAACCATACAACTGTGTGCAAATGATTTAAGTAGAATACTTGAAACCATATAACTGTATGCAATTATTCTACTGGAAGAGGAATTTGACAAAATACAAAAATTTGCTTTTGACAGAAAGTACAAATGAGTGTGGCCTCATTGTGGAATAGGAATAATTGATTTAAATGGCAGAATTATGTATTAGATAGGAAGACTTGAAACCTTATAACTGTGTGCAAATGATTTATATTAGATGGGAATATTTGCAACCATATAACCGTGTGCAAATTATTTATGATTTGTATTAGATGGGAATACTACCAACCATGCAACTGTGTGCAAATTATTTGTATTTGAGAGGAATACTTGAAACCATACAACCATGTACAAATGATTTTATTAGATATGAATACTTGAAACTATACAATTGTGTGCAAAAGATTTATATTTGATAGGAATACTTGACACCATAAAATTTTGTGCAAATGATTTGTATTAGATAGGAATACTTGAGACCATACAACTGTGTGCAAATTATTCTTATTAGATAGGAATACTTGAAAACTATATAACTGTATGCAAATGATTTGTATTAGATAGGAATACTTGAAACCATACAACTGTGTGCAAATGATTTAAGATTGACAAATAATTTGACAATAGACTTTCAAAGACAAACAGAAAGTGAAACGCAAATAACCTCGACCAGGATTTGAACCTGGCTTTCCGAGTCCGATAACCATTACGCTACCAGGTGTGTTGTTAATAGGCGGATAAAAAGTAATTTTTGTATTAGACACATTGTGCACGGAGGAAAAATATAATTTTGTAAGCTCTTAAAAGGTTAGAAATACCTACTTGATGATTTTGGCTTGCTGACAAGGAAGGCAGAAGATGGACTTGTCTCAAGAGAGGATGTTCGGTCCGAAAGTGTTGTTCGACGTAAAGTAGTTGATTCTGTCTTAATGACTGGAAAAAAAAACAGATAACAAAAAATACAAAAAGCAACAACAAAACAAGCAAATAAGTTACAGAAAGAATAAAAATGAAGAAAGAAGTAAAACACGTTAAAGTGTTATGAAAGTGAAACATAAAAGGTTTTATTGAGTCAAAGTGGAATAACCTACCAGCTGTTTATATATATATATATATATATATATATATATATATATATTACTTACCAACCCCTACGCACGAGCAGGATGTGACACAAGGTCAATTTTTAAGCGGAGTTCAAAAGGTTTGAATTCTAAGTTTTCCTTCTCCTAGACCGGTTACCTAAACAAGGTTAAAGAGCCCAGTCTACCCTACTATTTATCCATAGCTGAAGGGAGAGTAGGATTCATACCTTTCCCAAGGGGATTAGCGCTAAGTGAAATGCAATTAACACATCCAGGATTTGAACTCGGGGCGACGAGTCCATTTCCCACGACTTCAACCATTACACCACGTGCTTCCATATAGATCATCATGATACAAATTATTCTATATATATAATGATGCTGATAGCTTTTTGATTTAGTCCGTCTTGGGACGCACATATTTGCTTTGAATGAGTCCCCGGGAAAATTTGTTGGGTCCCAACTAAAGCTATCTAACTCCTACCTTGTTACCTATCCTGTGTCATTCGTTTCTAAGAAACTATTGAAATGTATTTACAGTTTGCTTGAAATGGCGAGGGAAGAAAAAATAAAAACACTGGGACGCATGGATACGATTTTATTGCGTCCTTTTAGATTTTTGTGCGTCAGGGACGCAAGACGCGTATCTATCAGCATCGCTGTATGTATATACAGGAAGTACGGGATGAATTTGACATATTTATATTTGGTTATTTTTCTCCGTAGGTTGGAGGTATTGACGCACACTACGCATTATTAAAAAGCTTGGACCCTTCTTCATTCATATACGTGATGACAAATAGAATGGATGACTGGAACCCACCTGAATCATGGAAGAGAAAAACCTGTATCATGATGATCTGCACTGGCCATCAAAATAAGGAGATTATGGTTGCTGCCCACATGCTCCCTGAAGACTGTAAAAACAATCAGGCATGAACTGGAGAATTGCAATGGAGACTACGAGCCTGTGGTTAGAAGAAAGCAACATAACAGATGATCTGATTGCGTTCATACAGCAGAATTCCTCGAAAATCTGCAGACAAAAGTGTTGGAGGACCCTCAGATGCTCACGTGGAGTTGCTAAACACTGTAGGCAAGCCCTGGATAACAAGGGTAGCCAATGGTAGGCCATATGTATGGCAGCAGGATTCGGCCCCCTGCCGCACCTCTGGGAAAAGTCAAAAATGGTTGTCGGCGAATATTTACGACTACACCAGTCCCAATGTTTGGCCTCCGAACTCCCCAGATCTTAGCCCCATGGATTATTATGTATGTGGCGATGTTGAAAAAGACACCAATCGCCGTGCCTGTCCTACAAAAGTCCAGTTAATCGACAGAATTAAGGTAGTTTTTGAGACCCTTCCCAGGGAAACTGTAACATCAGCTTGCTCCAGGTTCCGGAGAAGGATTGAGGCTGTGATCGACGCTAATGGCGGTTATTTCGAGTGAAACTTGTT
This sequence comes from Doryteuthis pealeii, assembly GCA_023376005.1. Classification (NCBI taxonomy): domain Eukaryota; kingdom Metazoa; phylum Mollusca; class Cephalopoda; order Myopsida; family Loliginidae; genus Doryteuthis; species Doryteuthis pealeii. Next base: position 68,423,120 of record CM042154.1, read on the forward strand.
GACAGTAGTGTAATTTCCGTACCTGTTGAATTTCTTTACAATACATAACATTTTGTAGTTACCAAGCACTTTTGCTTTTTCCTTATGAAACTGTCAAATTTATCCCGAACACCATATATATATATATATATATATATATATATATAACCGCCAGTGTTGTTTAGTGTAGCCTTGGCAACGGTAACCTAGCATTATATATATATATATATTCAAATATCTCTGCCTTATATATATATATATATATATATATATATATATATGTGTGTGTGTGTGTGTGTGGGTGTAGTAGAAAGGTATAGATAGGTAACCTACTTAAGTTTCACCAAAATGTATCATCAGGGTTAATCGTAATGAATTAATCAAGAAATTGATTGATCAATGACAATCACAGAAGTGAATTATATAATTATAACCTAGCACAAAAAATTTAGCCGCTAAAAAACTGATCCGCAGCGAAAATGAACGCTAGATAGTTGTCCGTATCATTCAAAAGTCGAATGTCAAATGATGACTTTATATATATATATATATATATATATAAGTTTGTTTCTTTATAGTATCTTTGAAGCATTGTGTGTATGTGTAATATAATGATTTTGAAGGCAATTTACAATGCAATATGTGTTGAATTTATTAAAAAATTTTCAAATATACGGCGTTCCTCAACTTCTTAAACAACAGATGATTACAATATCGCCGTGGGATAAGTACTATAAAAAACACCTAGTACTTTCAATAACTCTGAGGATGGAATTTTACTTCCGAAAATATTTAGTTTTGAAAAAAAAAAAAAGAAGTTAAATAAATTCAACACATATTGCATTGTAAATTGCCTTCAAAATCTTTATATTATATTATATAGATAGATAGATATAGATATAGATATAGATATGTATATAGATATAGGCATCTCTGCCTTCAATAAAACCTTTACTAAACCATGACTCTGTGCTTAAACAACATTTATATTAAGTAAGCCTGACCAAACAATACTTCATGATATTGATAGATTTTGTCGCTTCTTCGTCACAACAAATAAAGACCCTTGCAGGTGCAAACTCTTACAGAACTTGAAGGCTCTTGAACATATTTCCTCCTTTCTAATGTATACCAAGATTAACCAGCTACACACACACAAACAAACACACAAAATACAGTGATACCTTGACTTACAAGCTTTATTCGTTCCGCTCGTAACTCATATATCAAATCAATTTTCCCCATATAAATAAACTGAAATACCATTAATCCGTTCCCTTACCCCCAACAAAAACACTATTTTTTTGTTGTTGTTTTTTAATAAGAAAAATAGCATTGTATTGTATAAAAACATAGTAAAATAGTATGTGATGAATTGATGTGCTGTAATATGTTTTAATGTTTATTTTTTTAATAAATATTTTTCTTTGGCGTAATAAATTTGGAAACTTAAATGTTTATGGTGAACTTATTAACAGAAGTGTATGTGAATTTCGTTCGTACATCAAATTTTAGTTCTCAACACCAACCAAAACATCGACCGAGGGATATGTCGTAACTCGGAAAACGCGTAAGTTGGGGTACTCGTAAGTCAAGGTACCACTGTATATATATTAAAACCTCTCCAACTTCAACAAAGCATTCACTAAACCATGATGCTGGGCTTAAACAACATTGATATTAAATAAGCCTGACCAAGTAATATTTCACAATATTGATAGATTTTGTCGCTTCTTCGTTACAGCATACAAAGACACTTGCAGGTGCAGACTCTTACAGAACTTGAAGGCTCTTGAATATATTTCCTCCTTTCTAATATATGCCAAGATTAACCAGCTACACACACACACACAGACACACACAGAGTACTAACTTGACTTACGAGTTTAATTCGTTCCGCTCGTAACTCATATATCAAATCAATTTTCCCCACAGAAATGAATTGAAATGCCATTAATCCGTTCCAGCACCCCCCCCCCTAAAAAAAACTAATTTTTTGTTAATGTTTTTTTTTAAATAAGAAAAATAGCACTGTATTGTATGAAAATATAATAAAATAGAATGTAATGAATTGATGTGCTGTAATATGTTTTGATGTTTATGTTTTTATAAATAATATTTTTCTTTGGCGTAATAAATTTGGAAACCTAAATGTTTTTAGTTAACTTATTAACAGAAGCGTATATGAATTTCGTTCGTACATCAAATTTTAGCTCTCAACATCAAGCCAAAAAAAAATCGGCCGAGTGATATGTCGTAACTCGGAAAACTCGTAAGTTGGGTTACTCGTAAGTCAAAGTACCACTTCATAAACAGGGTGACCAAAAAAACAAACAAAAAAAAACGAATTTGGGTTCTCTTTTTTGTGCTGGTAGTCTGCATCAGTAATAGTATATATACAGGGTGACCCCCCCCAAAAAAAACAATTTGTTTTTTTTTTTGCGGGGGGGGGGGTCACCCTGTATATTAAGACTTCTCTGCCTTCAATATAACTTTCACTAACCATAACCCTGTGCTTAAATATCATTGACACTAAGTAAGCCTGACCAAGCAATACTTAACGATATCAATAGTTTTCGTCGCTTCTCCGTTATAAGGTAAAAAGAGATTTGCAGGTGTGGACTCGTCCTGATCTTGAAACCTCTTGAACATATTTCCTCCTTTCTATTTGTTGTAGACTGGATCATACAATATTCAGTATACTAGAACCTCCAATTACAGCTTGCACCAGACATAGAGTAACTCACAACAGAGTGCTAAAACATCGAGGTAGACGGTTCGCGTAACGGTTCCGTAATCTTCGCAGTCTCAGGGTATTTGCCTCTCATCCCACTTATGAGGGCGTGACATAAGGACATTTTTTTGTGGGCCCACCCACGAGCCGAAGCTCATTGGTGGTAGGTGTTGATCCCGTCGGCATTCCCCCTCAAGGGGGAGCGCCTCATACACTGGGCAATAAACCCGGCGCTGCCCCTTAAAATCAAAGGGGCATGTATTGCCCGCAGGGATAGCCCCCTGGGATCAACGCTGTTAATTTTACTTAGCCACTCCAGAGGCCGAAGCATTCTGAAGCAGGACAAAAAATCACCCCGATGTTCTAAAACAGCAGTGTACAAATAGTCTTGGACCAGCTCATTTACTCTCTACGAAAGGTAAGCTAGGCTAGTCCACAGCACTAATGCATATCAACCAGCACACACCTTCCTAATACAGTGCTACCTTGATGCGAATACTCCAGCTTACGAGTTTTTCGAATTACGAGCTATTACTCAGTGGATTTTTTGCATTGTGTTGATAGCTAAAATTTGAGGTAAGAGCGAGCTTCAGATACGTTGTGTGCATATTGGTCTGTATATGTGATCATTTATTGCAGTGGTTCTCTACCTATTTTTTTTTTTTTTTTTACCAATGGACCCACTTTGATTCCTATTTTACTCTGGTGGACTCCCAATAATCATTCGATGTTTGAAAGTCCTAATGTATTTTTATAATTAGATGTTTTTTGCTTGTCTGGATCCCAAAACTGTTATATGGTGCGCGTGGAGCCATATGGCACCCGATTGAGGACCACTGTATCTTTCTGTTTATATCTTTCTGTTTTGTCTTTTTTTTGTCTTTTTGTTTTGTGTCTTTTGTTTGTGTCTTTTTGTTTTGTGTTTTTTTGTGTCTTTCTTTTGTGTCTTTTGTTTTGTGTCTTTTGTTTTGTGTCTTGTGTTCAGTGTCTTTTTGTGTCTTTCTGTCTTTTGTGTCTTTTTGTTTTGTGTCATTCTATTTTGTGTCTTTTTGTTTTGTGTTTGTTTTGTGTCATTCTGTTCAGTGTCTTTTTGTGTCTTTCTATTTTGTGTCTTTTTGTCTTTGTGTCTTTTTCTACTTTGTGTCTTTCCATTTTGTGTCTTTTTATTTGTGTCTTTTGTTTGTGTCGTGTCTTCCTGTTTTGCGTCTTTTTTGTTCCATATCTTTCTATTTATGTCTTTTTTGTTCCTTGTCTTCTGTTTTGTGTCTTTTTCTACTTTGTGCCTTTCTGTTTTGTCTTTCCGTTTTGTCTTTTTTATTTGTTTTTTTTCCTTGTCTTCCTGTTTTGCGTCTTTTTATTTTGTGTCTTTTCTGTTTTGTGTCTTTCAGATGGGTGTCTTTTTTTCTGTGTCTTTTTGTTTTGTATATTTCTGTTCTGTGTCTTTTTGTTTTATGTCTTTTTTTGTTTTGTGTCTTTCTTTTTTTGTCTTTTTCTCTGATTCATTAGAATTCAACAATATTAGCTGTATGTTTAATCTTGAGTAAATTGAAACGCATATTCACCGAGCTGCAATTTCATTTTCTCACAGTCTACAAATAAAACATTCCAAATTGTAATATTGATCTTTAATTGTTGATGGCCGTTTCTAATTTAATCACAGAATTCCTACGGGTTCAGCTAGTTTAATATTCATAACGTTAACGTATTATTTTGACTTCAGATCATGAGTGAAATTTACCATTAAAAAAGAAAAGAAAAGAAAGAAAAGAAAAGAAGTCGCTCAAATACGACAGAAATATTCAAATCAAAAAGGGATACGGCCAAATATTTTGTGTAAAACTGATCATTGATCTATTTAATTTGAAGTATTTTATTGAAGTTGTAGTGGAAACGAACGTTGTCATTCAATTCCCCCAGCTGATTATTGATTGCTGGCAAAGTTTTCCTACTGAACTTACCCGATATTTCAGGATGATTGGTACTTTTAATCGTACTGCTTTCCGAGTAGGTCTGCACTTTGGTGGGCGTCGTTATAGAAGCTGTAAGTAGATCATAAGGAATAAATCCATTAGTTTTAAGACAGTCAAAAGCTTTGTAATAAACAGACTAACGAACATTTGAGGGATCAACTTATATCACTCTCTAATAAATAATAATAATAATAATGATAATGGGGAAACTGTGAAACATGAAGGTAAAGGTCGTACCAATTGTAATTCGTGCCCTTGGAACAGTCCCCAAAGCTCTGGAAAATAATTTGGATGAAATGGAAATCAAAGGAAGAATCGAGACCATCCAAAATACAGCACTGTTAAGATCGGCTAGAATATTCAGAAGAGTCCTGGAAACCTGAGTAGACTTGCTGTCACTCAGCCTCCAGTGAACCACCGGCTACAGCAGGTGTAAAAACCTAATAATAATAATAATAAATGTGAATGTCAGTGTGTCGGCGTGTCAGATTTTTCAACTGTACTTCCTTGAGGCCATAGCCCAACATATCATACAATTTTAGAATCAGGTCGATCAAACTTTCTCACTGTCTCTAATATTTCATATAATAATAGTGGTGTTCCTAAAAATACGACATTGTCACCTTAAACACCCTCTGGTTAGAAATGAGACAGTCCAAATCGTCCAAGATGAAAGGCAAAAATGTAAATTCTGATTATTTTGTGTTGCTATCCTTTAAATCTAAAGAAAAAAAACAAAAAAAACTTATAAATGAATTAACGTATTAAGTTATGTTTCTTGGAATTTCATTTTTATTAAAAGTATTTATCCCAGTTGAGAAATTAAAAATAAATACATTGGACTTCGTTTCATATGCCACTAACATCTATCCGGTAAACTATGGTAAAGATTTACGCCCCTGAATTCACAGTCTGCAGACGATATCTCACACAGAAATGAATTGTATAAATAATTTATTCTTCCTTCTTCTGTTATTTTTGTAATTTTCGAGCTCGTCTACAGTTGTTGATGTTAACGTCTGTCTTCCTTATTAGTTTTAACTCTTGTCGTTATGATGCAATGAAGGAGCAGAAAATAATTAAAAAAAAATCAATAAGTCTTTTTTTTTTTTTATCTATTTTGGGAGCATGGCGGTCCGGTCGTTAGTTTTTGAGCTACGTTAATTACTGACTAGAAGAAAATCAACCGAGAAACTCGAAGGAAAACATAACCCTATTTAATGCAACTAATAAGAAAAATTATCAGCAGACTGTTTAAAATGAAGGCGACACGTTTGCTCGTTAAGTTCTGTTTTATTGTTCAGTTAAAAATAATTCAGGAAATTTTAAAAGTAGAACTCGAAAAAAGGGGAAATGTTTGTGTTCGCATCTTCTTTTTTCCCCAGTTTAATTTATTTTTCCCTTTTGTAGAACAAATAAAAATTGGTACTAGATTAGAACTGGTGTCTGTTTAGGAATGCGGATAATGAACAGAAATAATGACGTCACACAGCGTTGTGTTCTTTATAGAAACCTACGTTTTGGACTTAAAGGAAAGCTAAACAGCAGGCGACAACATAATTAATCAAAATTTATTATTATTGAAAAAAAAAAAAAAAATTGAACGAATATTTTGATTTTAGTGTATAAAAAGATTTACTTCTGTTAAATTTTATCTGGATTTCCAAAATTATGTAACCGTGTTTTTTCGTAACAAAATGTAAAGAAGGAAAGAAAAAAATAAATATGTTTATTTTCACACATTACCCTTTTTTACCCCCCCCCAAACAAACAAAAACAAACAAAAACAACACACACACACACACACACACACACACACACACACACACACACACTATCAGTAAGTAACTTCTTTAAGAACTCTTTCTTACTTCAAAAGGACTATAGTCTTATCTGTTTCTGTATCTTTTTATTTATGTCATTGTATTTGTTCATTCGTCCATGTGCTCAGACAATAAAGTCTGTATTTGTTATTATATGCAACTCTTTGTCCGGAGTCATTTATGTACATATAAGTACCTACGTTGGAAGGTTACTCTGAGCCTTCTAACGTATTATAAGAACCACCCATCCTATTATTATACTATGATCCTTGTGTTTTTCAGTGTTAAGCAGAATCCTTGTTTGTTGGTCCCTGTATCTTGAATCCTATGATCCTTGTGTTCCTCATTGTTAAGCATGAGCAACTGAACGAATAGTCTATAAATTTAAGTTGTGATCCACAGCACACCTTATATAGCAAAATTATTCCAACAATATTGCCTACTATGAATATGACATACAATGTTAAGCAGAATCCTTGTTTGTTAGTTCGTTTGTCTGTGTTAAGCATGAGCAACTGAATGTCTTTCCAACAAATCCTTTAAATAGTTAACCAATCATGTATTCGAGCCTATTGATTGGCCGATTCAGTTCACGCAGCCTCGAAGAGTCTATAAATCTAAGTTGTGATCCACAACACACCTTACATAGCAAAATTATTCCAACACAAGGTTTTTTTCGATTATGTCAATCCCGAATTTTCACGATCATGTCACATATCCTAGCTCTCCTGATTTGAACCTCCTGGACTACTATTTCCGGGACGTCGCTGAGAGAAAGAAATTGTAAGGGAGATGCTAAAAGAACATATCTATGACGGATCCGAAATAACAAAAGGTTTAACTATAGGAACACATGACTGATGGGTATAAATGCACAATAGAGCGCAAGATATAATGTCATTAGAATCGCTTTTTACGTATAAATAGCATTAGATGTCGGAAACTCTTGAAGTAGCCTAACCCTAACACTAACTTTAGCCCTAACACTAACCCTTACCATAACCCTAGCATCTCAAAGGTTTCAGGTATATCCGTGAAATTTAATGAAATGTAATACTTTTTTATACGTAATCTAATGATATATCTTGTGCGCTATTATGCATTAGTACCAACTGATGTCAAAAGATTGATTGGTTTTAACGGCATGCCAATACATCCAAGGTTACGTTATGTTTTATATATATATATATATATATATATATATATATATATATATATATATATATTTACCAACCCTCTGCACGAGCAGGATGTTACACCAGGTCAATTTCTTAAGAGGAGTTCAACAGGTTTGAATTCAGAGTTTTCTTTCTCCTAGACCGGTTGCCTAACCAATGTTAAAGAGCCCAGTCTGCTCTACTATTTATCCATAGCTGGAAGGAGAGTAGGGTATTAGCGCTAAGTGAAATGCAATTACCACATCCAGGATTTGAACTCAGGCGACGAGTCCATTTCCCATGACTTTAACCATTACATCACGCGCTTCCCTTACTTTATGTTTATAAGTTAATGAATCACGTTCACTATACGTTTATATTTACATTTTTTGTATTGTTTTTTTTTTGTTCACAGTTGTATATCAAGTAATAATTCGTACACAATAAAATGGCGTCAAGTAATTAAATTTCAAGTGATTATTTCTATTAGATAATAATCATTTGTTTCGACATAGTTATATGTTATCAAGTAACTACTATTACTACTACTAATAATAATAATGATAAAGTGCAAATATAGGGCCTCCAGCGAGGATCGAACTCACTGTTTAGTAATAATGGATGTGCGAGACAAGTTTGCTAACCATTACTCCACTTTCGAACGCCCTGGTTTCACATGATGTATAAAATAGACTGTATGTTGTTGAATAATAATAATAATAATAATAAGAAGAAGAAGAAGAAGAAGAAATTGCAAATATAGGGCATCCAACGTGTCCAGAAAAATATAAGAGGCGCTTATCCCGACGCAGGGGGGAGGGGCCAGTAGCGAGCTTTAGTGGGGTAGCCACCAGACCAGGTAAATAAAATGGTTGCGAAATTTAGTGGGCTTTGCAGCTAACCACTTCAAAAACGCGACCCACTGTTACTCGTACTGGGTCAATTAGTTGAGGGGAAAGAAGTAATGTGGAATTGCACGTATAACCAACTCGCTTTCAGCTTGTTCTGTTCACCCGCCTCGCAGCCGGACTTTTAAGGCCTTGGTATAAACCACAACGAGGGGGTGTCAGCTTCAAGAGAGGGAAATGGGACAACCCAGTCGGCGACCACATCACCAACTTGCTACCAGGTTATAGAAAGATGGGGGGGGGGGGTGGGGGGTGAAATAATTCTCACAAACGAGGATCGAACTCACTGTTTAGTAATAATGGATGTGCGAGACAAGCTACTAACCATTACTCCACTTTCGAACTCCCTGGTTTCGCATGATATATAAAATGGACTAAAGTGCCTGAAATGTGCGTTTTTGTTGTGAGAGTGTCAGTAAGTGACCCTTTTTAGTTTTGTATTTGATGTGGGTCGGATTTGAAATAGGATTCTTGCAATTTTTAGGACGTTTCGTATAGTAGGAAAAATACTTAGACAGTTTTGGCACCACACATGATATAATAGTTATCTAGCTAGATTAGCAAACAATAGTTGCTGAGTTCAATTCTTAGTGGTTGCTCCGTAATTATGGCCTTGTGCCACAGCTAAGCTAAGCTTAGTAAATAAATACTTAGAGTTGTCTTTTCTCACACAAATATAAAAACAAAAACCACTCCCGAAAAAAAAAAAATTCATCCGAAAAAAAAAAAAAAAAAAAAAAATACACAAGTCTTTCATGTCGTTGCGAAAAGCCAAGAGAGTTATTTCTTTTCGTTACGTGTCTTTTACAAGAACGTTTGGAGAGTTCCAGTGGTAAGGGCGGTAATCATGTTTGAAATTGTTTTCTCTTATCTTTAAAAAAATTTTTTTTTTATTACTACTCCCCACAATTTTCTTTTTCTTCCTCTTTATCCATTTATTCCTTTCTCTGTCTTTACTTTTACTCTTTTTCTATTTCTTTTCTATCTCTCCTGTTTTTTTTTCAATTAATGAGTGTGGCTCTTTGTCTTAGCAACAATCGATTGTGGACAGGTTCAAGTTTTCACTAGTTTTAGAGAAATATAAAAACAAAGCGATTTTTTGTTTTGTTTTGTTTAACATGTTTGCTGGCAGAATTTATTGCCCAATAGAATATTTGTTTAAGCTCTCTGCTATTTTTCTCCTTTCGTAATGCAAGACTCAAAGTAAACGCAAGTGTTTCCGAATCGAAATCAATTTATTGTATTACGCGAATAATGAAAGCTTTCTCACACTTACTTCGCATTACGGTAATCATTAAAACATATTAAAAGCTGGAATGGTGGAATTAAATGTTTGATTTGTATATACAAGGAGTGTTCTGGAAATAATGCCTCCCATTTATTTTTCGCACTTACTTCACATGAGAATAATGATTAAATCTTTTAGATGCTGAACTGGTGGAATTGATAATTGATTGGTATATATGGAGGCGCGTGGTGTAATGGTTAGAGTCGTAGGAAATGGACTCGTCGACCCGGGTTCAATTCCTGGACGAAGCTGTTTGCATTTCACATGACGCAATTACCCTTGGTAAAGGTATGAATACAATTTTCCCTCCAGCTATGGATAAATAGCAGGGCAGAATGGGCTCTTTAACTATGGCTAACTTTAACTGGAGAAAGAATACTCTGAATTCAAACCTGTTAAACTCCGCTTAAGAAATTGACCTCATGTCACATCCTACTCGTGCGGAGGGCTGGTATATATATATGTTCCCCATACCCCTGGGGTTGAGCACTTGGGGGGGGGATTTCGCTGACAACCGCCAATTAAAGCGTAAACGCAACGCTCTCCTATATAAGGGATGGAGCACTATATGGCGGTCTTTACATACATAGGGATGTGTGTATTAAAAACAGTTAAAATCCCCTTCACATTCTGTAGGTGACTATATCCTAGCGGTTAAGGTGTCTGACTGATGCTGAACTGATCGGATTTCAATCACGGCTGTAGGTAACTTACAAATGTCTAGCCACACTGAAGAGACTTGATAAGTTGAAACACGTGTCTGTGGATGACTATATATATATATATATATATATTACACATATACACACTGAATACAACCATATACATACGCACACACGCACACACAAAAAGTAAACATATACGTAGGCACACACATACACCTCCCCCCCCCAAGTATAAATTTAAGTAGAAAAACATAGAATGTCTTCAGAACAAAAAAAATTACAAACACACACACCTGATATATCAAATGAACATCTGATGAACTTTATCAAGACAACCCAAATAAAAAAGTAATAAAAAAGTTATAAAAAAGTTATAAAAATTCAGCTAATGACTTTTTAGTAAACACCCAAAAAACAAAAACACCTGTTAAAAGACTAATGTTAAAATGAAATTCCATTCCATTCCACAAAAACAGGAAGAGGAGGTGAAATACTCATGTGTATGTATATATATACACATGCATGTAAAAATTCATTTTCATATTATCAATCAAGCTGAAGAAGATACCAGAAAATCTGAAACACGTGTTGCATATGTAAAACAAAAAGAATTAAAAATTTTTTTCTGAGAACAAAATACATTTTGCGGACCTTCCTTTTTTATAAAATATTGAATTTTCTCCCGTTGGAACCAGAACAACATTATATATATATATATTATATATATATATTATATATATATATATATCAGGTGTGTTCTGGAAATAGTGTCTCCCATTTATTTACAGAGAAACTACAGCAAATACATGGAGAACAATCATTATCATCGGGTTACATTGCCAGTACGGATACTCATGATTCTCTTGTTCCCGATAACTGTTCCTATCGGCCAACGCCCCTGGCAGAGTTTCCGCACGACAACCGATCTGATTGGTGTAGATTTTACAACTCGCCCTACGCTGGTGTGTCCATGTGTAGGAATCCATAGGAGAACGTTACTTAGTGGTTCGTCCTTTCTCCTCCAGCATGTCTTGTCCGTCTTAGTTGGATGGGATGTATCATAGGAGGTAAGTGACCGTACAGCTGCTTTGGTTATTTCCTATAACTCCAACATAAAAAGGGGAACCACTCTGATTGACTGATAAATTATTTATTTATTTATTGATCTACTAGGAAAAAAGAAGACAGGTTAGGGTTTAGGGTTAGGGTTAGTTTGTTAGAGTTTAGGGTTAGTTTAATGGGAAAATAAATAAATAATTCATCAGTCAATCAGAGTGGTTCCCCTTTTTTATGTCCTATAACTCCAACATAAAAGGGGAACCACTTTGATTGACTAATAAATTATTTATTTATTTATTGATCTACTAGGAAAAAAGAAGACGAGGTTAGGGTTAGGGTTAGGGTTAGTTTGTTAGGGTTTAGGGTTAGTTTAATGGGAAAATAAATAAATAATTTATCAGTCAATCAGAGTGGTTTCTCTTTTTTATGTTGGAGTTATAGGAAATAACTACTGCTTTTTTGTGGGGTGCTCCTTCTTGAATTTGTTCAAGACAACACCCACCATACTTGCGTAGTTCCCAGTTAACACTTTCTCTAAGTATTTCGTTAGAGTCCAAGTGTTGCAGCCATAGAGTAGCACTCAAAATAGCATTGAAAATGAAGGATAGAATCTGGTAAAAACGTGTGAGTAGATACCTTTAATTTGTTTTGAACAGTGAAAGGGTTAAGCCATTGATTATTTTTGAAGTGTCGTGTACCCAAAATGGCAACACAAAAGGTTAAAATATATTTCGAATCTTGCCCCCCCCCAGAACTGATTTAAGATTAATTAATAATGTTTGTATTTACCCAACCCGCTCCCCCACGGAGAGGATGTAACATGAGATCAATTTCTAGCGGAATATTTTAGAGACTTTACCTTTGGGATTACCTTCGTACAACTCACTCTCTCACAACACACACACACACACACACACACACACACACACACATATATATATATATATATATATATATATATATATATATATATATATAATATGTGAACTTTAAAGAATTTTGAATTTTAAAACGCTTACAGAATTTGTGAACCCCAGTCTCTCTCTCTCTCTCTCTCTCTCTCTCTCTCTATATATATATATATATATATATTATATATATATATATATATAATCGCTTCTCACAGAGCAGGGGGACTGTCAGGGAAAAAGAATGTTTTTTGAGACACATTTTCATACATACGCAACTTCTGGATCTTAGCATATGTAAATTTGATTAGGCAAATTACTGTAAGTTCGCCTATGAGAAGTAAATACAGAAGTTTTGTGAATTTCTTAAATGGAGTAATGTTATTACGGTCTAGTTTATCTTTCATCTTATTTTATTGCTTTTTAGTCACTATTACTCGCAGGTCCACTCTGACCCGGAGTGGTTGTACCTGTTAGGCTCCCATCTATGGATTAAATAGAAAAAAAAAGAGTTTTGAAAAATGTGTTAAAATTGAGCTATGAAAAAAATTGAATACCCATAAAGTTGTTGTTATTGGCATCCTTCCGTCCGCAAATGTCGATGGAGTAGTTCCCCCAATTTATTTTTATCTATGTAGCCTGGGCGGGTTGATATGGAGGATGTGCTGTTGCCCATGAAGTATGAATAGAACAAAACGTCTTCGGCATAACACTGGGCAACAAGCTGGCACTTGTTTTTGACTATATTTTCTTTTACCTTTGAATCCTAAAATAACCCCAATTTTTCTTTATCACATCAACTTTTTGAGCTACAGGATACCTTCGATTTTTCTTAAAAACCATAAAAATACAGCGCCGAACAAATTTGTGCTTATTTTAAAGAATGTTTTAAAAATTTACATATAATGGAAAATAAGAAAACATTAACCCAACTAGGGTTGACATGCCGTAAAATCCAACAAACCATACCAAACCAAACCAAACCAAACCAAAAGGTGCCTAAGAGTCACGGTACATGTATTCACAAGCAAGATGCGATATAAGGTCAGTTTGTTAAACGGAGTAAAACTAGATTGGATTCATTTTCATATAAAAAAGATTATACTTATTTTAATTCTATTTTGATTGATTTCTATATAAAAAAAAATATTCATAGGATATCTTTGAATACGTTAGAGCAGGGATCACCAAACTTTTTTCACGGTGGGCCGGATAATTGAAAAAAATAACGAGCGCAGGCCACATTATTATTGTGTTCAATACTTGCTAGACATAACGAAAGCTCTGAGAAAAAGATGTAAAACAAAATTTATCTTTCCATGTTATATTCATGGATGAGTAGCGTCAGATGCAAAAAAAATCAAACAAATTTAACCAAAATATTTATTTTCAAAACATTATCAAAGAACGCAATATTAGCAGAAAGATTTAGTGAGATTTGTGAAACTGAAGTTTGCCTTTCAAGTAACAAATGAAATGCTCACACGCACGAAACTTTGTAACCTATCTACAGTAGTCAAGTCGATGAAGATTTAGTAAGCTTAACATGATATTTATTTTCTTAGACCCAATTTAAATGGTATCAGAATGTCTCGCGTTCCGTACGTTTTAAATAAATTTAAGTACCGCCGGCAGGCCTGATAAAATGCCTTTGCGGGTCGGATCCGTCCCGCTGGCTGTAGTTTGGTGACCCATGCGTTAGAGAATAAAACAATAATATTAAAAATCAATAACACCAAGTAATTAATTATTCATGAAGCCCACCTTTGTTAAAACCAGTATGCAAACTATCCATACTATAAATTATGTAAACCTTTATTTCTTAGTGATATATAACACACATTGCAGGATTTTGGTTGGTTGGTTGGTTAGATTTTATGGCATGTCAACCCTTGTTTGGTTATTTTATGCCGAAGACATTTTGTTTTATTCATTCTTGTTGGGTATTCAATTTTTGAAACACATTTTTAATACTCATATTTAAAAATCTATTTAACACATAAAATGAGACCCTCACAGGTACATACACTCCGGGTCAAGGTGGACCTGGGAGTAATGGTGATAAAGGAGTACTCTAGAATTGGAACTACAGTTCAACGTCATAACCAGGACACTAAAACCCTCAGCTACCGCCTACTAGTACATATATGAAAAAAGGGTTGGCAGTTGACATGAGGACAATATGGTTGCGACAATCATATATGCATAATTTTAAATGCATTAATAACATGGGTTGCTTTGAGGCGATTCTAACTCAGTTAAACTTTAATAGAAAATCATTAATGAATAATAAGATTGAATAATGATTATTTAATGATCATGAAGAATATGACGTAAACAACTAAGGGAATAGTAACATTAATGTTGACGTAGTTTCGGTTACAGACGGAAACACATAATCTCCGTTATAATAAGCTTTATTGACACAACCACACCACCACGGACAGAATATGAGAAAATCAATTTTTAAACAAAAGCTTGTTTGAATTCAGAATTTTCCTTCTTCTAGATTGGTTGTCTTACTCAGACTAAAAAAAAAAAAAAAACCCCAAAAACAGTCTGTTCTATTATCTACCCATAGCTGAGGGGAGAAGATTTAGATTCATGACTTTCCAAGAGCATTAGCATGAAGTTAAATGCAAATAGCTTCGTCCAGGATTTGAACTCGGCTTGCAGATTCCATTTACTACTATTATAACCGTTTCGGTACGAGTACCTCTTATATAAGAGTGATGTAACACTAGCAAAATTAATATTCCGGGGTAAAAGAGAATGTTTTCTTAGACCCATTTTCATCCATACGTAACTTCTGGCTCTTATCATATGTAAATTTGATTAGGCAAATTACTGTAAGTTCGCCTTTGAGAAGTAAACACATTTCAAATGTTTCTTTTCTATGGCAGTCAGGGCAGTACAGCAATTTCTCCGTTAGTCAACAAAAGTACGTTTCTGAAAATGAGGCGCTATGCAAAACAAGGTTCATTATTATTAAGTATTATTATTTATAATGATGAATAAATGAATACTGCTGACATAGCGTAAATAGAAATACAGGATTGATAAGCTGGGGTTTTTTTTAAACAAAAAAATGGGGTGTATGCGAGAGTATATATTTACCAACCCCTCTGCACGAGTAGGATGTGACACAAAGGTCAATTTCTTAAGCGGAGTTTAACAGGTTTGAATTCAGAGTTTTTCTTCTAGACTGGTTACCTAGCCAAGGTTAAAGAACCCAGTCTGTCCTACTATTTACCAATAGCTATTCTAGGAGGATGGTTAAGGTTAGTGGGTTAATTATTAAAGATGATAAAGAAGAAATATTCCATGGTCTTTAACAATACCTGCCTAAATAATAAATAAATACATACATACATACATACATATATATATATATATATATATATATATATATATTATATATATATATATATACGCACATTCTGCACAAAAAACCTCCAAATCCTAGAAGCTTTATACATCAAACAATACAAACCATCCTTAAATAAGATTAATTTTCAATGTAGTACTTGCATTTTAAAATGCCTATAACACTTTTCCTACCAATTCTCCTGTAAAAACTGGAACATAAACACATCACCCCTGATGAAGGCACTTCAAAGTGCCGAAAATACTTGGAATAAGAACTTCGATGGACTAATCTATGGATTTCATCCAAATGTTAAAAAAAGTTGTCTGGAAAGCTCGATAAGATCGTTAATGAAATTGTTAAACAGGAGACGTGCCTTTTGTTTAATTCTACACACACACACACACACACACACACATATATATATATATATATATATATATATATATGTGTGTGTGTGTAGAATTAAACAAAAGGCACGTCTCCTGTTTAACAATTTCATTAACGATCTTATCGAGCTTTCCAGACAACTTTTTTTAACATTTGGATAAAATCCATAGATTAGTCCATCAAAGTTCTTATTCCAAGTATTTTCGGCACTTTGAAGTGCCTTCATCAGGGGTGATGTGTTTATGTTCCAGTTTTTACAGGAGAATTGGTAGAAAAAGTGTTATAGGCATTTTAAAATGTAACTACTGCATTGAAAATTATTCTTATTTAAGGATGGTTTGTATTGTTTGATGTATAAAGCTTCTAGTATTTGGTATTTTTTTCTTTTTGTAGAATGTGCGTATATATATATATATATATATATAGTAAATGAAGAAAAACTCTAAACTTGCTTCATTACAATAATTTATTTCAACCGTATTAATACGGCATCTTCAGGTAATCACAAGAACATGACTCTTACCTAAATATCTTGCTCTGTCCTTCTACTCACTGGTATTAGGTACATTGAGCTCTCCTTATGGTCTACCTGCATCAGCTTGGTTAAACCACACATGGAAAGACCCTAACTACGAAAAAAAAAAAACTATATATATATAATATATATATATATATATATGAATGGACATGCAGGCAGAGTGAGAGAGAGAGAGAGAGAGAGAGAGAGAAGAGAGAGAGAGAGAGAGAGAGAGAGAGAGAGAGAGTAAATTTGGAGTCGGTTCACGCTGGTGGGTGCAATAGAGTGAGATGAATTTCTAACACACTTAAAGTAAGTTGACTTCGATAAACACAGTGGTTTTCAAACTGTGGCCCTTGGGGATGAGGCACAGTGAATATGCAACATTAACAGAAGACGCTGTAAAGGGTGTCTTGAAAATGTATATTATCTGATTAGCGATAGAACTGCACATTCACATTTCTTCTTGCTAATACACACCCATGAAAATTCAGTTTAAGCAGCAACCGCTCCCCCCAAAAAAAATTCGGGCTTAGTGGGGCTTCTGAGTATCTACTGTTGTCTCAAAAGGCGTGTAGAAGCAATACAATACTAACCGTCACAGTGGGATTCAAATTGCCGTAGAATTGGCAGACAAGGCAGCAAGCAAGCCGTAACTCAATACAGAACCTGCATTATTACCAGCATAATGTAAAATGGTGGATATTTTCTAGCACCATAACCATGGAGCCAATCAGGAGTCAAGTAATGGGATCACCCGGATGCAGGTGCTATAAATACTAACTGCTTTATGTTATGCTTAGTTAGTCTTTATTGTTCAATTCAACAGTGCACTAACTCACTTTAACAAGTTGGTCAAAATGCTGATACCTTTTTTGCAACACATTAATGAAAAAATAGTATTTCAGCACTTAATAATGTGATTACTAAGTGGGGAAGTCCTGCCTTGAAAATCGGCATTATTGGTCTTTTTTTACGTAGGTTCTCACTATAATCAGTGGCGTCAATGGGATATATGCAACAAACAGGTCTAGTATTTGTTATTACTTCAAAGGAAACTTGAATGGGTGGCCTTATTTTTATGCTAGTGTTGATCTTAAATGAAAAAAAAAGAAAAAAGAAAAAAGAAATTAAAAGAAAAGAAAAGAAAAGAAAAGAAAAGAGACCCAACGATGAGCAAATGATTGTATTGTTGACATAATCTTTGCTGACATAGCCCACCTTCTTTTCACGCAAGTAGAGTTTTGGTATTTCCACCATATTTTGGAGTGTAAATGTTTTTTTTTTTATAGAACTGGTAGAAGTAACCGTCAACGCCGGGTATGTTTTTTAAGAATCGTATCGTCGATACGGACAGATTAAAAAACAAATCTAAAAAAATAGAAAAAATCCTAAACAATGCCTATTTTACACATGTCGATTAAAAAATTACACCGAATGGATAAGACTACTACTACTACTACTATACTATAATTTATTCTGTTTCTATTATTATTATTATTATTATTATTATTATTATTATTATAAGCAAATATATGCCCCCTTCGGGTGCAAGTATTTCAGTTTTAATGTAATAAAATATTATATTAAATTAGAAAGGCTAATGAAAACACACAATCTCGATGATAATATATTATTATTAGTTAATTATTTTATTATTATTATTATTATTATTGAGTTTTTCACATCAGCGTTAGCTAATGGTATTTCACTGTAGTCTGAGTGACAAAAGTCTTCTCAGGTCTCCAGGACTCTTCTGAGTATTTTGCAGATTGCAGCAGTGCAGTATTCTGGATGTTCTCAACTCTTCCTCTGATTTCCAGATTTTCTAGTCTGTTTTCCAAACTTTTTGGGACCGTTCCAAGTGCACCAACTACAATTGGTATCACTTTGACTTTCATATTCCATAACTTTTTCAGTTCTCTGGCAAAGTCCAGGTATTTGTCCATCTTTTCGTTTTCCTTCATCTTCACCCTGTGATCTGCTGGAACTGCAAAATCCACCAATTGACAAGTTCTTTCTTTTTTATTAATCAATACTAGGTCTGGTCTTCTTGCTGGGATAAGGTGATCCGTTTCTATCTCATAGACCCAGAGAATTTTGTGCGTTTCATTCTCAAGAACAGATTCTGGTTTATGCATATACCATTTTGTTGTATGGTCAAAATTTAATTTTTTGTAATTCCCAGTGGATCACCTTCCCAACCCAGTCATGCCTAGTTTTGTATTCCCGTTGTGCTAGTTTGCTACATTCGCTTAGTACATGGTTTACAGTCTCATCTCTATTACCGCATAGTCTACATTTACTATTTTGTTGGGTTTTATCAATTTTCGTTTTGATATAGTTTGTCCTTATGGCATTATTTTGTGCAGCAATTATAAGTGTTTCAGTTTGTCTTTTGAGGTTTCCTTTTCTTAACCATGTCCAAGTCTTTTCATGTGCAACCTCTCCGATTTGTCATTGGAAGCGTCCATATGATTGTTTTTCTTCCCATTTTTGTTTTCTAGTTTTTGTTGTTTTTCTGTTTGTCCATATATTACATCTGCTATTGTTAGCTGCTATAAGTAATCTTCTTTGCTCTTTTTGTGTAGCCTTCGAGTTGTTTGATTGTGGCCTCTACGCAGTCCTCTATGTTGGCAAGACCTCTTCCCCCTTCCTTTCTTTATACATATAATCTATCTCTATCGTCTCTAGGGTGTAGAGCCTTGTGCATGGTCATTAATTTTATCGTCTTTTGGTCAGTCTGTCTGAGTTCTTCTTTTGTCCATTTTAAGAATGGCCAGAGTATCTTTTAATGTGGTCAGCCCAGGTATTAATTCCTTTGATCAGATTTCTGCTGTTGAGCTTGGTTTCTATGAGTTTTCTTGTTCTCCTGATGTATTCTTTTTAAAACTTTTCTTTTCATTTCTGCTTCCTTGATATTGTCTGCTTCTAAAATTCCTAAGTATTTGTAACTTTCATTTTCATCAAGTGATTTTATAGTGTCCTGATTTGGCAGTTGTATTCCGTCCATTAATTCTCTTTCGACCCGTTTTATTACTAGCGTAGCACATATTTCAATTCCAAATTCCATCCTATATCTTGGCTATACATTCTAAAAGGTTGTACTAGGGTTTCTAATTCTTTTTCATTTTTTGCAAAGTTTTTTTTATGTCATCCATGTACATAAGGTGGTTTATCTTTTCTTGTGAGTTAGTGAATTTGTATCCCCCTGTACATTTTTAAGTATATGATTGAGTGGCATCATTGCTATAATAAATAATAATGGTGATAGCGAGTCTCCTTGGAAAATACCTCTTTGAATTTATATTTCTGCCAGGGATTGCCCTCCGGCTTTTAATTGGACTCGACAGTTTTCCATGGCTTTTTCAATGAAATTTATGATGTTGTTGGAAATCTTGTACATTTTAGACGTTCTAAAATCTAGGTATATGGGACCATGCCATAGGCCTTTCTGTAGTCGATCCATGCCATTGCAATATTTTTCCGCCTAATTTTAACTTATCTATTATTATTATTATATTATTATTATTATTATTATTATTATTATTATTATTAAATCTATCATCATCATAATTATTATTATTATTATATACATTATAATTATTATTATTATTAAATCTATCATCATCATAATTATTATTATTATTTATACATTATAATTATTATTATTATTAAATCTATCATCATCATAATTATTATTATTATTATATACATTATAATTATTATTATTATTAAATACATCATCATCATCATATTATTATTATTATATACATTATTATTATTATTATTATATTAAATACACATCATCATCATCATCATCATCATCAAAGCTTTGCTCAGTTTTGTAGGTAGATGCTTACAGTACCGGCTATTACTATGTGGCCATCCATCCAGTTGACGCAACGTGCGTTTTGAGCTTCCAGGGCAATTCAAAATGTTGCGCCTCCTCCCCTAATCCATAAACTATTCGGAGTTCTAATTTCCAAAAGTTTCGCTTGTATTCTCTCAACCTAATTACACAGACATTGAATTTGTTTATTTATTCATTTATCAAATAAAAGTGTCCCTTAGCAGCCATCAAAAGTTTGGAGCAATGGCAATGAAAGGGTACTCACACTCCAAGATCTCCAGAACTGGAGTCTCACCACCAGATGCAGTTTAATGTTATAGTAGTACCGACATGGCTATAACCTAATCAGAGAGATAAAGAGATTTAAAGGGACGTTTTGTTAAGGGTTTATTGAGATGTTACTTCATAAGACCAAGTAGGGTCGAAGGTATTTATTGATATTTGGTTGGGTTAGATTGTTGGATTTTACGGCATGTCAACCTCTTGTTGGGTTATTTTATGCCGAAGACATTTTGTTTTATTCATTCTTGACACGTATTGAAAATTCTTTTTGTTTAAAACTCAATTTCTATAAACACATTTTTGTCAACTCATTTTCTTCTATTTAACCCATAAATGGGACCCTAACAGGTACTACCACTCCGGGTCAGGGTATACCAGGGAGTAACGGCGAAGAAGGGGTATACCACCCGCCCCCCACATGTCTTCACAATTGGAACTTCACTATTAAATGCAGTTTAACGTCACACCCAGGACAATTTATTGATATTTGATATAGCACAAAGTGCACTATTAACTATATTGCTACAATATGTTTTAAATTAAAAAGAAAAGACTTTGATTCCGAGTCTGAGTGGACCTGGGAGTAATGGCAATGAAAGGGTACTCATACTCCAAGAGCTCCAGAACTAGAGTCTTACTACCAGAAGCAGTTTAGTGTTATACTCAGGATACTCCTTTTTTGGAGGAGTCTTGCCCCTCTTTAAGGGATACAGTCAGCATATTCTAAGCCCTGTCAACAGGGCGTTAATAATTTAGTAGGTTAGTCATAAAAGTTAAGACTAAGGTTAGTCATAAAAGTCAAGACTTAGTAGGTTAGTCATAAAAGTTAAGACTCTTATTAAGATTTACGTATTAATATATGGATGTGAATGTTTTATAATTTGCTTGAAGCATTGTGTTTATATTGATTTGGTGGTTGGTTTTGAAGGCTATCACAGCGCAAAGTGTAAAGAAAAATAAGGTAACCTTATATTGTTTGTTAACCTGTGATTTATTCTTAATATTTTGAGATAAAGATCTCTTTATCAGAAGATTTCTGAAAGTATGGAGTTGTCGCTAGGAATCGTTCATCGTTTTGTGTCCTAAGTTCTCTGCGTGTGTGTATGCGTAATTGTGTGTGTGTGTGTGTGTGTGTGTGTGTGTGTGTTTGTTTATGTGTGTGTGTGAATAATTGTCTTGAGAAGAAAATTAATTTTTTTCTTCTTTTGAATTTTGTAAGTTAAATTCTGTATGATAGTTTTCCACTGACTGTTGCTTACCCTCAACGATTCACAAGCGCTTCTCGTGGTAAATGAGCTAGTCTGGCAGATCAGGTGGTGAGTTCGATTCCTACTGACTGCTCCCCCCCCTTATACTTTTGACCCTATGATAAACTAAACAAAGTCTATTGACTGACTCTCTCGATGATCTTTCCTATTTTCTCATGAGAAAAAAGAAAAAATCTTCCACGTTAAAACCTTTCCCACGATCCAATAAGTAAGCATTCCAAATTTGGTAATTCAACATGAAAGTGTTTGTTGTCTGTCGATAGAGAACAGGAAACAAACTCTATCAATTATCAATACACACAAACACACACACACACACACACACACACACACATATATATATATATATATATATATATATATATATATATATATATTTAGGAGGATACATAATTTAAAAAACGGGTTGAACAGTATAATTTGATTTTTGATTTTATTCAAATAATTTAAAAAATAAAAGTATAGAGTGAAGAAGAAGAAGAAGAAGATGAAAGGTTGTAGAGACGAAGAAGAAGAAAAAGAAGAAAAGAATAAGAAGAAAGGTGGTAGAAGAAGAAGAAGAAGAAGAAGAAGAAAAGAGGAGAGAAAGAGACAAGAGAAGAAGAAGAGAAGAAGAAGAAGAAGAAGAAGAAGAAGAAGAAGAAGAGACGAAGAAGAAATGGGTAGAGACCAAAGAAGAAGAGAAGAAGAAGAAGAAGAAGAAGAAGAAGAAGAAGACGAAGAAGAAAGGGGTAGAGACCAAAGAAGAAGAAGAAGAAGACGAAGAAAAAGAAGAAGAAGAAGATGAAGAAGAAAGGTGGTAGAGACCAAAGAAGAAGAAGAAGAAGACGAAGAAGAATAAAGGTGGTAGAGACCAAAGAAGAAGAAGAAGAAGAAGAAGAAGAAGAAAAGAAGAAGAAGAAGAAGAAGAAGAAGAAGAAGAAGAAGAAGAAGAAGAAAGAAGAAAGAAGAAGAGAGAAGAAGAGAAGAAGAAGAAGAAGAAGAAGAAGAAGAAGAAGAAGAAGAAGAAGAAGAAGAAGAATGAGGGATAGACAAAGTGTTTTCGTTCCTTTCGAGGATTGAAAGTAAACAAGTGTTGAATTGGATTGTTTTGAATTGTGAAAAAAATTGTTTGTGAAAAACAAAAAAATCCCTCAAAACAAAGAAAGCTATAAACTAACAACTCACAAGTTCCAAAGAGATTCATTCTGCACACACACACACACACACACACACACACACACACACATATATATATATATATATATATATATATGTATATATATATCTTAGAGGCAGTTGCATTTTTTGCATTGCCCGGCCTTGTGTAAGCAGAGACGAGTGAAACATTCAATCAATAAAATTTTACAGGGCAGGGATACATGCTCTCATCCAAAGGTGGAATATTGCTATAAAGAGAAACGGTGGAGAAGTAGGGATGTGATCCACAGAGGACCGGCTTCATTTTGATGCATTATACATGTTTCTGTGTTTATAATTATACCTGTCCTAAACAAAATTGCATTACTTTTTGGTTCACCCTCGTATTAATTGTAGACAGGGAAGGATTGAAATTTATCCTTACACATTCCTTTTATATTAAAAGGACGCTGTTCCACAACCCGTTAATAAACATTCTATTGTGACAGCCCAGTGTCAGCAACTATTGACTAGGCCTAGCTTAGTTTTTACGCAAGGTCATTCAGTATAGAGCGCCCAGTGAGGATCGAACTCATTAGATTGGGACTATATGACCTTCAGGCACCCCTTTTTGATCTCGATTCAGAAGGACATGTTTTTCATTTACACCGTCGATATCCGGTTGTTTGTTAGGGGTTACGTTTAGGGGTTAGTTTTATGATTAAAAAAAAAGCTCTAAAAATCGTCTGCTAACAAACAACCGGATATTGACGGTGTAAATGAAAAACATGTCCTTCTGAATCGAGATCAAAAAAGGGGTGCCTAAAGGTCATTAGGTCCTTAGATTGTTGTAATCCTCAAAGAGATTAGCTTTGCCGCCCACTGTAGCCTGAACTGGTGCCCCAGTCCAATGGCAATCATATGGCTCTTCATAGATTAGTCTATTCATTGAATAAACTAAGAAGAGTTGTCTTATAAAAGAAATGCAATTTCTTATTCTCCGTGGAAAGATATCCTCTTTTAAGCGCGGCGCTCAGAATATCTTTTTCCCTAAGGTTCAATCTTGTATTCGAGTCGTTTGAAGCGAGTTCAGAAACTATTACGGCAGAGAGTTGTATTTACCAAGACAGAAATGAACAATAGATGAGACGTTCGTTCTCTTCAAAATACGAGGTAAGTTCAAAAAGTATCAAGACCGAAGCCCTATTTACCAAGACAGAAATGAACAATAGATGAGACGTTCGTTCTCTTCAAAATACGAGGTAAGTTCAAAAAGTATCAAGACCGAAGCCCTATTTACCAAGATAGAAATGAACAATGAATAAAAAGTTCACTTTTACCAAAATACGGGATGTGTTCAAAAAGTATCAAGACCGATGCCCCGTTTACGAAGAAAGAAATGAACATTAAATGAAACATTAATTTTCTTCAAAGTATGAGGTGTGTTCAACAAGTACCAAGACAAAAGCCCTACTTACGAAGACAGAAATGAATAATGAATTTCTTCAAAATACGTGGTGGGTTCAAAAAGCATCAAGAACGAACCTCTATTTACCAAGATAGAAATGAACAATGAATAAAACGTTCATTTTCTCCAGAATACGAGGTATGTTCAAAAAGTATGAAGATCGAAACTCTATTTACCAAGATAGAATATCTTTTCATATTTACATATTCATATTTATTCCATTTTTCTCTCTCATATATATATATATATATATATATATATATATATATATATATATATATATATATAAGTAAAATAAAGTAGTCCGGATGTCCTAAAGTCGGTATCAGCCAAACAGTGAGGGAGTCTATCCACTTTTCACTAGCGCTAGATCAAAAAGATTGTTTTGGCGTCTGGGGTGGAGCGGCACACCTACCATCAGCTCCTCACTTTATCGCCCTACTATTTACCTATAGCTGGATGGACAATAACTGGATTTTAATTTTTCCCTAGGGTATTAGCGCTATGTGAAATGCAAACGGCCACGTCAAGGATTTGTGCTCGGTTCACCGTGTCTATTCCTACGATAATAAACATTACACCACAAATGCCCTCATAATCTAATCTAATATGTCTATGTAATGATTATATAGTTCGCTATATTTATAGGGCTGCGCAGACTATGTTTACGCTACTCTAACTTAGGTATAGCACAACTGAGCACACATTATTTATGAATACAGCAAGCTATATTATATATATATATATATATATATATATATATATATGGAAAGTCTTCAAACGAACCCGTAATTATAAACCGGGTGATAAATTCTGCCTTCTCTGTATGGAGGAGAAATTGGTTATCGCATCCTATACTACTTCCTAAGAACTATTCAATCAATGATCCGAAATTTTGAACGGGTATAGATATAAGGGCCGGTTTAGCTCAGTCGGTATAGTGTTCGGCTAGGAATCACAAGGTTATTGGTTCGATACCGGCCCTCGCCAACTCAGCGTATTCTAAACCAGCTCTACAAATTTGCTGAACACTTTTTGTATTCATTCATGATTCCAACTTATTCAGTAATTTTTTTTTCTAGACTAACAAAATTGTTAATCACTCGATTTTTTGTCTTCTACGTTAAGTCATCCTCTTTTCAAAATCACACACACACACACATACACACACACACATATACACACACACACACACATATATATATATATATATATAATATATATATATAAACTTTAACAGTATCATACTGTATTCAACTACGATCAACTATTTGAACACTAAAAGGGAGGTTTAGAGGAGACAAAAAAGGAGACTTAAGGGTCCTTTCGATCGGTGCATTTTCAAAAATTTTCAATCGGTAGATCGTTTAAAAATCAAAGTGTATAGATTGGGTAAAAGGGATAAGATAAAGTCAGGATTGGAGCAATAAGAAGGGAAAATATGAATCCCTTCACGTTACTCCAATCTCTGCAACAGGGCCCAATGAAAGAGGGTTTGAGATGCAAATATTATTCCAGTGACGAAAAAGTGAAATCTACAGTGAAGAAGTGGCTCAAAGAACAGTCAACAGGATTTTACCTGTTCTAAACAAAATGGCATTACTTTGTGACACACCCTCGTATATTCCCAACAGCTACGCTACATAATTCGTGACCCAAGATCAATTCTTTAAGCAGAATACAGCTGGTTTAAATTCAGAGTTTTCTTTCTCCCAGACTGGTTGCCTAAACAAGGCTTAAGAACCCTGAATTGTTGCATTATAGGTATAGCCAATATTTTTGAAAATGAAGTATAGTTAGATTTAAATTTAACGCTTAATGGAAGATCACAGAGAATAAGTAGGTCCATAGGGTTTGATTGTCAGCAGCGTTCACCCCGGGTTTATCTGAAACGGGACTGATTGGCTTAGGAAGTCACGTCATTGGATGATCCTAAGAAAGTTAGAATTAGAATAACTCAGAATCGAGCTAGCGCCTGTAGGGGAGAGATGAATGCTGTGTCTCTGGCAACTGAAGCTGCCACATGCGCACAGTCATGATGGAATCGAAGTAATAAAATTATGTGTACACAAAGTATGTATCCATGTTCCTGTATAAGTATTAATTAAGCATTATAAGTATCAAAATATTAGAATACTTTATTAAATTAATATTAGATATTTTAATTACCATTAAAATTAATATTTTAATTAACATTAAAATTAATATTAAAATACTTAAAAATATAGTTATAAAAATGATATTAGAATAAACTTTACGATTAAAATTAATATTAAATATTTTATTAAAATTAAACATTTTATCAAAATTATAAGTATTAATTAAGTATTAAGTAATATAAATATTATAATAATATTATATAAATAATATATAAATATAAACAATAGTCTTGTAAAACATCACCGAGGTGCATCAAAGGAGGACAATTGTTGATGTTACACCAGTATCCTCACAGATTTCGGGTTTCGCAACATCATATCTGTTCCACCGGTAGAACTGGCATGTTATTAGGCCACCTCCTTTCCAGATTCGCTCTGTGTATTTTACGAATACATCATTAATTCTTTAATATTTGCTAAGGGATATGCAACAGCCGCACAGAGACTTGCTCGGTACTTGTATACAATAGGATATAAATATAAATAATATATAATATAAATATAATAATAATAATAATAATGAATAATACATGATATAAGTAATATCAATAATAATAATAATAAATGATAATAATAAATAAATAAAACGTATTCAATAATAATTACTGTATTTTTCGGATTATAAGGCGCACCGGATTATAAGACGCAGTATCAGTGAACGGATCTATTTTCATATATAAGGTGCACCGGAGTATAAGGCGCATAAAGCAGAACAAAGCAGTTGGATAGGTCAGATTTATTCAAGTCACTAAAAATGTCTATCAATATTCTTCACTTCCGTACAATTGATTAATTAATGTTGAATTCATTCGCAGCTGCTCTATTGCCATGTTGTACAGCATAGCTGATGGCCCTGAGTTTGAAATCCGCTTCGTAAGCGCGTCTCTTAACACGTGCCATTTTGGGGTCCTTAATTACTGGTATGTTGAAGGACAGTACACATCAGGAAGTCTGAAAAAAGATCCGATTCCTTGACTTTCTGTCTCTACAAACCTTTTGAATGTTTTTATTTTTTAATTTTTTTATCTCGACCCAATTTTTAAGAGACCACACGAGTGATTCCGTTACAGCAGTGTGAACATAGAAATTGGTTCGAGGTCCCAAGACCAAAGCCCAATCAGGATTCATACATAAGGCGCACCGGATTATAGAGCGCACTGCGATTTTTTTTTAGTTAATATAAGGATTTTAAGTGCGCCTTATAGTCCGAAAAATACGGTATAAAAAAGAAACTTACACGTGTCTCTGTGGTTTCCACATTGATATTGCACGCTCATAAAATTGGTAACTCTTTTGTAGGTTTTTGGTTTGCAGTCGTTTGTCACTAGCGTCCAGGTGGTTTGGATCTCGCATAGGCGCTGACCAAAGCAGCGATTAGCCATTTGAGTGTATGAGGGGATCATGCAATCTCCGGCTTCTTGTCGGCAGCACTCTTCTTTGTAGTTGTCCGTGTTGGTCGTCGTCGGACAGTTTTTCTCGGCCGGTTTCGCGCCGAACAGCACCCGGGTGACGTTGACTATCACGTGGGGACTTTCACATTCAAGTTTGACAAAATTGTGATAGTTTCCATAGCAAGCAATGTTCTCCTTTGTAATCACACCCGAAGCGAGATTGCCTGTAAGAAAAGAAGATGAAGAAGAAGAAAAAAGATTATCGTTTTTATAACTGGTATATTTCCTGTAGTAAATGACAGAAAGAAAGAAAGAAAGAATTATTGAACACACTGATATAAATAGATAGGAACGGACTAAGGAGAAAGTAAGAAAGAAAGAAAGAACTATTGGGCATACAAATAGATAGAAACGGACTAAGGAGAAAGAAAAGAAAAAGAAAGAAATGTTACATAATCTATGCGGTTGTATAAGATTATTGTCGGTCCCCTGTAATTCTGAGGGGATGACCCTTTTCATACCATGGCTGAGTCCTTCAATGGAAAATTACAGAAGCCCGCCAAAATACGTGAAGTCACGTGGAACCTTTTGAGTCCCCAGTTTTCAGTTAGACGTCAGGCAGAGAAGTCGACCATTTTAGGTCCTGCCTAAAACTGGAACTCACGCGCGCTATGTTAGTCAGATATTTAGTTACGTGAAATGTATAGTTAAGGAAATAAAAGTTTGTATAAGTAATATGTTCTTGTGGTTGATGAATGTCTTGGTAACAAGACTAAGAAATGAATCCAGGACGACCAGCCAGGAGGAACATAGCAATAGAAACCCAGCCCTTAGGAGATCCGAGACGCTAGACCAGACCAAGTCAAAATGTTAGAAGATAGAACCAAAGCCGGCCAGAAGAAAATACGACCAGAGATAAGAATTTAAGAAAGGGTATACAACAGAAAGAGAGAAAGAAAGAATTATTGGATACACTGAAATAAATAGATAGAAACAGACGTAGAATACGCAGATTGCACACCTGCGAAGGGGTAAGACCACCCAGTCGACTGAGGCCGTAGAGTATGCCGACTGCACATCTGCGGAGGGGTAATACAATAGGACAACTTGTTGGCTGTGGGTGGATACTTGTGATACGTAAGGACAGAATCCAGGTGGCTGAGTAGTCCATGACATCCAACACACCACTTTGGCCCTTACTTGGGCTAGACGACCGGAGAGGCCCCCCTCGATCAATCGGCTGATCACGTCAAGCCCTTATGGCAAACCCTTAACCCTTTGTATCATATATGTGCTAGAAGTATTACGCTAAACTGCATCTAGTCGTAAATTTCCAATTCAAATATATATATCCGAATACTTGATACTATGGGGAGTTTGGCCCCCTATTTACGTGCATATGTAACTGGATACATTAAAATAATTAAGTTTTCTGAAACAAGTAATTTTACAATTGTATTAGTTAAGTTTAGAATTATGTAAACAAAAGAGAATCGAATAAATATTAGTTTAGAAATATTCTAGCAACAATATAAACAATGGTTTAAATTCCATTGAAAATATGTACGCCATCGGAATGTAACAGCATCATCCGATAATTTATGTCATCAGAATTCCACAGATACCAAAATCATTCGATATTGCATCATTGCAAATCACCTGATATTTGATGAGTATTTTAGCTTAAGGAACATGTAGACGCTTATAAATAATACATGTAAGACTAAATCATTTGTATTAAGAATAGTAACTTGAAGCTATACTTGTTTATTAAGTATCCTTGAAAGTATATAACTGTGCGCAAAGAAATAACTATTATCAAATAGAAATAATTACTTGAAACTATATAATTAGTTTTATTTGTGTTATGACGAATATCAGAGTTAATACAGAAATAATAGGAAGAATCACAACGAGTATTAAGGATAGGGAAATATGTTTACTAAGCAAAGATACAAGGTGAACGGGGTATTTAACAATTGCTAAGTTGAATTACCAAGTCATGTGAGATCTCATTGTTTCTCTCTTCCGGTGTTTCATCAGACATTATTTGGTAGGAAAAAAGAAAATGATTCCATTCTCATCATTTAGGTACTATATGATGTCTCCTTTTTGAGATTTAACTCCCTTGGGAGTCATACGTTTTCCTTTTGGGGTTTATCTCATTCTTGTCACCAATTGTTATAATACGAGTATCAGAGTCAACAGAGAAATAATAGGAAGAAGCACAACAAGTATTAATGATAGGAAAAAAGGCTTACTAAGCAACAATACAACTTGTACAGGGTAATTAGCAATTGCTCATCCCGTATGATATCGAGAGGTGGAGCGTCACACCTATCATCAGCTCCTTATGTGCTACTCATACGCTGAGTTGGCGAGGGCCGGTATCGAACTAGTAACCTTGTGGTTCCTCGGTGGACACTCTACCGACTGAGCTAAACCAGCCCTATAAATGATATGCAGCTTTATATAGGGGATTTTTTCTCTTCCGATATTTCGTCAGACATTATTCATAGGAAAAACAAACGATTTTATTCTCATTATTTTGGTACTATATATATATTTACCAACCCCTCCGCACGAGCAGGATGCGATACAAGGTCAATTTCTTAAGCGGGATTTAATAGGCTTGAATTCAGAGTTTTCCTTCTCCTAAACTGGTTACCTAGCCATGGTTAAAGAACCCAGTCTGCCCTACTACTTACTCATAGCTGGTGGGAGAATTGGATTCATACCCTTTCCAACGGTCTTAGCCCATGTGAAATGCAAACAGCTTCGTACAGGAATTGAACTCGGATTGACGAGTCCATTTCCTACGACTCTAACCATTAGAGCACGCGCCTCCATTTTGGTACAATATAACAATTGACCGGGTCAGCTCAGTCGGTAGGGCGTTCGGCTGATCTGTAAAATAAGTTGTACTATATGCGTACACATGTGTTACAAATGTGGAAAGATGTTTACACTATATATATATATATATATATATATATGGACCCGTCGACCCGAGATCAATTCCTGGACGAAGTTGTTTGCATTTCACATGGGCTAAGACCGTTGGAAAGGGTATGAATCCAATTCTCCCACCAGCTACTGCCAGTAAGTAGTAGGGCAGACTGGGCTCTTTAACCGTGGCTAGGTAACCTGTTTAGGAGAAGGAAAACTCTGAATTCAAACCTATTAAATCCCGCTTAAGAAATTGACCTTGTATCGCATCCTGCTCGTGCGGAAGGGTTAGTAAATATATATATAGTACCAAAATAATGAGAATAAAATCGTTTGTTTTTCCTATGAATAATGTCTGACGAAATATCGGAAGAGAAAAAATCCCCTATATAAAGTTGCATATCATTTATAGGGCTGGTTTAGCTCAGTCGGTAGAGTGTCCACCGAGGAACCACAAGGTTACTAGTTCGATACCGGCCCTCGCCAACTCAGCGTATGAGTAGCACAGGAACGTAAAGTAAGGAGCTGATGATAGGTGTGACGCTCCACCTCAGACGCAAAAACAATCTCCTTAGTCTAGCGCTAGTGAAAAGGGGATAGATTCCCTTGCTGATTGGCTGATACCGACTTTAGGCCACTTCGACGATTTACTTGAAACCATGCAAATGTGTACAAATCATTTGTTTTAGACAGGAATACTTGATATCATACAACTATATGTAAAAAATTTATTTACCTCCCCACCCCAACGACCAAGGTCAGTTTTAAGCGGAGTTTAACAGGTTTGAATTCAGAGTTTTCCTTCTCCTACGCCGGTTGCCATACTATTGTTAAAGAACCAACCTACCCTACTATTTACCCACAGCTTAATGGAATATACTTAGATTCACACCTTTCCCCCATGGTATTAGCGCTATGTGAAATGCAAACAGCTTCGTCCTGGATTTGAACTCATCGCACCGTGTCTATTGTCCACGACGATAACCATTACGATAACCATTACACAACAATCACCTCTTTAAGAAACGACTACACACAAAAACTGGAGTCACCAAGCAGGTTTAATGCTCTTAATTTACTTTTGTGCCCCTCAAATCCACTTTGCAATTGCGGCCATAAGTAGCCATCCAAGCTAGTCGTCTTTCCGTCCCATTTTTTTCTTTTTCCTTGAACGCCTTGTATACAAGACCAGAACGCATGGGACAAATAAATGCTAACTTTGATTGCTTACACGAAGGAAAGGAAGAAGAAGAAAAAAAAAAGGAAAGAAAGAAAGAACGAAAGAAAGAAAGAAAGAATGATGACTTCACCTAAAAAAAACTTGTGTCTTTTTTTCTCTCTCTACCTGACCGTTAAAAAGAAGCCGTTATTTAAATAGTAAGAAAATAAAAAGAGAAGACAAAATGAAGGAAAGGAAAAAAGAAAAGAAGAAAAAAAAAAAGAAAACGAGCAAAGAAAGAAAGAAAGAAAGAAAGAAAGAAGACTTCACCTAAAAAAACTTGTTTCTTTTTCTTCTCTCTACCTGACCGTTAAAAAGAAGCCGTTATTTACACAGTAAGAAAAAAAAAGTGAATACAAAATTTATAAACATGGCCAACAGTGTACACATTCAAATCTATTGTCCTTTACGCAGGTGAAATTCTATTGGACGTCACGTTTTGTTGACCTCACTATGAAGAAACTACATGCCTGCGCTGTATAAACAAACCATTGAACCACTCACCTCTCTTAACCAACGAACAATCCACCCACCTGTCTGGACAACCAACCAGTGAATTAGCTCGTACAGTTGTCATGGGAATTGAATATTTGACCCTCTTTAGAGGGCAGGTTTTTTTTAAAAAGAAAAATATGGAGACCTTCTGTTGACAAGTTGACTGGCAGTTATGGACATTCATTGGTAAATATAAACACACCCGCACGCATGCGCACAGAGGACAAACATTATCAAGGACACAACGTCATTTGCGGATGTAACTTAGTGACAAGATATGCAGGTAGACTACAAATACCGCATATATATTTACTAACCCCTCCTCACGAGCAGGATGTGACACAATGTCAATTTCTTAAACGGAGTTTAACAGGTTGGAATTCAGAGTTTTCCTTCTCCTAGACAGGTTAACTAGCCAAGGTTAAAGAGTCCAGTCCGCTCTACTAATTAACCATTGTTGGGAGAGAGTAGTTGGTCGCATACCTTTCCCAAGAGTATTGGTGCTATGTGAAATGTCAACAGCCTTGAACGAATACCGTATATACGGAGTCGCGTGGTGTAATGGCTATCGCCGTAAGAAATAGACTCGGCGACACAAGTTTAAATCCTGGAGGAGACTGTTTGCATTTCATATATCATAGGAAAGGTATGCTAGCACCCAACTATTCCCCCCTCCTGCTATGAGAAAATAGTAGGGCAGACTGGGCTGTTTAACCTTGGTTAAGCAACCGGTCTAGGAGAAGGAAAACTCCACGGTGCTAACTATCTGTCAACAGAAGGCAGCCAAATGACAACTACATATTTATCATTTATTGAAACGCGTATTGTAATGGCTATCGCCGTAAGAAATGGACTCGGCGACACGAGTTTAAATCCTGAACGAGACTGTTTACATTTCATATGGCACTAATACCATTGGGAAAGGTATACGTCTAAATATTCTCTCTCCTGCTATAGGCACATAGTAGGGCAGACTGGACAGTTGGTTAAGCAAGAAGAAAAACACAGAATTCAAACCTGTTAAAAGACGCTTAAAAATAAACCTTGTGTCACATCCTATTTGTGCGAAGTGGTTGAGTATATATACATATATACTCGAGTAATAAACAACCCCTAATTTTAAGCCACATGCAATGAATTGTCATAATATATTGCGTGTAATGAACGACCCCTAACTTTTGGCTACGCTAGCCAACAAAAAATATTTCTTTAGCATCCAATGACATAATTTGAAAACATTCAAACTCTTACTTTTACTTTCAAAACTACGGTAATACAATCAAAGTCAGTGCAAATAAACAATATAGTTTAGACCTTGATGTAGCCTACCGTGTTTACTTGGTTATTGCAAACATACTAAATCCCCTCCACTGACAACAATAACATTGATAATATAATAATTACATGTGTATCCACGATAAGGTCTAATGTCCTTTTGGCCTAACGTATTTTTCATAGCCTAGCTAATGTCCAAACAAAGGTTTTTAGTTTAGAGAATGAAGTTTTTACCTAAATTTGTTTACTATTTATAATATTTGAACATATTAAAGGCACAAGTTTTATAAATAATAAATAATGTTAAGTAAAAACATTTTAAACTTAACTAAAAGCCTTTGTCGAGGAATGGGGTAAGTGGTGACACTTTGGATCGAAATTATGGTAAGGTTACGCCTAGAAATAAGGTAAGCTTCGAAGTGTTTACAAACATGTATTATATAATGAACAACCCCTTTTTTCGAGGTGAAAATTTGGTCTTAAAAAGTCGTTCATTACACGAGTATATACGGTAATTCGTTCATCGTTTTTTTTTCATTCATTCATTCATTCCTCTGTTCGTTATGTAAGTAGAATGGTACCTTAATTTACGAGTGCCCAAACTTAAGAGTTTTCCGAGTAACAACTTGTCACTCAATCGATTTTTGTCTCTGTGTTGCAAGATAAAATTTGAGGTAGGAGCGACACTTAGTTAATGAGTTCACTAAAAAAAAAAAATAATTTTCCGAATTTATTTCGCCGAAGAAAAATATCATCTATAAAAAAATAAACATAAAATCATATTACAGCACATAATTCATTACATTCTATTTTATCATGTTTTATACAATGCATTGCTATTTTTCTTTAAAAAAAAACGTTACAAAAGAAATTGGGGTATTTTTTTCTGCTATGATTGAACGGATTAATAGCATTTCAGTTTATTTCAATTGGCAAAATTGACTTGATATACGAGGAAATTGAGTTACGAGCAGAACGAATTGAACTTGTAAGTCAAACGATCACTGTATTAAAAAATAGTTGTTTGGCTGGATTTTATGGCATGTTAACCCTCGTTGGGTTATTTTATGCCGAAGACATTTTGTTTTATTCATTCTTATCTATTGAATTTTTTTAAAAACTCAATTAAAAAAAACTCAATTAAAAAAAACAACATATTTTTGCTCATTTGTTTCCTATTAAACCGATAGATAGGTAGTTAACTACCACTCCGGGTCACCTGCTGATGTCCACTCAGCTGACTGCCGATTTGACTCCGGAGTGAAATGGTGGATCCATGTTTCATCCAATGTTATATATTTATGTAAAAACTACTTTTTGTTGCGTTGAAACAGTCGCAAACAATGCTCTGAATCATTGTCGCGTTGTTGTTTTTGATCGACTGTGAGCAAACGCAGCACTCACTTTGAACATGCTTTCTCATTGAGAAATATTCATGCAAAATGGTGAATACATTGCCTTCTGATATCTTCAACTCCTCTGCTATCTCACGCAACTTCAATTTACGATCAGGCAAAACGAGTTTGTGGAGTTTTTTTTTTTTGTGCTTTCCGGGACAATTGCCGAATTTGGGTGACCTGAGCGTTCAGCATCATTTGAGTCTGTACGACCGCATTTAAAGTCAGCATACCACCTCTTAACCGTTGTTTCCGACAAAGCAGAGAGTCCGAATAACACTTAACCAAGTCATTGCTTTGCTTGAACAGTATTTTCCCCATCAGAAAGCAATGCTTTATCAACACAGGAAATATAGATTTTTCCATTGTTTTGAAAATTTCCAACAGTAGCTTCACTTAAATAATTGTAATTTGTAAACTAATAATCCGATTGGGCCCAAATTTTGACACGTGCCATTGGAAGGTTAGTACTTTATAAAAATCATATGGATTTTTTTTTATTAGTAGCGCCATCTATATGTCTGGCCCGGGACATATTGAGTAATATATCATAAGGAGCAGGCACAGGAGACCTTACTTTTGGGATTACCCTGGTATATATATATATATTGTTACCCTGGTATATATATATATATTGTTACCCTGGTATATATATATATATATATATATTGTTATTTATGAAAGTATGAAGTATAAATCTTTGGCTATTGATTGGCTGCTTTGATATTTTCTGAGCCAATATCGACACAAACATTTATCACACAATCAATGAGGAAGATACAAAACATAACTTGTGACAATACTACCCTAATCACCTGTTTGTATCATTATCAATATTTGGTCGAGATCTTGTCAATTTGTGGCCACCATCATCCTCCTCCTCCTCATCATCGTGTCCTGCTAATAACACAGACTACCCCTAATCTCTTTCGCCACCCGTCTCTATCGGCTATGTTAGAATCCCTGTCGCTATTGTAGGGGTTCAATTGTTCTGTTTTTTTTCCACAGAATACAGTTGGTTAATCGTAGTCTGTAGGTATCCTCTGTTATTATATATAAGTCCAAGTCTGGAGTGAGTAGGTAATCCTAGCTTTCTTCTGTAATATATATAGTGTGACTGGTGTTAGTGAGACTGTAGCATTCCTCTGGTGTTAATCCAAAAGATAAGTCTTGCTGGCAGAAAGTTCAAATAGTAATTGATTTGAGGACAGTTGCAAACGATCTTAAATGCTTTCTGTCCTCATCTATCATTGGCCAATTTTTACCAGAAGTGCCTGCTGATGTTGGGAAAGTTCATAAATAGAAGTGATGATTTTGTGTACATCTTATACCTAGGTAAGTCCAACACAAACAAATAATAATCATTCGTTCATTATGTGCCTTCTACTTTAGCAGACAGATGGATGCCAACAACAAAAACAACAACAAATCCAAAAGATAAGTCTTGCTGGCAGAAAGTTCAACCAGTAGTTGATTTGAGGACAGTTGCAAACAATCTTAAATGCTTTCTGTCCTTGTTTCTCACTGGCCAATTTTTACCGGAGGTGCATACTGATGTAGGGAAAGTTCCTGAATATAAGTGACGATTTTGCGTACCTCTTATACTCACAGATATGT
The DNA here is from genome assembly GCA_023376005.1 of Doryteuthis pealeii. NCBI lineage: Eukaryota > Metazoa > Mollusca > Cephalopoda > Myopsida > Loliginidae > Doryteuthis > Doryteuthis pealeii. The sequence continues at coordinate 68,460,377 of CM042154.1, forward strand.
TTTAAGTTCGTTCCTACCTCTCCAGCAGTGCCCAGCATATCTCGTTAATATTACTTGGATGATTTATGAGATAGGTGGTAAGTGACCGTACAGCTGCTGCTTTGTGGGGTACTGCTTTCAATTATATTGAAAATGTATTAATTTGTTTTCAGTTTGATATGGTTTTACTTTTTAATTTTAATCAATACCTTTAAGTTTTTAAAATAGGATATCCAAAATGTATCAATATGTGATTCATCATAATTGATTTTAATTGATTGACTGATTTTAAAGGCAATCCAACCTGTATAGGGTTATTTCATGCCTAGTGGTTAAGGAATCTCGTTCATTGCACATTTATATTTTTAGGTGTTTGTTTCTTAAAAGTTTTTGCACAGTTATATAATATTAAGTATTCCTATCAAATATTATTATATTCATGTTCATAATATATATATATTATATTATATTCATATACATTCATATTCATTATTATTATCATTATTAATCATTATCATTATAATTATAAAAGTATAAAAGACATTATTATCATTCATTATTATTATAATTATTATTCATTAGTATTCATATTCATTATTATATTCATATTCCATATCATGTAACTTCTTAAAAGTTTTTGCACAGTTATATAATATTAAGTATTCCTATCAAATACAAATAATTTGCACACAGTTGTATGGTTTCAAGTATTTCTACCTAATACTAATAATTCTATGTTTTTAGGTAATTATTTTCTATTGAATAAAAGTCATTTGTTTGTACATAGTTATATGGTTTCAAGTAACTAATAATAACTTTAGTAAACAATCATAGATTCAAGTAACTATTCTTAATACAAATAATTTACAGTTGTATGATATCAAATATTCATAGCGAATATTAATTTCTAAATAAATCTATTTAACCGATAGATTAGAACCCAAATTCATGCAACCACTTCAGACCAAAGTGGACCTGGAAGTAGTCGAAATAAGGGGATACTCCGCACTCCCCAGATACCATCAGATGCAATTTAGTATCATAACCTCTACACTCCTTTATTTTGGTGGGGGCCTTATTCCTATGCAGGGAATACATTCAGCAGTTATTTTCAAGATACGCACTTCCGAATTTTGCAGTTTTTTTTAAAAGGAAGAGTTTCTTTAAATTATCAGTAGGTGTCTGCCTCGTATGCACTTTTGATCTGCCTTTTTCTGGAACATAAACTTGTTTTTCTTTTGAATTCTTAAATATTCTTTTTTTTACAATAGATTATTTAGAATATTTTTCAATAAATATAATAATGAAATTATTTGGGGCATTTTTCAATAAATATGTCTTAAAGAACTTTTTTTAAACAATGAATTTTTTTTCAATAAAATTTGAAAACTTTCATAGTACACGAGTTCGAACCCCAGTCGCGTTATTGCGTTTACTTTTGGATTGATATCCTTGGGAAATGTATGAGTCCCATCATCCACCAGCTATGGGTTAAATAGTACCACTACTATTCTTCTAGAAGGATGGATGTGGCATTAAATAACCCATGACTCTTGGTATGCCATTAAACGAAGAAACCAAAGCAAACCCAAATGCTCGACAGAAGTCGGAGTCATTTCTTTAATTATGGTTTTGCGTAAAAGTTTTTCGCTGTTTTCATAGCAGTGGCCTCGTCTGCTTCGGCACAGTTTGGTAACTACTGGGCTAAACGTACCATTGAAGTTATTCTAGTAATGATCCTAATAACATTTTAACGCAATAAACACATCTCACAATGCTTGGTATGGAATGTGCAATTAACTGCGTGTCGTACAAATAGGCTGGTATGAAAAGGGACCAATTGTTGTTTGTGTTTGTGAAAAAAAATATTAAACAATCTTAGTAGATTGTAACTGATGTCTTTGTATACGAGCAGACAACCAGAAGGAGATATAAGATTAAGTTTATTTTTTAAAATGATGATATGAATTAGGTCCTCTATTTCGATTAAATTTTCTTCTAATCTCTAAGATAAAAAAAAAACAACGACTTTATACGCCATCTTGAAAAGATGTAAATTAGTCGCTTTTTTCCCGCCTTGAAGATAAAGATATCCGCCATTTTCTTTTTCTTTCTTTCTGTTTTTGCCTATCGGTAAACGTCTCCTTTCTTTAAAACACTTCAAAAATTCACTACTTGAAAGAGATCGGTTGTTAGACATTTAAAAGATCTACTTTAAATACGTATGGTATAGTTTTCTTAAAAAGTCGCCCTATAAGGTGACAATTAAACTCGCTGCTAGAGATGGTTCTTGATTCGGCCTTTGGTCCAATAATAACACTGCATGCATTGAGTACATATCAAATTTCGATTATTCATTAAATTTTATAAAATTATTATAAATTATACAAAATTTTATAAAATTATCCTTAATAATATAATTCATAAAATTTCAGAAATTATATTAAATTTCATGAAATTATCACAAATCATAAAATTTCATAAAATTATTATAAATTATAAAATTTCATAAAGCCATCACAAAATTTTGTTGCAAAAAATGCGAGTTTTTTTTAATATTCTATTATCGTACTATATTTATTTTACTTGCCATTTAATAGCTTTCGAGTTTAAAAAGCTAAGAGTTTGGTTTGGTTTGGCTTCGGTTGGTTGGATTTTACGGCATGTCAACCTTTGTTGGACAATTTTATGTCGAAGACATCTTGTTTTATTCATTTCTAATGGGTATTCATTTTTTAAATTTAAACTTTTTTAGCACAATTTTTTATAACTCCGTTTTTCTATTCAACCCATAGATGGGACCCTATAGGTACGACCACTTCGGGTCAGAGTGTACCTGGGAGTAATGGCGATGAAGGGGTACTCCACACTCCTCAGAGATCTAGAATTCGTTTTGTTTGTTTTGTTTTGTTTTGTTTTATGGCATTCAACCTCAGTGGTCATTTAATGCCGATAAAGTTTTGAAATAAATTCATTCTTAATGGAAACTCAATTTTGTTAAATAAATACATTTTTCTATGTAATCCATCGATGGGATCCTAACAGGTACTTCCACTCCGGGTCAGAGTGGACCAAGGAGCAATGGTGATGAAGGGGTGCTCCACATTCCCCAAACCTCCAGAACTGGAAACTAACCATCAGATAGAGTTTAACGTCATTCCCTGGACATGACGACATTCAGCCACCGCCTTCTAGCACGCATATGATAAAAAGGGTTGGGCTTGCCATAAGAGCAATAGGGTTGGGAAAATCATATAGGTGCTAGGGCTTGACATGACCAACCGAATGATCGGAGGTGTCCTCTCCGACCGCCCGTCTAGCCTAATTAAGTAAGTGGAGTGTTGCATGTCATGGACGGCTCATCCACCGGGATTCCGGATCGCCACCCACGGTTAACAGGTGGCCCCATTGAGGGGATCTTGTCCCTCTGCAGAGGTGCAGTCAGTGTAATTTAAAGCCCCAGTCAATAGGGTTTCCAGAATTGGAACTTCACTATTAGATGCATTTTTAACTTAATACCCGGGATACGCTATGAGTTTGAAGGGTCACTCAAACGCATGATGAATATAACGCAAAAAATAAATAAAAAAATTCTTAAATTCTTATCTCATTTGCTTAAAGACATTTTGTGCTAACACGAGTATCAGAGTTAAGAGAGAAATAATAGGAAGACACACAAGGAATATTAATGACAGGGTAAAAAGGTTTACTAAGCAAGTATAGAAGTTGAACAGAATAATTAGCAATCGCTGGGTTGATCTCGTTATTTATTTCTCCCGAGGTTTTTTTCAGACATTATTGACAGGAAAAATAGACGATTCCCTTCCCATGATTTATGTTCTATATGATACATTTCTAATTTGCGTTGTTTTTTTCTTTTAAGAGAAAAATATTAAGAAAATTTATTAATTCGTCGATTCTATCTCTTTGACAAGACTTGTAGTCACGGTATAGCGAGTGAGGGGACCATCTATCAAATCCAGAAGAGAACAAAACCTCCCCTCCTCCTGCTCCTGCTCCTCCCTCATCATCGTCGTCGTCGAGGCGAGTCGACAGCACATATTCTCTTGACTATCTATCTCTCGCCACGCGTCTCTATTGGTCATCGCTCTTTGTAAGTCAAAGCACTCAGTGTCCGTACAGAGATAATGAATGTAAGTTTTTTGCTGATCGGCCAACATTGGAGTGTCCAAGTGTAGAAGTGTAGGAGTCGATAAGAGAACTTTGCTTATAAGTTCGTCCTTACTTCTCCAGCAGAGCCCAGCAATGTCATGTCTCGTCTTACTTCGATGATTTGCGAGATAGGAAGCAAGTGATTGTACAGTTGCTGTTTTGCAAGGTGTTGCTTCCTGGATTTGTTCAAAACAGCTCGTAGCATCCTAGCGTAGTTCTATCTAGCATTTTCTCGGAACGTTCCGTTAGAGTCCGAGTGATGCAGCCATTCAGTAGTACTGAGACGGCTACAGTTTTAAATAAATTGGTTTGTATAATAGGGAGATTGTGGCCGTACAGCTGCTTATTCGTGGGGTGATGCTTACAGAATTTGTTCAAGATAGCGTGAGGCATACTTGTGTAACTCCCATCCAGCCTTTTCTCAAAGCACTTCGTTAGAGTCCTAGGGTTACAATTGCACGGCAGCACTAATAGGGCTACAGCCTGGAAGAACTTTTCCTTTATCTTATATGTGAGGGTAGTATCTGAAGGGAGTAAGAGGTTTCATACCTTTCCCAAGGATATTTGTCCGAAAGTGAGCATAATAGCACGACTATAGTTCGAACACGATTACTACGATGTCGCAGTCCAGTAAGTTAGTCACTACACCAGTGGTTCTCAAACTGGTGCGCCCAGAGCTTTTTCAGGTGGGCTCATGTTTCTCATTAACACAGGAATTAATAAACTTCATAGAGGTATGTTAAGTTTTCTTTTGTTAAATGTATTATTTTTTTATATATTTAACAGTTAACTTAATAACATATAGTCCTATTTTGTATACAGTGCGCTATCAAGTATCTGTAGTACAAGTATCTGTAAGTGCGCCCAGACTGTATAAAGTTTGAGAACCACTGTACTACACCAAGGGGACTCCCCTGGTCACAGACAATACAAAGATGTGTGTGTGTGTGTGTGTGTGTGTGTGTGTGAACCAAAGGAAGAAAAAAACAATATTATAAAAACTGACAAAAAACATACATTTGTACAGACCGGAACTTACGTAAATAAATTGGTTTGATTGGTTTTAATGTCATACCAATCAATTTATGGTTATTTTATGCCTAGAGGTTAGGGAATTGCGTTCATTGTACATATCATATAACTGCCTGCAAATAAAGGATTAATATTAAATAGAAATAGTCACTTTAATCCATATAATTGTGTATAATTTATTTGTATTTAATATGAATTCTTGAAATCATACAACTGTGTGCAAATTATCTGTATTAATAGGAATACTTGATATCATACGTGGGTGAGTAAAAAAGTAATGCAATTTTGTTTAGGACATGTATGATTACCAACACAAGAACATGTATCATACATCAAAATGAAGCTGGTCCTCTGTGGATCACATCCCTGCTTCTCAACATAGTCACCATTTCTCTCAATAGCAATGTTCCACCTTCGAATGAGAGAATGTATCTCTGTCCGGTAAAATTCTGTTGACTGATCTTTGAGCCACTTTTTAACTACAAATTTCACTTCCTTGTCACTGGAATAATGTTTGCATCTCTTCGGTCCCATGAAAGAGGATTTGAGAGGCAAATATTATTCCAGTGACGAGGAAGTGAAATCTGTAGTGAAGAAGTAGTTCAAAGAACAATCAACAGAATTTTACGGAGCAGGGATACATGCACGTACAAACAATTATTTTTATTTCATGGGTGACTTTCGCTGGATTTCGCAATTAATTTCAATTATTTCCAAATGTATATCCAAGTTAAAAAAATTGTTATCATACAAAAATATTCGTCGCAAAAAACCCAAAAAAAACAAAACAAACAAACAAAAAAAAATACGTAAAAAATCGCTATTGCTGTAACTAAAACTTGAGAATCCAAAGTTTCAGGATTGTGGGTCCGGATTCGGGGCGCAAAGATTTTAATTTTCTCACGGAATCAGTTTGATTCCAAAATGGTATGATATATTGGGCTAGGGCTTCTAGGAGTAAAGTTGAAAAAATATGACAGCTCAGTCTGCCCTACTATTTACCCATAGCTGGAGGGATGGATTGGATTCATACCTTTCCCAAGGGTATGTAAATTGTAGCTTCGTCCAGGATTTGAACTCGGATCGAGGAGTCCATTTCATAAGAATCTAAACATTACATCACATGCTTCCAACACTTCGGTATAATACAAGCCAATGGATTGACATACAGTAAAAAAAACCCAAAAAACCAATCAAACCAACCAACCAACCAACCAACCAACCAATCAACAAATCATTTTGCCCCAATCTGTATACGTTATTCAAAACAATTTTGTTCGTTTCAGAAGTAGATATTCGATCCGGATGAACAAGGAAACATTCCGCATAACTTTTCAATCATATGACGACGTATTATGAAATCGAACGATGGTGTTATGCAAAAACGAAGTAAACGAGTAAAGAGGCTGTAAGCTGGGGAAAGTATTGCCACACAGTTTTCAATGGCCGAGAATAAATTTTGGATACAATTGGTTGTAATGAATTGTGGATACGTATTTCCGATTGAAGAGAATATTAAAAAAAAATGAAAAAAAAAGTTTCTTTCTTCCTTTAGTTATTTCTTTTCCTTCTTTTTTCTTTTTTTTTTGGGGGGGGGGTCGTTAGTGTCCGATTTAGAGTCTTTCCCCTTTGTGTGGTCATAGAAATATTTGGTCAATCTATTGGGATAAAAATAAAATGAAAATATCATTGAATAACTATTGGTTTGCTTGCTGATTCAAAATAAGAAGAATGAATTTTTAATGTTTCCTTGCTGCTGCCCAACTACTACTGTTTGTATATATATATATATATATATATATATATATATATATATATATATATATATATATATATATATATATATATGTGTGTGTGTGTGTGTGTGTGTGTGTGTATGTGTGTGTGTATGTGTGTGTGTGCGTGTGTAATATTGTAAAAAATAGAAAAAAACACAAGTTTATAAACGAATAATGTTTATTTCGCCTACGCTGCAGTGTTTCGATCGGTCTCGATAGATCTTCATCAGGGCTTTCGTTAGTTTGAGGAAAAATAAATTATTACTGAAGATAAGAAGTCTGCGAGCCGCTGTTTCTTTTTTTTAATAGCCGATCTTGAAATGTGAGAAAGAAAAGATGTATTTAAAATTGTTGACGAACGCAGCGTTCCTAGATTTAAAAAACAAAAAAAACGCCGCAACGGCTCACACGATTACGCTAGGTGAAATGTGTGTGTGTGTGTGTGTGTGTGTGTGTGTGTATGTGTGTGCAAGCATGAGTGTGTATTATATTAAATTTTAACTAATAGAAAAAATATATACTCTATTTAATTGAAATAACGGCATCCAACATTTTTTAAAACTACGTTGATAAATGTGTGTGTGAGTGTGAATTTTATTTAGTGTTTATTTGATTTTAATTACATTTTTTACATCACATGAGTGTATGTGTGTGTATGTGTGTGTGAAATTATATATATATATATATATATATATATATATATTATATGTATGTATATGTATGTATATATATATATATATGTATGTATATATATATATATATATATATATATATATGTATATATATATATGTATGTATATATATATATATATATATATGTATATATATATATATATATATATATGTATGTATATATATATATATATATGTATGTATATATATATATATATATGTATGTATGTATATATATATATATATATGTATGTATATTATATATATATATATATATATATATATATATATATATATATGAGAAGTAAACAACTAATTAATTTGCAAAATTAGGTATGACTTCAATTAAGCACATATTCTCCCAAATATATATATACATATATATTCATTGGCATTGCAGTCTCGGAAGACTATATAGTTCTTGCGACCCTGAAGTTACAGCGCCTCCTGTGACTGTGAAGTCCAATATTCGAAAAACATTTTCGACCACAGATGTCGTATCTGAAGGGTGTCCCTGCTGATGTCGATGTGCCGGTGCTTTGTTGTTGCCGCTTTCTTCTGGACCGCTTGTCTTCATGGTGTTGCGCCAGGGTGGTTTCAGACATGAACCGCTACGGAGAGCCTGCCGCTACCGAAGGCGATATATATATATATATATATATATATATATATATATATATATATATATATATAGTTGAATGAAGTGGCAAATAAAAGTTTTAGCTTTTATTCATTTATTTGGGAACGATATTACTACCAATGGTTTCCTGCTAAAAGCATTCATCAAGTAAACGAAAAGTTAATATATATATATATATATATATATATATATATATATATCAACCGCTCCACACGAGTAGGTTGTGACACAAGGACAATTTTTTAAGCGGGGTTTAACAGGTTTGAATTCAGAGTTTTCCTTCTAGACTGGTTGTCTAATCAAAGTTAAAGAGCTATGTCTGCCCTACTATCTACCTATAGCTGGAGGGAAAGTAGGTGGATGCATACCTTTCCCAACGGTATTAGCGCCATGTGAAATGCAAACAGCCTCGTCCAGGATTTGAACTCGCGTCGCCAAGTCTATTTCCTACGCCTCTAACCATTAAAACACGCGCCTCCTAGTGTTTTGTATACTTAAAGATAAATGTATAATGGTTATCATCGTAGGAAATGGACACGGTGACACGAGTTCAAATCCAGGACGAAGCTGGTAGCATTTCACTAGGGAAATGTATGCATCCAACTCAGTCCAGCTATGGGTTGATAGTTGGGCAGACTGGGCTCTTTAGCCTTGGTATGGCAAAAGGAAAACTATAAATTCAAACCTATTAAACTCCGCTTAAAAACAGACCTTGTGTCACATCCTATGCGTGAGGAGGGGTTGGTAAATATATATGCAGTATTTGTAGTCTACCTGCATCTCTTATTAGTTACATCCGCAAATGACGTGGCGTCCTTGATTATGTTTTGTCATCTGTGCGCATGCGCCCGGGCGTGTTTATATTTACCAATGAATGTCCATAACGGGTCGGGTAAATACATACTATTTATCCATAGGTATGAGTGTGTGGGTGGGTGGATTTAGAAGAGATGGATTCATATCGGTCACAAGGGCGTGTAGTGAAATACGAGCTGCCTCGTTTTCGATTTGGACTTAGGTTGCCGATTGAATACAGATTCGTATATGAGATACATATGCGATCAAAAATTAAAGAAAATTGAAATGAAGACGTGTTTATAGCTGAGCAATATACGACGGTCGGCTAAAAAGTTAAAAGTTAATAGGTTGAAAATTTCGGTAATCCTTAACTTTTTCCTCGTAAATTCCTACCATAAAATAAACTGAACCCTCATTTTATGATTTATTTATTTTGCTTGCACCCGCTATTTTACAATACTAAATATATTTTATTTATTTGTTAAAGAATAAAGAATAAATAAAATATATTTAGTATTGTAAAATAACGGGTGCAAGAAAAATAAAACATTTATTGCAAAAACACGGACATAAAATGAGGGTTCAGTTTATTTTATGGTAGGAATTTACGAGGAAAAAGTTAATGATTACCAAAATTTCATATGATGACGTTATATCTGCTATTGATTACCTTTTTACCTAATGGGATCCAAGCACTGCAACACCGATAGAAGAAGTGCGAGGACTGCAAGAGAAATTACGTTGAAAAACAAACCTCATTTCGGTTATATTTCATAAGAAAATATTGACCAGTCCTCGTATATAATAAAGGGACGATCTCTAGGTGTCTAGATTGCAGACTAGATAGTCAGAGCCAATTTGAAAACAATTATGGAACCAGTCTTGATACTTTAAAAAATGCCAAGTGGGTCTATGTTGAAGAAAACATTTCATTCATTGTTCATTTCTGTTTTGGTAAATAAAGCTTCAGTTTCGATACTTTTTGAACACACCTATTTATATAGGGACCGGTTTAGCTCAGTCGGTAGAGCGTCAGGCTGGGAACCTCAAGGTTCTTGGTTCGATACCGGCTCTCACCAACTCAGCGTATGAGTAGAACAGGAATCTGTGCGGTAAAGTAAGGAACTGATGGTAGATGTGGCGTTCCACCTCAGACTTGGTCTAGTGCTAGTGAAAAGCGGATAGACTCCCTCGGTGTCTGGATGCTACCGACTTTAGGCCAACCCGGCTACTTTACTTACTTACTTATTTGTATACATTTCACACTGGAAGGCAGAATAAATAAAAATATTTACCCTACAGGTAGGATTTGACAAGATCACAAGTATGGGGCATCCAGCGAGGATCGAACTCACTTTTCAGAAGTAACGGATTTACGAAACTAGCTTACTAACCATTACACTACAACGAGTCGCCTGGAAGACAGTATATAGGAAACTTGATAATCCTATTACAAATATTTACAAATCCAACATGTTTATTACGATAAAAAATAAAACAATAGACATATGATACCAGCACTACTATATTCCTTTCCCATCTAGTTGTTACATAATTCATAGGTAGCTTATGAATTATGTACGTACTGTAGTGATATATTTTTGAAACAGAGTTCGTTAGATTCAAAATAACGGGGGTTCAGTGGAAAATCACCCTAATCGTTAGAGTTATGATTGATTTGTGGTGACATACGTTTGACCCACTAGAAGTGTGAGACATTAGTTTAAGTTTTAGTTCAGTTGAGGCCAGAAATTCAGAGTGAGCGAATGCAGAGGTCCACTCGTTCTGAAATGTCGCTCTCACCGTCCGGTGCTGGGCTGGGTTGTTGTTCAATAAAAGCTAGAAGAAAAACAAAGTCTTGTTGATTAATTAGAATAAGAATGCACGACACCCAGCCTGAACAAGCCCGAAGAAAACAACTCACAGAAATAGCCCTGGGGAAATGGCCGACGAATTAGCAGTAGGAACAAGTAAACGAACGAAACAAGTAAGGACCCTTTATCATCATCTCATATTTTATCTCTGTTATATCCCAAGATGTAGGAATAACAAATTGATAAGAAAAACAGTGAAACATGTTTAACATATAACAATATTTGTTTTATTTATTCTCACTGACCGGGAATACAGTGGGATGTTTTTGGATAGAATTCAACTGTGTTGTATCATGTGCATGTTCGTCACATGGACCCGAATCCTTGTCTGCTGACTCTCTGCTTGTCAGTCTTTATTTAACACAGGGAAGAAAATGCATCTACCCCTAAAAATGACTTAACTAGCCCAACCATGCTGACGCACGTCTGTACAGTCCAAAACCCCAGTCAAAAGTAAGATGTCGGAATTCCCATATCCAGGTTCCAGTCAGTCCCTTACTGATCAAAGGAGAGCAATTCTATTTTTGTTAGGTCTACTTAACAGGATCCCACTCTCTCTCCGTTTATATACCCAATATTGAGTGTGAATATAACATAGTCGCCATTAATTTGAATGCACTTGTCTCATTAGTACAAAAGCACATAAATACGACAAAACAGGAGATTATTTTGAAAAATATATATTTTGTTGAATAGGGTATGACAGAAATTCCTCACATATTTAAACCTGTCACCTTTGTGATGCAATGCGCCTAGGCAAGTGGTAATGGTATCTCCATCTAGCTAATGTCTTACCATTCGTTTTTTGTAGATACGATCAGTTACGATCATGGTTTGGACTGGTGTGCACGGTGTGTTTGCTGTTAAAACATTCTTTTAGATTGTTGAATCTGTAACTGCTACACAGAGAGCTTTTCATGCTCATTACATGTTATGTCGGAATGACCCTATCCCGGGTAGAAAATAGATACTGCTATCGGTTGAAAATTCTATTCGAAACAACGTCATTCTGACCTTACATGAAATGAGCACGAAAAGCTCTTTGAGTATCAATTATAAATTCACGAATTAAAAAAAAAGTTTAAACAGCAAACGCGCGATATGCACCAGTCCAAGCCATTCGTACCTGTTAAAAGGGGAGGATGCTCCAGTGTGCCCAACATGCAAAGTACAACTTACAACCAAGCATATTCTTCTAAATTGTAACAGACTTAAACATATCCGTGCAAATTACTATCAAGCAAGAAACCTGAAAGACATCTTTAAGAATACAAACCCTGAAAACATTTTAGATTTTATTAAAAAAAAGCAACCTTTTCAACAAAATATAACAGAACATAACCAATTATCTCCATAGAACCACTACTTTAAAGACTGAAATCCAAAATAACCTTTTTGGCATTAAATGACCCACAGTTGATATGCCGTTAAACAAAACTCAAACTCAAACCCAAGCCATGATCGAAATTGATCGTATCAAGAATAAGAAATTATAAGTCATTAGATAATTTGTCTATAGCAGTCAATGTCTTTGCTTTTTGTAGATGAGATATTACTACCTAGGTACGTGAACTGGTCCATAGATTTTAGTGGCTTACCATCAAGTGTGGAGATGCCTCCATATTGTTTAAAACCCAGGAACTCAGTTTTATCGGAATTCACAGAAAGATCAATGTCCCTTGCTGCCTTCTCCAGGCTATGTAGCAAGGATTCGGCTTGTGCATGTGTATATGCAAGAAGCGCCAGGTCGTCTGTTTTGCCCACATCCGTGATAGTCTCAGCGGTATATCGCCTGTTTCCTGCCTTTTTTTTTTAGAGTGAAGAATTTTTTTTTATGAGATCTAATGATGTTCGAAGCACGTCATATGTATATTTGGTACTACCATTATTCAATATATAAGCAAATTCAAATGATAAACAGTGAGTTATTTCTTGTCATATTTATTTGCCAACCCCTCCACACGAGTAGGATGTGACACATGGTCAATTTCTTAAGTGGATCTTAACAAGTTTGAATTCAGAATTTTCCCTCTCCGAGACTAGTTGCCAATCCAAAGCCTCGTCCGCCCTACTATTTACCCATAGTTAGAAGGAAGAATAGTTGGGTTGATAGCTTTCTCAAGTGTATGAGAACTATGTGAGGTGCAAACAGCCATGTCCAAGAATTGAACTCAGGTCGTCAAGTTCATTTCCTGCGACGATAACCATTACATCCCGCGCTTCCACTTTCTTGTTGTAAAGCATTTCTACGACAGAGGACCAGCTTCATTTTGATGTATGATACATGTTTCTGTGTTGGTAATTATGCCTGTCCTACACAAAATGGCATTTCTTTTTTACTCATACTCGTATCATACTCGTTATCACTGGCTTCAGCAGCCGATTTAATATATTGTTCCAGTAACCTAAACTAACGGATTCACTCGATAGGGAATTTAAAAAAAAAGTTGACCCCCCCCCAAAAAAAAAAAAACAAAAAAAAACCAACAAAAAACCCCAAAAAAAACCAAAACCCGAAAAGAAATGTAAAATAAAATTAAAAATCTTTTTTGATAATAGCAAAGTAAAGAAACGTACACGATTTTACACTTTACAAAAAATATGAGTCCAATAATTTACCAATTATTAGTAGTAGGGTAGGCTGAAAACTTCTTAGGTTTGTTATATACCAAGTTAAATTACGCCATGGTTAATGACTCCTCATTGGGGACCAAAAGACTGGATGGACACGTCCGTAATCAACACCGGTTAGCTGCTATTTCTACCGACCCAGGTGGGGGAAATGTCACGTAACCCTCCTGGATCAATGGGCAGTCGTTACCGACAACACTCCTGAAGATCTAGTTACAACGGCAAAGGAATTTCTCTGCCTCTTTTTCCCTTGGTTTTTGGACAGAACGGTCGTGCTGGGACAGACGGCTCAGTACGTCCAATAACTCTCTTCTTCCCTGATCGGCCAATTTAGTCGGCGTAAACAGCAAACCTCTTTTTCTCTTTCCCCAGCAAACACTGATACGACAAAAACCTAGAAGAATTGTCGCTTTATGTTTATCAGTACTGTAATTGTACAAGAATGGTTTTGGCATTAAATAACCCACGAATTTTATTTGCGCATTAATCAATAAAATTAATGTATATCATCTATTGATTTTAATCTTGTTAAAGTACTAAATAGTATATAATAAATATTCTAGACTTGTGTGACCTGTGGATATATCACAGTAAAATAATTTAATTATTACAACGTTTGATATGTTTACTTAAGAGCTATTGCGAAATAGTACAATATATAAAAAGTATAATGATCAGCAATTAACAAACACGCGTTAGAAACATAAACTAAAGAATGACCCTCAACACTACCATTATAGATTCCTTTTTTTAAACATCCAACATGTTTCCCTTGCAACCATTCGCTGATCTTTAACAGGCTGACAAAGTGTTATATAATAAATGGTTTATTATTTTGTTGATTTAGTGTAAAATTTGAATTTAACGGTGCCATATAGTACCTAAATAATGTGAATGGAATCGTCTGTTTGTTTTCTATGAATAATATCTGACGAAACCTTAGAGGAGAGAAACAACGAGATCTCACGGGACTAAGCGTTTCGTTAGAGTCCAAGTGGTGCAGCAATACAGTAGCACTGATACGACAACAACCTAGAAGAATTGTCGCTTTATGTTATCAGTACTGTAATTGTACAAGGATGGTTTTGGCATTAAATAACCCACGAATTTTATTTGCGCATTAAGCACTAAAATCAATGTATATTATCTATTGATTTTAATCTTGTTAAAGTACTAAATAGTTTATAATAAATATTCTAGACTTGTGTGACCTGTGGATATATCACAGTAAAATAATTCAATTATTACAACATTTGATATGTTTACTTAAGAGCTATTGCCAAATAGTTCAATATGTAAAACGTATGATGATCTTGATTTAACTCTCTCTCTCTCTCTCTCTCTCTCATTTTTTCTTTCTTTTCTACCTTTCATTTTTTTCATTATGTTTGATGATTTCAACAGATTAGCGTTATCTCGTCTGCACGCTCATCCCCTCTCTCTATCTTTCGCCGTATAGAATATGAATAATTTCAAAGTGAAAGATTTATCTAACATTTCATAACCGCTAGGCATGATATAACCCTGGACGGGTTGATATGCCGTTAAAATCAATAAACCAACCAACAACCAACTAACATTTCATATTTATCTCCTTTTATATCAAGAATTTAGATGATTAAAAATTGACATTCAATTAATTGCAGACTTCGTAAAATTATCATTCATTTGAAAATTGGACAGGAAATTACATTATTCTTTAGGTTAGAGTATTGTAAGTTTATTACTACTAAAAACCGCACTATGATGTGCTGTTTTTGTTGGATTCTGATTCTCTCTCTCTCTCTCTCTCTCTTATATATATATATTATATATATCTCAAATCGTGGAAGCAGCACCCCACAAGGAGGCAGCTGTATGGCCACTTGCCCCCCATCTCCCAAACCATACGAATAAGATGGACTAGGCATGCGGGACACTGCTGGAGAAGCAAGGACGAGCTCATAAGCGACATACTCCTGTGGAAGCCAAAACATGGGCGTGCTAGTGTGGGCCGCCAGCCAGAACCTATATTGACCAACTATGTGAGGATGCTGGATGCTGCGCAGAGGAGCTCCCGGGGGCAATGAATGATAGGTAGGGTTGGCGTGAGATTGTCATGGATGTCCGTGCTACTTGGGCGACATGATGATGATGGTATATATAACTTTCAAAGAAAGGAAAACTTAACAAACCGTCATTTAACTAATAATTTATTTCGACCAGAGACTCAATATGAGTCTAGCCTCATCAGAGTTTGCTAGACTCATATTGAGTGTCTGGTCGAAATAAATTATTATAGTCAAATGACGGTTTGTTAAGTTTTTCTTTCTTTGAAAGTTAAATATTGTTCTGTATATAATTAATGTATTAGTTATTATGCATTGAGCTCCCTTAGGGATTTATAAACATACTTGTATGAATCTATAAGTTTGGTACTACATGAGCATACAGTATGGATGTACAGTGAGATTTTTATGATCTCGAATAGAATCATCTCTTACTTACCAGTCAATTGGATTCTCTCTCTCTCACACACACACACACACACACACACACACACACACACACACATATATTATATATATTATATTGATTGATAGATAGATAGATAGATCAGATGTCACAGACTAGTTAACATTAGCGTTTTAGAACAAGTGCCATAACGGTAATCATTGTTCGAAATCGACCCTACTTTTTGATTTATTGATTGATTTTAATGGCATGTCAACCCATCCAGGGTAATTTCATGCATAGAGATCAGGCAATCACGTTTGTTATACATTGATATTCCTATTTTTTGTGTAGCTGTTTGTTAAAAGCTTTTTTTTGCATACAGTCTTATCGAATACGAATAATTTTTAATTCTTTTAAAACCATTTTACATATAAATTGGACCCTAACAGATACTAGCACAGAGTGAACATAGGTAGTAATGTCAATGAAGGGGTACTCCACATTAGGGTAGGTCAATTTTTTACTTTTTGAAAATATAGAATTACATGAAACACCGAAAGTTGTGTATTGATCTATTAAGTACTAATACCAAAAATTAAATCCAAATTTTGAGGAAATGGCATAAGATATTGTTGACAAAAATGCACTGAAGAATCCTCGGTTTTGTAACATTGGGTCAAAAAATTGACCAGAAAAAATCTAACAATTTCAGTATTTAAACCAGGGAATGTTTTCATTTTATTTTATGAAAATGAAATGAAATGACGAAATTATAACTAAAGTTCAAATTAAAAATATGCCCCCCCCCCTTATTGCAAAATCGAGGATTTTTCAGTGCATTTTTGTCTATGATATTTTATACCATTTTCTCAAAAATTGGTACAAGTTCCAGATCAAATTTTTGGTATCAGTACCTACAAGACCAATACACAACTTTTGGTGTTTCATGTAATTTGATATTTTTAAAAAGTGATAAACCAACCAACCCTACCCCACATTGACCAGATATCCAGAATTAAAGCCTCACCAGGACACACTATAGGGCGTCCCATTGTGGTATAATGCTTATCAAGATTGTCTCATAGATCGGTTACTGCTGAATAGTGGAGAGTTCGGTACTCGCTGGATGCTCCATACGTGCGACCTTGTGTCATATCCTAACCGTGGTGAACAGGTTTTGTAGATATCGACCCAGGACACATCCTTCTTTTTTGTTTGCTTGTGAAGGTTGTGTATTTGTCTTGTAAGTACTGATACCAAAAATTTGTACTTGTACCAATTTTTGAGGAAATTGCATAAGATATTGTTTTTGCAACATTTGGCCAAAAATTGATAAGAAAATCTAACAATTTCAGTATTTAAACCAGGGAATATTTTCATTTTATTTTATGAAAATGAAATGACGAAATTATTACTATAGTCCAAATTAAAAATATGCCCCCCCCCCACATTATTGGAAAACTGAGGATGGATACTCTATACGTGTGACCTTGTGTCATATGCTAACCGTTGCGAACGGGGTTGGTAAATATCGACCCAAGACACACCCTTCTTTTTTGTGGAGGTCTTAACATTTTGAGGGCAGGAACAGCCAGGATATTCAAAGCCTCACCAACAGAGTCAGAAATATTCTCGGCTATTGTAAACAGGGGTGCGTAGAGGCTACACAAGTTTAACGGCTATGAAATAGCAACTGGGTGGAATTATGTTAGATCTTTGTTCTCTGAGCTAATGGCCTATCAAATGTTTATTTTTGGAAATTGCTTGGCGAATAAAAATCGTAAGGACTGTTTATTTTAGTCGTAGTTGTTATTGAGTATTCGCAGAGTCGCATAACAAACACAGGATAGGCTCTCAGTTTGTGTGACACTCTTTAAATATTAAATACAGTTATCCATTTATATTCAGACGGTTTTTCTCCGGCTACAGGAGCGGCGGAAGAAGAAGAAGAAGAAGGGGAGATAAATCATGTGCCACTTAGACAACGCCCCACTACACAAAGGGGTGTAGATCTCTGTTCAGGTGACAAACAAAAGTAGATAGATCTTATAAAATTAAAAGTGAAGCTGTTGAGCTCTTTCACCTCTCCACTCTCCGTCCATCCCAAGAACCAACTGAACTGTCCTGTATATAAATGAAGATCTATATCCTATTCTTAAGGATTTACAATGAATAAAATAAGAAAAAGAATTGCACAGAAGACCAAGTAATTTTTGAAATGGTCGTAGGATTTATAAGTTAAATAAAGGAATGAATAAGCTTAGGAAAATAGATCTTTTAAAAAAAGGAAAAGGGAAGGGTCAGTATTATAGAAAGTAAGCAAAAAGAAAAGAAGAAAGAATGAAGAGTAGGAAAAGAATAAAAAGAATAAAGGAAAACAGAAGATATTGAATATGTCTCTCCAGAATTATCTACCGAAAATCTAAATATTGGTCTAAAATAGACACACAAGGAACGCTCCAAAAGCAACCCTACTTTAAGATTTGTCTGGTCTCTTTGTTTAATTTAATGGTATATCAATCAACCTTCATGGGCTATTTAATGCCAAAGTTATCCTTGTATCCTTTGGAGACAGTAAAATAATGGATTCATGCCTTTTCCAAGGTAATTGGGATGTATTTACCCAACCCCTCCGTCACAGTGAGAATGCCACGCAAGATCAACTTTTAAGATATGTTTGGTGTCTTTATTTAATCTAATGGTATATCAACATTCGCGGGCTATTTAATGCCAAAGCCATCCTTGTATATATTTACCAACTCCGAACGAGCAGGATGGAACGCATGGTCAATTTCCCCCAAGCTATGGGTAAATAGTAGGGAAGACTGGGTTCTTTAGCCTTGGTTAGGCAACCAGTCTAGGAGAAGAAAAAAACTGAATTCACATGAGCTTTATTTACATCGCTTAAAAATTGACCTTGCGTCGCATTCATCCTATGACGGAGGGGTTGGGTAAATACGTACTAATTACCTTGGGAAATCATTTTTCTGTCTCCCAAGCTAAACCCAACGCCCGAGCAGTATTTGACACATAATTAATTTCTTATGCGGGTTTGGAATCAGAGTTTCCCTTTTCCGAAACTTGTTGCCTAAGGCTAAGGAGCCCAGTCTGCCCCACTTTTGTTTATCCATAGCTGAAGGGCGAATAGTTGGATTCATACCTTTCCCAAGGGTATTAGCGCTATATGAAATGCAAAAAGTTTCGTCCAGGATTTGAAATCATGTCACCGAGCCCATTTCCTTCGACGATAACCATTACACCACGCGCCATCCTTGTAGAAGAACAGTAGTATTACTATCTAAACCATAGCTGGGGATTTAAGGGGGTACATTCCTTTCTCAAAAGAATTTGTCTGAAAATCAACTTAATAGTGCGACTTCTTGTAGAAGAATAGTAGTCGTATTATTTAACCCATTGCCGCGGTGGGTACAAGGTGATTCATATCTTTCGCAAGGGAATTAGTTCGAAAGTGAACGTAATAGCTTCACTGGAATTCGAACTCGCTTACTTCGATGTGGCAGTCCAGCACGTTAGCCACTACGCCACGGGGACTCATTAACTCTTTACCAACCAAATTTCCTCCATGGTTTTACCAAATTTTCTTGGTATTTTTATCTCTATGATGGGATATTTTTAAAGTTCACTATCAATTTCAGTTATTAGTGTAATTTAAGTCTTTCTGCTCAACTTTAATGAACTAACCATCAGTTTTTGTATTTTGCTTGGGTGTGGTATGTGTAGAATAAGAGAATCGCTGTGAGCGGCTTAAAGTAGGTAATGAGTTAAGCTTTGTTTCCATTGAAACAGATAAAGAAAACCCAACAACATCGCTGGATATAGCGTGTTTTCATGCACAAAGCACAACTTTTACAAGATCCCCATTGTGAACAATAGCCTGAAAATGATAATTCTTATCAAGTAGTTCCATAAAGTCTGATGGGGTTGGTTGTCCTCATGTTTATTGTTATATAAACAACGTTTCGGCCGATGTGCCCTCCGGCCTTCTTCATGTGTTTCTTGTCAATTCGGGAGTCTTCTTGTCGAACTCGGGAGCCTTCACGGAACTTCAAACCGAACTCTTTTTTGGACCCGTGGCGCAAAGTATATAAGGGTTGAGTTAAGTTCTAATAGACAATCATCTGAAGGTTGCAGGTTCAATCCTGGCTACGGACAGAAATATCATAGAATACTTAACATAGCTTAACACTTTTTACCTGGTCATGGTTAATGGAGTGAGAACAGTGAAACCCAATGGATTAAACAAAGAGTTCAGTTTGAATTTCTGAAGCCTCCAAACCAGGTCAGTCTTAGAGTTTTTAGGGTTATTTCCTATAACTCCAACATAAACAAAGGGGAACCACTCTTGACTGATAAATTATTTATTTTCCCATTAAACTAACCCTAACCCTAAACCCTAACCCTAAACCGTCTTGTTTGTTTCCTAGTAAATCAATCAATAAATAATTAATTAATCAGTTAAGAGTGGTTCCCCTTTGTTTATGTTGGAGTTATTGGAAATAACCGTTTTTAGTTATGGGCATCCAAAATGTTTACTAGAGGAAAGACTAACTCCCATTAATTATTGAAATTTGCCGAAATTGTGTGAAGAGGCCTCCTATCTTGTTATATATCTATGGTTTAAATTTCATATAAATAGCAGGGGAAAATTTTCAGCGGGGATTTGTTCCCCCCAGGTACCCCCAAGTACCCTGGGTAATGTTTCAGTATATATCTGGTTATGGGGGTCTATCTCTAAAATCCTAGGAAGAATTCAAGAACAAACAGACTGGAACTACAACTTTATATATAGAGATATCAAAGAATAAATGCTCTTGTGTGTACAAATATGCTAACCTTGTCCTTTCTTCTTTCCGTTGTGTTCAGTGTTAGTATATCACGGATATATTAATGCTAATATTTATACCCGGTAAGTTGGGGCTCTATTAAATATCTACCCTACCATCAAGCCTTCCCAATAAAAATGGAAACCTTAATGAAGAAAATAATTCAATGAGTCAGAATTGGGAATATAAAATGTACGAGGGTGAGTCATAAGGTAATGCCATTTTGTTTCGGACAGGTATAATTACGAACACAGAAACATGTATATACATAAAAAAACTGGTATTCTGTGGATCACATCCCTACTTCTCGACAAAGTCACCGTTTTCCTCAATAGCAATGTTCCACCTTCGGATGAGAGCATGTATCACTACCCCGTAAAATTCTGTTGACTGTTCTTTGAGCCACTTCTTCACTACAGGTTTCACTTCCTTGTTCCTTTATTGTAGGATCAGTAACATCTTGCAACATCCGCTGGTTTAAAATAAGACCATCCAAATCGTCCAACATGAAATGTAAAAATGTAAATCCTGATTATCTGGTGTTGCTTATCCGCCGAATTATTATTTTTTTATGAGTGCCATTACCTCAGCTAGATAATGGACCATTCCGTTTTTATCATAAAGAAAAGGGAAAAAAGGACAAGCGATACAGAACAATATAAAAAGAAAGAAAGAGAGTAGAGGAAAGATAGATAGAGGGGATGAGCGTGGGCAAGCGATAAGACTAATCTGTTCCAATCGAATATAATGAAAAGATGAAAAAAAGAAAGAAAGAAAAATAGAGTGAGACAGAGTGAAATCAAGATTATTATATGTTTTACATATTGAAGTATTAGCAATAGCTCTTAAGTAAAGATATCAAACGTTGCAATAATTAAATTGTCATACTGTGGTATATCCACAGGTTCTGCTACTCAAGATTATTATACTATTTACATATTGAACTATTTCGAATAGCTCTTAAGTAAACATATCAAGCGTTGTGATAATTAAATTATCCTACTGTGGTATATCCACAGGTTCTGCTCGTCAAGATTATCATACTTTTTACATATTGAACTATTTTGGAATAGCTCTTAAGTAAGCATAACCATATCGTTGTAATAATTAAATTGTCATACTGTGGTATATCCACAGGTTCTGCTAGTCACTCCTAGATAAAATAAACGTTTTAAAACAAATAATAAGTTAAATAAAGTTTCACGTTTCAAATATTTACTTTCTTGAAAGGAATGACATTTTATTTTGAAAATGCGTCGTGTGGCATTTCAATCCTTTCAAGTTTTTTCAAAATCATTTAATTGTAAAAACATTGGCACTTTGTCGAGTATTTAAATAAGACGACACTTGGTTTAGGCAAGTCCACACAGGACAGATGCTTTCAATTTGAAATGTTTTGCAATTTAAGAAAAAACTGCAGGTGATAGATGATTAAGAATGTTAAGTGTCTTGTTTAAAGTATTTCTCTCGATTTTATAAATAAAGACAAGTGACCTGTTTGCAGTAGAAGAAGAAGAAGAAGAAGAAGAAGAAGAAGAAGAAAAGAAGGCGAGAGGAGAAGAATAACAACAAGAAGGGAAGGAGAAGATGAAGGCGAAGATGAAGCGAAGAAGAAGAAGAAGAAGAAGAAGAAGAAGAGAGAAGAAGAAGAAGAAGAAGAAGAGAAGGCGAGAGAGAGAAGAAGAAGAAGGCGAGAGAAAAGAAGAAGAAGAATGGGGGAAGATGAGAGAGAAGAAGAAGATAAGAGAGAAGAAGAAAAAGAGTGGGGAAGAAGAAGAAGAAGATAAGAGAGAAGAAGAAAAAGAATGGGGGAAGAAGAAGAAGAAGAAGAAGAACGTGAGAGGAGAAGAAGGCGAAATAAGAAGAACAACAGCAACAAGAAGGGAAAAAGAAGAAGAAGAAGGCGAAGAAAGAAGAAGAAGAAGAAGAAGAAGAAGAAGAAGAAGAAGAAAGAAGAAGAAGAGAGAAGAAGAAGAAGAAGAAGAAGAAGAAGCAAGAAGAAGAAGAAGAAGAAGAAAGAAGAAGAAGGCGAGAGAAAAGAAGAAGAAGAAGAGAAAGAGAGAAGAAGAGAAGAAGAAGAAGAAGAAGAAGAGAAGAAGAAGAAGAAGGCGAGAGAAAAGAAGAAGAATGGGAAGATGAGAGAAGAAGAAGAGAGATGAGAGAGAAGAAGAAAAGAATGGGAAGAGAAGAAGAAGAAGAAAAAGAAGGCGAGAGAAAAGAAGAAGAAAAAAGAATGGGGAAGAGAAGGCGAAGAAGGCGAAGAAGAAGAAGAAGAAGAAGAAGAAGAAGAAGAAGAAGAGAAGAAAAGCGACATATGTGTTTACGGGTGCTGATAAACAGGTTATGTTCCAATATGCGAAGAAAACTTGGCTTTTTTTTTAAAACTCATTATTTAACTCTACTTTAAGCCGCTCACATGGATCTCCCACCGTAGACGCCGACAGCGGCTCTCGCAGGTGTCACTTGTTTAAACTAAAAAAAATCACCCATATTACAGTAATGATAGGACTTTATTTGAATAGAATGGGTTCTGAGATGAATATATAGTGAACTATCACATACAGGTAAAAACATACCAAGAAAATCTGGTACAGTTCTGGGGTAAATTTGGTTGGAAAAGAGTTAAAAGAAGAGAAATGAAAAGTTACAAAATATGTGTAATTCACTCAAGACGATATCATAATCATCATAATCATCATCATCGACACCATTATTAATATTACTCGCTTAAAAACCGCCCTATGGCGGGACAATTAAGCTAGCTCCTGAAATGTTAGATTTTCAAGTTTTAACTTCTCCGATTGTTTTCGGTGATGTTTTACGTGATTTTTAAGACCCTAACCCCATCAAAAGAATTGTGTCCTGAGTAGATATTTAGCCAACCCGTTCGACACAGGCAGTATGGGAATACAGCGAGGATCGAACTCGCTATTCAGTAGTAATTATTCTGTGAAACTAGCTTGCTAACTATTATAACACGATGGGACATCCTTTACCCAACGCATTTACCACGGACAGGGTGTGACATAAGGTGGCAAGTATGGGGCATCCAGCGATGATCAAAGACGCTATTTAGTAGTAATAGATCTCGGAGACTATCTTGCTAACCATTATACCATGATAGAAAGCCCAAAGGGAGTTTCCTGGGTATTACACTGAACTACATTTGGTAGTGAGGCTCTGATTTAAATTTTCTGTGAGGAAAGTGTGGAGCCATTCCTTGGCTCTGATCCTAGTGTAGATATGGTGCTAGATAAATATCCATCATTCTACATTATGCACACAGCAATGCAGGGATTGTATTGTGTTACAGCTTGCTCCCTTGTCTGCCAACTGGACACTAGTTAGAAACCCATTGTGTTGGTGAGTATCGTATTGCTTCTACAATATCAAGGGGATAACTTCTACAGTTACTATTACTTGTCACTTGATTTGTCCATAAAGCTGTTGATTTGAGAGGTCATCCTGTCTTGAAGTAGAAAGATGTGGTATCAGTTTTAATCCCCATCTGTTGGTCTGTACACCCATCGAGCAATTGTAGGACAATTTATCAACGCCTTTTTTGGGTGTTTTGATTGGCCGATTCAGCCAACGCTGTTTTGGAACAGTTTATAAATACAAGTTGTAATCTTGAGCACAGCTCATACGCCAACACCACTGGTAGATACACAAAAGATCCTCTTTCATCTCTTATATATATATATATAATATATATATATATATATATATATATACCAACCCTCCACGCGAGCATATGTGACACAAGGTGAATTTCTTAAGCGGAGTTCAACAGGTTTGAATTCAGAGTTTTCCTTCTCCTAGACCGGTTTATTAACCAAGGTTAAAGAACCCAGTCTGCCCTACTATTTATCCATTGCTGGAGGGTGAGTAAGATCCATACCTTTCCCAAGTGTATTAGCGCTAAGTGAAATGCAATTACCACGTCTAGGATTTGAACTCGGGGCGACGAATCCATTTCCCATGACTTTAACCATTACACCACGCGCTTCCACCTCTTTTAGTCGGTTTCATTAATAACTTTGCAAAAGCAACCATATACAATGGTAAATTCTAAATTAGATCCCTATGATAAAGCAAGAATTCCCTGAGGTTGTAGACGTGTCAGTGCTATTGAATGGCTACATTACTTGAACTTTAACAAAACGATTGGAAAAAATGCAAGATGGAACTACAAAAAGATACTGCGTGTTGTCCAGAACAAATCCTGGAAGCCGCACCCCACTAAAAACGGCTGCACTTACTTTCTATCAGACCAACCATGCAAGTAGGACGAACGAGACACGCAGAGCACCGATAGTGAAGTAAGAAGTATGAATACTTCCTTGCTTCTCCAACAATGTCCAGCATGTCATGTTCGTCTTATTTGGATCTCTGTGTGTGATGGGAGGCAAGTGGCCGTACAGCTGCTTTCTTGTGGAGTGCTGCTTCCAAGATTTATTCAAGACTGCACGTAGCATACTCATGTAGTTCCCATCTAGCTTTTTCAGTAAGCATTTCGTTAAACTCCAAGGGGTGCAGCTATACAGTAGCACTGACATGGTTACAGCTTGGAAGAATTATCGCCTCTAAAATGGAAAAAAGATGTTCTCAGTATTTAATATTTGCTTCCAAATATGACAATATGCTATTTTGATATGACATGAGGAGTCACATTATGTAAGTCCTATTTAAACGCGTATGATTTAGCGTGATTGTGTTTAACTCTTTGCCTACTTTAAACCGCTCACAGTGTCTCTCCCATCACTCGATCCTACCTGTACAAAAACTTGTTTTTTTATGATTGAGCAGAAGGACTCCGATTACAATAATGATAGGACTTTATTGAACCGAATTAGTTCTGAGGTGAATAGATAGTGAACTTTGTAATAGCCCCTTATACAGGCAAAAAATACCAAGAAAATTTAGTACAGCCGTAGGGAAAGTTTGGTTGGCAAAGAGTTAAGGGAATCCTTTAATTGCTACCCACTGACTTAACTGACACTACACAACTTGTCAAAGAAAATCAATTAATATTTGTTATAATAATACCACGGGCCTTTCGGGGCCTGTGTCTATTAATGAAATTAACAACGTCGATCCCAGGGGGCTATCCCCCCAGGCAACACCTGCCCCCTCGATTTAAAGGAACAGGGCTGGGTTTATTGCCCAGCGCCTGAGGCGCGCCCTCTCGACGGGATCGATGCATTTTTTGTGTCTACCACCCATGAGCTTCGGCTTGTGGGTGGGCCCACATAAAAATGTCCTAGTGTCACGCCCTCATAAGTGGGGTGAGAGGCAAATACCTTGATATTTGTTATAAACAATGTTTAACTCTTTGTCTACTTTAAACCGCTCACGGCGGCCCTACCATCACCGCAATCTCACCTTAAGGAGCTGTACAAAAACTGATGGTTAATTCATTATAAAAAGTAAAGTCGTCGGGGTGGCCTAAAGTCAGCATCAGCCAATCAGCAAGGGAGTCTATCCCCTTTTCACTAGCACTAGACCAAGGAGAGGTGGAGCGCCACACCTACCATCAGCTCCTTACTTTACCGCACAGATCCCTGTGCTACTCATACGCTGAGTCGGCGAGGGCCGGTATCGAACGAAGAACCTTATGGTTTCTAGCCGAACGTTCTAACGATGACTCATATAACAATAATAATAGGACTTTATTTGAATTGAATGAGTTCTGAAGTAAATAAATAGTGAACTTTGAAATATCTCATCATGCAGATTTTAAAAAAATACCAAGAAAATTTGGTACAGCCATGGAGGCGGAATTGGGCAGGCAAAGAGTTAAACATTCAACATAGAATTTTGGGTTGTCTTTACACATGCTGTTAAATGTTTAGATCTATCTGTAACTCGAATCAGTCAAATTAGATTATGAAATTAGATCAATTTTTCGGAAATACCCTGTATATGTACAATTTGAAACACACTGTATATCATTCTAAATCGTTAGACTCTTTTAAATCTTATTATAATGGAGATTATGTTTGTCTGTCTGTAATCGAAATCATATTACTACTCAAGTCACACTTCCCTTAGTTATATACGTCACATTCTCCATGATTTTATTTCTTATTTAAACCTCAATTATTAATAAAATTGTTTGACATTATTAATACTGCTACCCATATCTACATACTAATAACATGCAATTGTATTTATATATACAACAAAATAGAGGTTTACTGTGTGAACTGGAAGAAAAATTTGATTTTAATAATTATGCGCTTAGTATTATTGATTTCTAATTGTTTGGTTTTATCTTAATAAATATGAGCAAAAATCTCGGGGATAAATCTTAAAAGAAATCCATTAACAAGAGAAAATAACTGTAATTTTATTCTTGACTTCCTATTTAACTAAATAGTTAAATTAGGAAAGTTTAGCAATGAAAGACGGGAGTGATGGATGAGTAAATTTAGTTGTTCTATTTTTTTTATTATCCACCCTCTGTTTCAAATCTTTTTATCTGAATTCTTATTTAGTTTTATTAGCCTTTCTAATTTGATATAATATTTTATTACATTAAAACTTAAATACTTGCACCCGGAGGGTGCATATATTTAATAGTAAGGATAATTTATATTCATTCAAATGTTTGGGTCTCAAATTGTTAATAACTAATTAACAAATTGTTTAACTAATAACCTTAAATTTAGTTAGTAGGTAAAAAGATAAGGTGGAACTGCAGTTGATCACAGTACAGTTTTGTTCTGTTACGGGATTCACCCTTTGGTGAATTCATGGAAGGGATGACTAAGGAATAGCGAATTCACAAGCGGTCTCAAAACCTCGCATACATATCCCGGCCAGGGAAGGAATGCCCTTGTTTGCTGTAGATTTTCCACACACACGGTGACAAGTACGCCAAATTAGGCACGGGGGTTCGGGTGGGATACTACACGCACACCCTGGTGTAGCAGACATTCCATTTAAACATGTTTACATCAACAACAACAACAGATTAAACATGTTTCAACAGATTGTTTCACAGTCATCATATTACTCATGTTTTCACAGAAACTGACTTTATTTATCTATATTATGTACCACCAAAATAGGTCACGTGATCAGTTTAGGCCATACTGAAAGAAGAAACATAAATATTTTTGAACTTTTTAAAAAAATCTTGCAAAAAATAAATAACGTACATAAAGAGTTGTTACAAAGAAAAACTGTTAATTCAAAGATCAAATTATCCGATTGGGGGAAAATAACTCATCGTTATCTTGAAAAATAAGTAAAACCGTCCATTTATTTACAACACGGTCAGTTTCTTTATAGATATTTTTTAGAAGAATTCTATATTCATGGTTCTTTTACTAAAAAGCTCGCACATTGAGACTTATAAAAATCTTCTAAAATAATTATTTAGACTTTTATCTTTATAGAAAAAAAGAAAAAAACGTTTTTTGTCAGTTATTTTTTCATAATTCATATTCCTGACGATAATGGAGACGGCCTTTGAATTTTTGCCAGAGCCCCTTTGGTAGGGTTGTGGTCCTAATACCACTGGGTGCCAGACTTGTCCACTTTGGGTGGCCTTATCAGGAACTTAGGTCCTTGACGGCATGGCTCTGACTCTACTAAGTTTACATGGCCCTGCCGGAATGAGGAGGGGTGGACTATAGAAATAATGTACTAGATGGCCGTTGAGCAAAGAGCTTCCTCTGATCGTTTACAGGTCTTGTTTTTTGTTCTGCAGTGTGTCTATCGACTCTTCGCACTAGACAATGATCTATGTTACAGTACAATAAGCAGATGGCTCAAGAAATTTTGCAAGAACCTCAACGGTCAGGCTAGGTCAGTTAGGCATAAAACCACGGATTCAGAGCCAAAAAGACAAATCCGGTGAGTAACACTCGGAGAGTATTAGGAGAGCTCGTCATATCCCAGTCCAGAGTGGTTCGTCACTTTCACGGCCTCAGGTAAAAGCATCCGGAGCTGCCGAATTGTGAGTCAAGTTACTAAAACATGGCAAAACATTTGACTCACTTTGGTATTTATTATGATGAAATACAAGTTTCAGCCAACACAATGATTCTAATTAAATCATTTGAACATTTTCAGCTTCTGTAGAATCGTTCAACTATTTTCTTAATAACCATTTTTAGATTCTTAAAAGGTTTATATAAAAAATGATTTATATTTAAAAATATCGCTTTTCTATGGGCTAGGATTATTCTTTTAAAACATCTATATATTACAAAAATTCTCAATCTGATTTACATACATACATACACACAAGGGCACAGCACATAGTGTAATGGTTAGCAAGATAGATTTGCAGACCATTGTTAATGAGTTCGATTCTCATTGGGTGCCCCATACTTCTGGCCTGGTGCCACCTCTAAGCCTTTTCCAGCAATTAAAATCATGAATCATTTGTTTTTTTCTTTGTTCCACTAAACTTATATATATATATATATATATATATATATATATATATATATATAAGGATTTTAATTAATACAATTGTCCCGTTTTAAAGACTGTAAAACTTTTTACATGTGTTTTTTAAATCCTTCCTTTTCATGATATAGCAAAAATTACGTGAAGTTTCATTCTTTTTTTACAGAGTTTTTATTTCATTTTAATACATGGGTGTTTAGAAAACACATGGAATTTTGGTTATACTAAAAAACGATATGGAGGCGCGTGGTGTAATGGTTAGAGTCGTAGGAAATGGACTCGTCGACGCAAGTTCAAATCCTGGACGAGGCTGATTGCATTTCACATAGCACTAATACCCTTGGGAAAGATATGCATCCAACTACTCTCCCCCAGTTATGGGCAGAATAGTAGGGCGGTTATAATAATTTAGAAACTCCGCTTAAGAAATTGACCTTGTGTCACATACTGCTCGTGCGAAGGGGTTGGTATATATATATATATATATATATATATATATTGTAATGAAAACCTTAAATTTATTAGGTATAATTTTTTTCAAGTTGTTGGCGAGTTGTTTTCAAATCTGATTTCAGAATGATTTCAGATTTTGATCACGAAAACATAATTAATATTATTCACCAATAATAATGATAATAATGTGGTTGGTGCACTTGGAACAGTCCCAAAAGGATTAGAAAAGGGTTTGGAAAGTTTGGATATCAAAGGAAGGATTGAAACTATTCAGAACACTGCACTGCTGCGATCTGCCAGAATACTCAGAAGAGTCCTGGAGACCTGAGGAGACTTGCTGGCACTCAGACTCCAGTG
This sequence comes from Doryteuthis pealeii, assembly GCA_023376005.1. Lineage (NCBI taxonomy): Eukaryota > Metazoa > Mollusca > Cephalopoda > Myopsida > Loliginidae > Doryteuthis > Doryteuthis pealeii. Next base: position 68,490,471 of record CM042154.1, read on the forward strand.
AAATACCATCAGCTAACACAGGTATGAAAATTCAAAAGGAGATAATAATAATAATAATAAAAGGGATGGAGCACTCTATGGCTCCCTTTACATACATACATACAGATGTGTGTATTAAAACAGTTAAAATTCCAATCACATTCTGTGGGTGACGATAGCCGAGCGGTTAAGCTGTCCGACTGATGGTGAATCGATCGGATTTTTATCCCGGCTGTAGGTAACTCACAAAATGTCTAGCCAAACTGAAGAGACTTGATAAGTCGAAACACGTGTCTGTGGATGACTATATATATATAGTATATATTTAATTGTATGGAAACTAATTTACTACCATATTGGTTTCGTGCTCTTAAAACTTGCTTGTTTAAGCCGAGCAATCTTCGGGCAGTGAAGATTTTGAAAGATTGCTATGTTAAACAAGAAAGTTTAAATAGCACAAAACCAACATGGTAGTAAATTAGTTTCCATACAATTAAATATATACAAAAAAAGAAGATTTATTTATTATTATTATTATTATTATTGCTCTATCACAGATATTGAGCACTCTCCTCATAATACTGTATATATTGGCTTACTACTGTCTCATCAAGTAAGATAGTGGTAACCATTCCCTGCGGTAATATATATATATATATATATATATATATATATATATATATATATGTGTGTGTGTGTGTGTGTGTGTGTGTGTGTATAGTATGAAGTGCTAACCCGGCCAGAGATAGCTGTTACGGTATAGCCACACTGATGAAAGGTGAAACCTTGAAACACATGTCTGTGGATTACTATTATATATATATATATATATATATATATATATATATTAGTATGGGTGCTATATATATATATATATATATATATATATATATATATATATATATATATAGTATGGGGTGCTATATATATATATATATATATATATATATATATGTATGGGTGCTATATATATATATATATATATATATATAGTATGGGGTGCTATATATATATATATATATATAGTATGGGGTGTTATATATATATGCGTGTGTGTGCGTGTGTGAGTGTAAATAGTGCTCAATATCTTGGATATAGCATGCATATCTAAGTCAGGATAGCGTGGTTTGAAAATCGCATAGGTGAGAAACTGTCAGTAACCAATCCGCATTGACTCCATGACCACGCTACACTAACTTTATATATATATATATATATATATATATATATATATATATATATATAATTTAATATACCAAGCGTGTTGGTAGATCCTTGCGAAGAGAAAAAACCTAGAAGAAAGTTTGATTGTAAAAATATACTACCAAACATCAACCAGGAAGAAAAAAATTTTTGAAAAAAAGAAAGGACCAAGATATTCGTACCAACAAAAAATAATCTATTGGTACAATATTTTGGCCAAAAGAAAAAAACAATTTATATGCATATATATGTATATAAGATATATATATATATTCATATAACCGCTAGGAGAAGCTAATATGTAAAAAGTTTTAATATTTTATATATATATATATCGTCGTAGAAAACGAACTCGGCAACGACAGCTCAAATCCTGGTCGAGTCTGTTTGCATTTCACATAACGTCAATACCCTTGGAAGATATAGATCCAAATGATCTCGCCCAATAGGACAGAGTAGGCTCTTTAATCTTTGTTAGGCAACCAGTCTAGGAGAAGGGAAACTCTGAATTCAAACCTGTATAACTCCGCCTAAGATACTGACCAGTAGTCACATCTGGCTCGTGTGTAGGTGTTTGTATATATATATATATATATATATATATATATATATATATATAGTAAATGAATAAAAAACTCTAAACTTGCTTCATTACAATAATTTATTTCAACCGTATTAATACGGCATCTTCAGGTAATCACATATTATATATATATAAAAGTAAGTAAGTAGTCGGGGCCGCTTAATGTCGTTATAAGCCAAACAGCAAGGTAGTCTATCCCCTTTTCACTTGCGCTAGACCAAGAAGATTATTTTAGCGTCTGAGATGGAGCGCCACACCTACCATCAGCTCTTCACTTTACCGCACAGATCCCTGTGCTACTCATACGCTGAGTTGGCGAGGGCCAGTACCGAACTAGGAACCTTGTGGTTTCTAGCCGAACGCTCTACCGACTGAGCTAACCCGGCCCTATCGAAAGTGAGAGATATAGAGAGGGTGAGGGAAAGAGAGAGATAGAGGAGAGAAAGAAATGCAATATTTACATTCACCATTCAGATAAGCGTAAGTTTCAGTCATTTCCTTTCCCCCCTCTTTTTTAGCCCCCAAAATTCAATATCGACAATCGACCGTAAGTGGGCATCTTAGCGATGGGGGCTGAGAAATACTGAAGATAACGTCTGTAACTCATTCTTATCTGAATGGTAAAATATCATAAATATTATATTTCAATATGATTTTTTTTTCACACACACACACACACACACACACACACATATATATATATATATATATGAAAAAGGAATAATTCACCGGTGAAAATATTGGGTTGG